>JAHRHJ020002431.1:0-12180 GCA_019776745.2 Taxus chinensis | reverse complement strand
CATGCATAAGAAATACTTTTTCCCGGTCCCCGATATTGGACTTCACCAAAGGGCGGGTTCAGCCAAATAGAACTCCAAATGCATAGCGATTAGGGTTTGGCTAATTTAGAGTTTTAGGGTTTGAAGCACCATCGATAGACGATTTGCCGATCGAAGACGCCATGCCCATCCACATGGCAGTGGTCTCAAAGATTTCATACTCAACGTCCACATGTGCACGGACTTCTAGCACATTTACGCACTTTGTAAAAATGTCAAAGAGTGGTAGGTACTTTTCACTTAAGGAAAGCTTTCCCGGCATAAAAAAAAAATATGAAATTTCCCAATAGTTGCGTATTCATATAAAAATAATTAAAAGTTTAATTTCATAATTTCATTTTCGTTTTCACCTCAGTTTAGTCACCTAATCACCCCAGCTAGGAACCAGGTGTGGGCTTTTAACACAAGCGGTAATGTACCGGTCGAGTCTCACTCGCCCCTCTATTGATTTTGTATCGTTTACCTCAAAACAAAACTATCGTCGTCCACATGCTATCTTTACAAACAGGTGTTGTTTTCGATACTCATCCCCCCCCTGCGTATGGTCAGGGGGGAGTGTGCGGCTCAGATCTAGGAGGCAGGTGTGGCAAATTTTGAAAGGACAAAGATTATGGATGCAGCCCAATAGGCGGTTAGTAGATATTACGCTAGCTGCATCCCCAAAAACCAGCCATCATTTTAGGACATTTACACTTGGAGGGAGACTAAAGGCACAAACAAATTGGATAAATTATTATACGGACTTGTATTTCCAAAGCACGTAAAAAATTTGTCTGTAACAAGATCCTCCATGATGAAGATCAACTCAGACGCAAATAGCAAAATTACACGAAAAGTTCAAATCGTACTTGTAAACCTACATTGTGACAAAGTCGTACTTAGCAAATTAAACTTCAAATATTACAACCCATCGGATTTAGACACATCAACGTCACTCCTAAGGTAACCAAACAAGATTTCACACCATGCCCACAATTACGATCAACACAAATTCACAAATCCTATGATAATCAATGAAACAGGCAGTTTCTCATTTCAAGTAGACACTTCTTTTTATAAAAGTAGTTAGTATCTAGGTAAATCAATAGTGTTTGGAATTGAAGATCATCAATATCTCAGTATTGGAATACATATTTATTAAAAACCAATACAAACCAGGAGTCCATGCTTAAAAAAGCCGAACGAGCTCACACACATGTTCAGAGTCTCACGCTCCCCACCTCAGCAGCACATGTTTTTACATCACAATTACAGCTGATTACGCCGAGGGCATTCTTTATAGGAACCACCCTCCGGGGGCATAAGAGAATGCACGAATCCATTCAACAGATTTTGTAGATTGTTGTGTCTATGAACGTCAAGCAAATTTTTGTAAATCATGATCAATGTATGTCGGACCTGGCATATGCATGTTTTATTTATGTACAGGGTGGGATTGGAAATTATCGACATAAGCTTCTCGCTCTACTGCTTAGTTAACTTAAGAAGGTTATCAGTCTTGCAGTGGACTCTTGACTCGCGGAATCAGGACTATTGGATATGCCAAATAAGGTTGCCACCTTGGGGGGGAAGCAAAAACCATGATGGGATTTTTTGAACCCGCGTGGAATGTCATGTGCAGGGTTTCCCAACGCAGCTTCAATTCTCCAATTCTTTACACCTATTGTCTTATTCTCAAACATGATTTTCACGCTCCACAATGCAAGGAATCTCCACTCCCTTAATGTTCAGTTCTTATTGCTTAACACGACCAAAAAATTAGCCTCAGATTTGTAGGTTGTCAGAATCTGTTGGCTGACATACACCATCTCTCCTAACTGTAAGTTGTCCTTCGAGCGGGTTTTTTTTGTCCACGGAGTTGGATTTGGTTCCATAGCTCCAAACCCATCCCAACTGTGGTTAGGGACACTAAGCACATTACGTGTATTAAAAATTTGCATTTCTAGGGATTTTTTTGTCTGGTTGTCTTACTTTTACACGGAAGGGTCGTTCTTTACACTGGGAAACCACTGAGGGCCCGCACTGACAAATAGCAAGTGCCATATCAACCAGTTTGTGATGGCTGTGAACATGGAGCTGATCGCTGCCAATATGCGCAGTCCACCCCCCCTCAAACATTGCGCTGATTTTTACGAAAACAATTGGAATATGCATGTCTAACGTGAGCAGACACACGTGGAACAAATTTTTTTTATTGTTTTTTTTTTTTTTTCCCCCTCCCACCACAGCCATCACGTCGATTCCAGAAATCGTTTGATTTAGCAAATCACAGTTACATTAAGTTGATAGAATTTTTGTGTAGAATGGACCATTTCAAGTCTCTTTAGCACTAAACTGGATGTATACCATATAGTTGAAAAACTAGTAATTTCTGTAGTG
Source organism: Taxus chinensis (assembly GCA_019776745.2). Lineage (NCBI taxonomy): Eukaryota > Viridiplantae > Streptophyta > Pinopsida > Cupressales > Taxaceae > Taxus > Taxus chinensis. The sequence continues at coordinate 9,762 of JAHRHJ020002431.1, read as the reverse complement.
ATCCAGAAATAGAACCATTTCACGTAAAGATAGATAAGTTCATAGTTAGAGTTTCGACAATCCCATTAACCACAGCTCACCAAAGAGCCGGGTTCGGACATGGTCACTGGATGGATGATCATCTCCATCAGATATCCTAGCTTTCCAGTGAATGAAACAATGGAAATTATTTCATAAGGCATAATAACTCAACTTTTTGTACTAACTTTGCCTCCTAGGCATTTCCACAATCATCTCCAAATACAATTTTTTCCGTTTTGCAAATAACGTACCCAAAAATAGCAGACACACTATCAGCGTGGTTGCTCTCCCCGGACATGTATACAAGCCCATAAGCTTATTCTGACTTTGCGGAACCTGAAAGACAAAATTTTTGAAAACCTTTGCCTGACGATTCCCTTAATGTGTGATCAAGGATGATCAAGAAGATTATTAACTTCGGTACTTGAATTTTAGTTTAGTTTTTATGTTAGCTAGAATCGTTGCTGCATCTTCGGACATTGTTGGATATATGTGAATGGGAACCAATAAGAAGATCATAACAGGTAACATATAAACATGTAGATGTTACGCCAGAAGGTTATTATGGTGGGGTAGAACGTTCGGGGGCCATTAGCAAAACGGGACCAAGTCCATATTCAGACGCACGCGCTTGCAGTTATACGTGTCACCATGGGTATCGTCGATGCAAATTTTCCCAACCGGTGATCACTTGCGTAACCAATCTAGCATTTGTTTGGGGTTCACCGCTTCTTGTATAGATAGCTTCGGATCTTTATAAAACATGGACCTGCCTGGTGCCTAACAACATGAGGACTGTTTTAAGGAACGAAAAGACTATTATTGGTGGTGTCCATTGGGACTCCAGCCTGGGCCCCTTACTTATTAGTGCTCGGATCGAATGTCGACGAGCTGTTAAAACCGCACTCAGTACACATTATGATTTTTTAAAACATCGTATTGTTAGGACACGAAAATCCATGCACTTGGGTAATATTTCCTAGCTCCTGTAAATAGCATGTCCATCATCTTAGTATATGATTTTAACGTTTATTTTGTATTTTAATCTAACCTATTTCAAAGTCGAACTACTAAACACAAGACCATTCAAATCTTTTGAACATAAGAGAATTGACCCCCCAAAAATCTAAGAGGTCCACACACCACACATGTACCGCCCTAAGCAAAGGAGAATGGAGATGGGACTTAGTGATTAGTTGTCTTTGGAACTAAATTCGGACGACGAGACCGTATAAGAGGAACGTGATGAAACAGAACTGGGTTAGAGATCCAATACCTATGATGGAAATTTGGGTTGTAAGATAATGTTAGACCACTGCCAACACCACAATCGCGACAAGACAACCTTGGGCACTAAAAGTTGGGTACAAAGGTGAGGCGCAAATGATTAAAATCTAATTTTTATGTGTCAAAGATCTTCGTTGTTCTTCTTATTGGTCACCTGATAGTGTCCACCAATGAATGACCGGAAGGTGCCTTGGTGCCGATAACTTGAAAATAGAAATTCAACGCTGTACAAGCCCACAAACCGCATAAAACTTAAAAATAACGATGCGCCTGTGAAGTTAACCACTGATACGAGTTGTAGCTAAACGTAGCAATGTTAGTAGAATGTGTAATGGAATAATGAACTTCCCCTTCCTATTATGTATGCAAAAAAGTTTGATGCCATCCTTGTCCCTTTGAATGACGCTAGGTGGATGTGTTCAGAGAGTTTAGGTGCCTTTTGGTGCACTCTTAGGTGATGATGGTAATGTTCAATGCTTGGTCCTTTATTTTGAACACATAGTTGTTTATTTATATGATTCCCTTGTTTGAATTTTGTAATTAACAACTAGAAGGCCGACCAATAAGTGAAAAAGATGCCCAAAAGAAGCGAGTAAGTTGAAAAAGGGTCAGGGGCACCCAAAGGGGACATGAGTGGCTAGGTGTTGTTGTCATGGCTAGGCACTGGTGTCTGAAGGCATGAAAGATAAATAACTAAAAATCCCAACTGATATGTAGGGTGTGAAAGACCAAATAGAAAACAAGAAATAAAGAAAAGAGGCTAAAGATAATTGTCAACTAGTAGTTTTCTTGCTTAGGAATCATATAAATGCCAGTATGTTTTTACCCAAGTGTACCCAAGTGTGTGATTTTGTGTCTACATTTTCCCCCACTTTATGTTTTTGAGTGAATACTCGATAACATAAAGTATATTAGATATGTGTACTTTATGATCCTGTAGAGTGTGCGGTGAAATGTGTGTTGAGTGGACAAGTGAAGTGTAGAATGATTGCAAAGTGAAGCGTGGAGACTAGGAAAGGAAAGTGACCCTAAGAGTGAAGCATATGCGTTGCTTATACATGTTGTTGTGCTTATATTTATTATTGTAGGTTGCTTCTTGTTGCGTATTAAGAACAAATATGCAAAATAAGAGCGAAAGAGTAGTCGAAGTCGTGTATATGAAAAATTTACATAAGTATGTAAAAGTATTTAAAAGTGTGTAAAAAATAAAGGGTGTGTACCTAATTGAGAAGAGTGTAAAGGATAGAAAAAGTGTCCTGAAAATGCTTTGTAGAGTGGGTTTTGTGGGTGATCTCATGCCAATAGTGAGTTTTTTGGCTGATATCACACTAAGAGTGAGTTTTTTAGGCGATCTCACTCCAAGAGTAAGTGTTGGGAAGAGAGGTCAAGTGTTACTCTCCTTCCATGATTTTTTCAAAAAAACCCACTCCATATGGTGTGTCCTTGTTTTGTTCCTACTATCCAGATTAGTTTTGGTTGTACTAATTGTTCCGATTGAAGGAGATTGTAGGAGATTGTATGCATTTTGTATTATGAGGCTAGTGCCTGATACTATAAAACTACTATGAAGGATTTTGTAGACTGTGTGCCCCCAGGGGAGGACACATGCGCCCAGGAACTCCCGTTTGAGCCTGGGTGTTAGTGTTTGTATTGTGATTTTGTCCCAAGTTTGATTTTGATCCATTGTTATAAGTGTAATTTGTGTTGATTCTATGATGTATTATCTTCTATTATAGCTTTGAGTTGTTGTATAGGGTGATTTTTTCACCCAATGATTGTAGGATTATGTGGCCCAAAAGAGAGGACTCAATGTTGTGTTGAAGTGGATACCTACAGGGGGTAGGGGATGTGCATGGTAGAAACCAAGGAACATGCAAAAAAAGTGGATATATACACGTGATAGTGGAAAAAGTAGTAAACATGACATAGAAAAACAATGTAACAAGTAAGTGTGTATATAAGATAGACCATGAAAAGTGAGTTTCAAACATGGGACAACATCGCTCACAATATCACAAGACAATCAGAGCCAAAGTGGCCAAAAGCATATAAATAGTGATCAAATAAAATATAGGTAACCTGCAAACAATGGCATACAATGGAGAATAATATCAAGCAAAGTGTATCAGACAACCATGGTGGCATATAGTCCTGCAAAGAAAAATGCTACATGTGAAGCACCTATTAGCATGTTAGAAAGATAAAAAGTATGTTAAGACATGTATGGATCAATGAAAAGTAATGTGCTAGAAATTAGAAGTAGTAAATACTGAAATAATAACACCTGTAATGTGCGAGAAAGTAAATTCCCCCAGGAGCCTCGATGGGACTAGTAAGAGGTACAATGATAAGCATCATTGTAGCATGTAAGGGCTTGTAAGATATCTGCATCCACTCTAAAATACCAAGTGAACACACGTGTATATAGAAAAGATATTGACATACTAAGTATCTGTCTAGCATGGAAAACAAAGTGTACATGTAAGTAGAATAATCTAGCAAGAGTAAATAAAACCAAGATATGCAATATATAATGAGTGTGAATGGGATGGTATGTAATGTGTGAAGATGGCAGGAGCAGCGTGACCCATAGCAGATGTGTATGAGATGAGGTTTAATTATAAAAGACCCCTCAATGATCAATAATGAACCATAGAACCATAGTTTGTCATCGTGAAATGGTTTGAAAAATGTGCGTTATAAAGATGGATCATGAAGCATAGAGCGTGAAGAGTGAATGTGGTGAGGTTCATTTCAGATTTAGACCCTTAGTAGTTGAGTATGAACCGTGGAACTAGAGTGCATCATAGGGTAATGAAGATACATGTTGTGTATCAATGTGTGTAAGCGAGACTAGCTGTAGAGCACAAAGCGTAATGTGTATGTGTAGATACTATACAGAATTGGTATTGATTGAAGGAGGGAAGAAAGCATGTTGCCCCCCAAGTGTGAGAAGGATAGAAGGTTATCCAATGATAGTGAAGGGAAAGGTCCCTCCACCCGATGTCTAAGGAGATAAAGGCATGTGATGTTGCTCTAATATCAGTGGAGTATGAGAGTAATGACATACCTGTAAAGGAGATTTATGTGGTAAAGGATGTGGTGAACACCAATGTGGAGGGGTTGCCTGAGTAGGGGACTTATGCTGACGAGATGGACTAGTGGACCTACAAGGACAAAAACGTCGTGAAGTAGGACATGTGTGAATAGGAGAACTAGGTGTTGAATGTGTTGTAGATTTGAGAGGCTCTAGAGGCCTAGATGCTATAGTTGGTGAAAGGTTCTCATCAAGACTAGGTTTAGGCAATGGTGTGCATGGTGGAATGCCTTTGATAGTGATAACTTGTTAATTGTGAATGAACTTAAGACATAAATTATTCATGGAGGGGATAGATTGAGCGACGCAGAGCCAAGGGAGACCTAAGAACATGTCACAACCTTCGATTGAAGATGCCACAGTGAATGGCACAAGCACAGTAAAAGGCCCAACTATAATGGGCAGCCTGATGTAGCGAAAAGAATGAGGAATGAGATAGGTGATAACAAATATTAAACACTTGATAGCTATAAGAAGTGTAGTTTAACACACACTAATATGAGTCATTGTATAAATCATGGTGTTATTCACAGTGTATGAACCCATAAAAACATTGATGTATAAAGAATCAGAGGTGAATGTAGCATGATAATCGTGATGAAAAAATGTAATGAATTATGGTGATGCATCAACAGAAGTGAAAAGAAATTCAAGCTGCCCCGATAAAGGAGGGGGCACATCATGATATGTATGATTAATAGAAGAATTAGAAGCTTGCGTGTCATGCTTAGCTAAAGGGTCATTCAAATTTTTGAGTTTTTTGTTATTGTTGACTGGTTTAGAAGAAGATGGCTCAAGGACCTCAAGTGAATTATTGTCAATTAGATCTTGAATGAGATGCCTAAGTTTGAAACAATGATCGGTGGAATGCCCAATACATTGATGATAGTCACATATAACATTTTCATCATAATTTCAGCCACGAGGGTGAGATGGATCAAGATTGAGTGGTAGTGGAAGAGTAATTAGATTACTTTTGAGAAGTTGAGGCAACAGAAATTGAGGCGCATATGGAAATTTGGTGAAAGTTCGCTTTGGAGGTTGCCATTAAAACTTTTCAGGAGGAGAGACAACATTGACATTTGTTTTTGCTTTGGTAGGCTTAGGAGATGACTTGAATGTTGATTTAGGTTGAAATTTATTAGAAGAATATGAAGGTGAATCATGATACCTAAGTTTTCTAGTAGATAGAAGCTTGACTTCACACATTTTAAGCATACGACATAATTAATCAAATGAAGGAGAGGTGCAGAAGATAACACTATCCTTTAGTGGTGGTAAGAGGCTTTAAACAAAAATATATTGTAGTTTTGAATCGGCAAGTACATTAGTCATCTTAGCTAGATTGTTCTTGTAATGTAACACATGGTCAACTAAATGTTCATTAGATATTTGTTTGATTTGAGTGAGTTGCACATAAGATATATTAGTGTCGATATTGTAGACACTAAATCACGCACTTAAGTATATTTCTAGGACTTGATCACATACCACTATTATATGATTCCAAAGCAAGAAAAGTACTAATTCACCACTTTCTTTGGCCTCTTTGCTTTCTCTTGGGTTTCTTTCTTGGTATTATACACCCTATTGCCCAGTCTAACTTTTGATACTTTGACTAATCTGAGTCTGGACGCCAACGCCCAGGCGCCCTCATCCCCACTGGGTGCCCCTGACCTCTTTCTATCTTGCTTGCATCTTTTGGGCCTTTTTTGGTTGTTAGGCATCTTGTTTTCTTGGTGGCCATCCTTTTAGTGGTCAATTACGAAATTCAAACGTGGGAATCATATAAATACAAAGCTATGTGATCATAATAAAGGACCAAGCTCTAAGCATCTACTACTATCACCTAAGGTTGCATCCAAAGGAATTTCAAGAGCATCAAAGCATCCATATAGCTATAATTCAAGGGACAAGGTACAACATTCTTCTACATACACTTCATAGGAGGGGAAATTAATTTTTCCATGCACACATCTATTTACATTTCTATATCTAGCTATTACTCGCTATCAAGTGCATCTCGCACAAGAGCCAGCTAGGGCACGATTCTACACACACACATGCAAAACTACATGGAGTCTAAAATGTAGTTAAGTGCCCAGATCATAAGTTCACTCAATCGAGTGACCGTTGAGATCAATCCAACTCCCCATTTGCATCTTTTTCTTTTTAGGATTTGATGTTTTTGGGGTTTTACAGGTGCTCTTTCTCTTTGCAGGCTATATGTGAATTCTGCAGGCATAGTGTGCCACACATGCAATCAACAACAAAGGACCATGACATAGAAGAAATCACTTTCCAGCCATTTTTGCATTCACAAGTGCCCAGAGAAGGTCTCTAATGCCTAGGTGCCCCTAACCTAGTCTAGGCACCTCAGTCCACACGGATCTGATGGCTGCACAATTTTTTGGGTTCATTTGTGACACTCTCCTCCTCTTGTTTACCAATTTTTTAGTTCGCCACAGTCCATGATTAATTGCAAAATTAGTTAAGTATCTTATCCCTTCTCATGTACTTAGGGTTTCAAATTTAATTGCTTATTGCTTAGGTCGGATTTATAATTTACTGCTGCAATATCTAGGGTTTACTAAATTAGCATTATTTTCAATATTTGTTAAATCATTTGGTGAACTCCACTCATGATCGGTCATTTGGATCCTTCTTTGGCACATCATCTTTTCTATCATGACTCCTAAGGTTTGTTATATCTCTTTGTCGGAATTACTTCAAATGCATTCACCTTATAAAGAGGTTCTTCAAAAATCCCTAGACACCATGTTTCTCTCTAAATATACACCACCCGCTCAAGTAAACGTCATTTTTTATAGTCTCTTCAAAGACCCTAGTCTTCACTATTTTCCATCTCATCAGCCCATCTTAGAGTCAATTCAGATCTTGCATTATTTTTTTCAAGATAAAATTTAGGCTATGGAATCAACGATTACATCTCTTAAATATTAAATTCAACATCTCAAGGATGTTTCTCGGGCTCATGCTAGTTCTATGTCTTCCACATGTGCTCATATCAACCAACCTCAATACTTACCATTCCCTGCACCTCTCAATTTTGATCTCAATACTAAGCAACAAGATATTCTTCCACAATTCATCACTCATCAATTGATCATTTTTCCATCTACTCATTGTTATCCTCCCTATTAGCTTACAAATTTCATAGTCATCCATATTACAATTATCATCGAATCAATGGACATAATGATAATGATTGTTGTGCTCTAAAGAGAAAAAAATTCCATCTTAAGCATTATGGTCCCATTTCATTTGCTACACAAAATGTAGCTACATGTTCATCTCTAAATTTTATGTCTCATTGGGTTCCTAAATTTGATTCATCTATGTCTAATGAGCATCATACCATTGTTTCTAATGCTCCGCCTATGGTAATTCAAGAGCCACATAAACAACCTCCTCTCAAGTCTTATACGGTATTACCAAGTCAAGCTAAGCAACCAACCGCCTCTCAAAATAGTCTAACTCCACCTCCTCTAAAATCTTCTACAACGATATCAATCCCAAATCGACAACCACTCATTACGCATGACCAACAAACTCTAGATGGCCTCTTTCAAATTACGTTGTTCAAGATCCCTTCACAATCTCTACTGTCGCATCCAATAAATTTTTTAAGCAAACTATTCCTTGTTTTGATCCTCAAGACCCATTTCATACACCGCCATAGATCATCATATCTTGCACACTTGGGGGCATCACGCCTATTCTCCCCCTGCATTATTATTACATGTTTCTATCATCTCATGCACTTAACGCTTCGTGCTTAGTGGCTAATATTATCTAAGCATCATTTCACAACTCGATACAAAACTTGTATCATTAACACCTAATGACACACTCGTGTTCTTACAGTTCTTACATGACTGTTAAGGGATATGTTACAATAAGAACCTTGGTCCATCTTTACACTATAAACTTCATTTATATATCTATCTAGCCTACAATATCAAAACATTTCCTTATGACGCACTCTAATTCCACGGTTCATACTCAACTACTGAGGGGATAAATCTAAAATGAACCTCACCAAACTCACTCACTCTTTATGCACTATGCTTTGTCGATCATATCTTTCTAGAACACAATTCACACCATTTCTAGATGGTGCACTCTTATTATAGGGTTCATTCTTGATTGATGAGGGGGCATTTATAAATGAACCTCATCTCATGTATACCCATACACATTTTCTCGGGGGGGGGCACGCAACTCCTATCACACTCACTTTGCATTACATTCCATTCACACTCACAACATATTGCATATCTTGGTTGCACATTGTTCTTGTTTACTTATGCTTGCATGTACACTTTGCTTACTATGCTAGACAAATATTTTGTATCTCATTATCTTTTATATACAAACATGCGCGTTTCAATTTCCTTCTGTTGTGTATACATAATTTACATAGATCATTACACGCAACACAAATGCTTGGCATTGTACCTCTTACCAATCCCACAACAACTCTTGGGGGCATCTACTTTAGTACACGTCACACCATTTGATTTTCAGGAACTATTTGCTACCATGTTTGTTTGATACTTTACTTGTCATTGTTTTCCATTGTATGTTGTTGTTTGTAAGATTCCCTTTTTCTTGTGTTCACACTGTATACTTTTGGCCGCTTCTGCCCTGATTGTCTTGCAACATTGTGAGCAATTTCCCATGTTTGCAGCCCACTTTTCATGGTCTACATTGTCTTCTTATTTGCTAGCTTACACTTTGTCTTCTATATGTGTGTTTATCTTGTTTGTACTAACACTTGTTTCCTAGCCACTTTTTTTGTGCATGCCTTGGTTTCTACTAAGCACATTCCGTCCCCTACAGGGCATCAATCTCATATCAACATTTAGTCCTCCTTTGGGTTGCATCCTCCTAGTGATGTCGCATGCACCCCAAATGAGGGGGGCATACATTGGGTGAATCAGTCACCCCATTCAACAGTTCACAGTCACAATATAACACAACTCAGTAGAAAATCAACACAGTTTACAGTCACAACAACGACCCAAAATCTAACTTGGGTCCTCAACACAACATAGACACTAACTCCCAGACACAGACATGAGCACCTGGGAGCTCCTGACCCTTCCTGGCCTATGACTAGGGGGTAGTTACAATAATTTTCCTTGATCAACATAGTTCTCGGCGGTTTACACAACAAGTTTTCTTAGCACAGGCATAGTCCTCTAGCAATCAATATGCATCCTTTCTCCTCCTTTCTATTTTTGCGTTGGATCAAACTAGATAAAAAAGGATTGAATTTGAACAAAGCAGATCACAAAACCACCCATCTGTAGGGTGGATAAAGCACGGAA
>JAHRHJ020002441.1:0-302404 GCA_019776745.2 Taxus chinensis | reverse complement strand
ATCATAGGTCTTAATTAGGTTAGTTTAGTTAGGGCTAGGTCATGATGAGGTGGAAAAATAGGTGTCAAGTAAGGTGATGTGGAGGTATCATTACAAGGTAATTAATAAATATTGTGTAATTTATGTGAGAGGTTAGTTACAAGATGAGGATGCTGGTCCCAAGGGGTCGTAAGACACAATTTGTGCTACATTTAGCCCTTATTGTCGTGTAGCTTGTTGTAAAGCTGCACGGACAATAAGATTAATGGTTTCCCCTGTTAAGGGTATAGGTAATCCCCCCTCCAAATCTTCACCGATTGAGTGAACGGGTAAATCAGAGATAGGGTGTTATAAAGGGTAAATGGGGGTAGAGGGGAGTTAAGATGGTGGGGGTATTTCCAATACGCAGACCAGGGGAAAATGCAAATAGTAACGACTAGGGACATGATTGACGAGCAAAACCACAGTGCATAGGCAACGGTTGATAGTTATCAAACAAGGTGACTCTAATCCGTTATCCAAGGCATAGGAAGTAGCTCTAGGGTATATAAAAGGTAAGGTACAAGAAAAACTTTAGCATGTCCGTCAGTACAAAATGGTTGGTTTGGTTGAGATAAACGTCACGGTCCTAGGTCTGAGCAAAGTTGGTCGACAGATCCCAGTTTTTTATTTTCCCCCCCCCCCCCCCCCCAAGGACCTAATCATGCTAAAGTTCACGAACAGGTGGAGCGCTCAATTGAACCAAAACTACATGATGGTGGATAAAAGTGATTGGTTTTTGATTTTGGGGAAGTCTTGGAGTGATACACCGCTTACTGTGTATGTCGGGCCGAGCGTTTGTTGGTTTCAGCATGGTCGGTGGTGTAGTGGCAGGCTGGGGCGGCGGTTGGTTTCGGGTGAGGCCCTTGGGTTCTGCTGGTAGGAGGTAGGGGGAGGCCTTGGTCGGGCCGGTTTGTTAGGTTGATGCCTTGGTCGGCCAGTATGGTAGGGCGAGGCCTTGGGTCGTTGGTAGGGTAGGGCGAGGCCTTGTGTCGGACGTAGGTAGGCGAGGCCGTGGGTCAGGCCGGTTTGTTAGGGCAGGCCTTTGGGTCAGGCTGGCTTTGTTATGTGAGGCCTTTGGGTCGTGCCGGTTTGTACGGGCGATGCCTTGTGGGTCGAGTCCAAATGGTAGGGGCGAGGCCTTGGGTCGGGTCAGATAAGGTAACAAATGGTGTTCAGCAAAAGGTGTATATAGATGCGATATTTTGTTAAAAAAGGGCAAATGGTAATAAGGCAAAAAATTGGGGAAAGTTGGAAAGCAAACTGATGTCGATTCTACGTTGTGGGGGGACGATATCGGTTAAGGGACCGATACCGGTTTCCTAGTGCAACATGAAAAAACCCCCCCCCCCGGCTATCGGTTAATGGTGAAAAACCTATAAAAAGAAAAATAACGGCTTGTCATTGTCACTTTGTTTTTTGAAACCAAATTGACTGTCTGAACGTGGAGAGTTGAGATTGAGTTTATTGATTGAGGTGGCGCGATTGTGCTGGGAGGAGTGAGTTGTTTTTCGGCCCGAGTGAGGAGGGAGTCAGCAGTTTATTGGCCGGGGACCCACCTAGTAGAATTGGAGCCCTGCACAGAATGATGAGCAGGATGGCTGACCAGCTGGACCACCACCACCCATCCCACCACTACGGCGTTTCGGTCGTACGGTTAAGGCTCGAAACTCTTTAGTTTTGTGCATTTGAATGGTATTAAGCGAAATTGGGGTTGGTATGAATGTACATTTTTTTATGAATAATGAGTACATTGGATGTATTTGGAAAAATGAAAGAGTAGATGGGTCAAATAGGGCAAGTCGGCCTGGGTTGGTAGGTTTTTTAATGGGTTTTTGTTTTGGGTGGGTGAAATAAGTATACAATGCAAAAATAGCTGGGGGCCGCGCTGGTGTTCGGCTTCCGGTAATTACAGGCCAAAAACAAGCGACCGATGTCGTTGGTAAGCGACCGGCATCGGTCGAATTGGTGTGACAGTTTGTGTGCGGGATGGACCGGTGTCGTTTGGGTTTGTATGGGTATGGGTTTGGAGTTGGTTTTGGGTGCTTGTGGTTGGGTTTTGGTTGGGCAGTGTTTGGGTTTTGGGTTTGGGCGTGTTTTGTGTTTGGGTGGGTTTTTTTTGTTTCTTGGTTGGGTGGGGGTTTCGTTGGGGTGGGTTGGGTTGGGTTTGTTTTGTTTTGGGTCGCTTTTTGGGCTTATGGGTCTGGTCGGGGTTTTGGCGTTGGTGGGTTTGTTTTTCCGTGGCGTGGGTTTGGGTTTTGGGTGGCGGGTGCGTTTGGTTTTTTCGGGTGGGGTGCTGTTTTGGGATTTTTCCGTCTTGGGTTGCGTTTGCTGGGTTTTGGGTGGGTGGTAGAGAGTCGGGGTTGTGGTCGTGGGGAAAAAAGGAGGTTTATAGGATAATGTAGATGGGTGGTGATAAAAAGTAGGTCTAAGGAATGTGGGTTTGGTTTTGGCAGGCCATAGCAGTTGAACGATGCGGGATAGGATGCCCCCCGCGTGGTGCGGATGGACCACATTTGTCCGTAGTTCACTGGGTTATCATGCGCGATGTGAGACTCAAAGGGAGTCCAGATGTACAGAGCGATAGAGAGAGATCACAGCCTGATGTCGCCCTCATCGAGAGATGGGATTCCGGTGACCAATGTGTTCCATGTCCCTGACTGGGGAGATGACTAATCGCACGTTGGATGATGTGTATCGCAAGCCTTTCGACTACCTATCGAAGGTAGAAGTAGCTTCCAGGTAGATTCAGAGACTGCCCAGGTACGCATATTACAAAGGTTTTTTTGTAGATGCCCCACGCCGACTACTTTACCTACCAGGCGAGCATTGGTTATGGTGACATGTACCATCGCATCGACACGAGACACGGCTGGCTGTGCTGATGATGATTGGATCACCTGCTTCACCCTCCCGGACGTCAGAGGGAGGCCGTTTCCTCATGGGGCCGTTGATGGTGGTTGGTTGCTTGAGATGTATTGAGGAGCATATTTCTATGCGTGGGCCACCAGTGTATCTGGGTGCATGCTATACAGATAGTCTGGGGTTATCTCCTGATGAGGCTATTCAGTATCTGTTCGACATTTTTGCTGGTGCATTGTTGGGCATATGAGCACATCATATGCAATCAGGCATAGGGTTCCCCATCAGCCAGTGCCACAGTCCCAATATACAGATATGGCTTTTAAGGTGGTTGGGGGTCATGGGGCAACCACAGCAGTTCTTGCAATGCGAGATGTGGCGTATTAATCGACATTTTTAGAGGGCCTGACAGCGGTAGACATCATATGGAGACCTTACAGAGGTCATTACACCCTCGCTGAGGAGCCGTTTACAGTTGTGTCTGATCCAGTACCTTCTGATAGCCGGACGGAGGCCGTGAGAGGTACGAGAGGATAACCCCTAGAGAGTACTCGGCAGAGGGGCTGCGACAAGGACGAAGCCAGCTCCCCTCCCTCAGTACAGGAGGGATGATGTAGAGGCCCCACTACCTGCATCACACCCTTGGATCCAGATTGGGTTGCAAAGAGGCCACAGATTATGGCGTAGTATGATGCTGGTGTTCATCGGACTGGAGCATAATGGTTTGGTGGGCTTGGTCAGAGAGTGGCTAGGGTAGCCATCCCGCCACAGCAGACTTGGCAGTGGTGACGGCCAGAGCGAGATCAGCTCAGGGGCCAGGTACAGTTATACACCGGGGCATCCTGCTGCTGCGCAGGCCATGTAGGGTCTTACAGGGGGCAGCTAGCCAGTCTCCGGCTCCAAGCATAGGCAGCACACCACCACCGCACAGCACCAATGGTGTAGGTACAGGTACCAGTAGCACACAGGTACAGGCACCACCGCGGCCACAGGCCCACGAGCGCACCAAGCATAGGGGGTGCTGGTAGTTAGGAGTTTCGGGGACCACAGCCCCAGTACCGACGGTGGCATGGGAAGAGATACATGGGGCGAGAGCAGAGGGAGGCCCGGTACTAATCAGGATGTCCTTGAATTACCGACTGAGTATCAGCCATATTCGTGCACACCGAGCGGAGACCTCGCATAGTCCAGATGTCGCAGGGAGGTTCATCTACCCCGGTGGGTGGTCCCGTTATAGTAGGAGGCGACGGCACCGCAGGAACCAGCAGGGAGAGTTGCTGAGTTGTGGTGATAGCTGAGGGATCCCCACATAGTTTTTTTGTATGTGACTGGGCACCGGTCTGGCGAACCGGTTTGGTTGATAGAGGCATGCGTGCCGTCATTTATTCAGTATGGAGTTCATTTATTCATTAATATACTGGCCTGCGAGTCGAGTACGGGTTGTACTATTAGATACCAGGCCTGCGGCCGAGTATATTTTTTGATATGAGGGACCAGCCCGTGTGAGCTTAGTCGAGATTTTGGTAGTTTATTGCGGCCTGCATGCCGGCTTAGTTATATGATGAGATCACCAGAGGCCCCGATTCAGCACTGTATATTTTAAAATTTGTATATATATAGAGATGGATGTTTTGATCACATGCCATGTTCACAATGGTGTTTAAGTATTTTTTTCGATGGTTTGTGATATAGATTTATGATGAGTTTTAGTTGACATGTTGATATATGGATGATGTTGATGTTTTATTTTGCCCGTATAATGGATGACATGTTAAAATGATAATGTTGCATGTTGTGGGCTGGTTTTTGTGACATTGTTTATTATGTAGCCCTGATGAGTTTGATCCAAATGATGAGTTTTTGGTTTTGTGTAGATGTGGACTTAGTGATGTTTTGTTTTGTTTTTGTAAAATAGATGATGTTATGGACATTGTACTGAGATGTGGGGTGGATGGAGAATATGGATACTGGTGTTGTTCTGTCAGGAACAAGTGCGGCGCTACAAAGACATTAGGTAGAAAATGAAGAAAAACGACCCATGTTGTAACAGCTAGGTCTATAATAACCGTATCGGTTAGCGAATCGATGTCGGTAGCTGCTAGAAACCGATATCGGTCACAGACCGATACCGTTTATTTAGTTATGAGCTTTTCTACAAATCGAAAGCTAGGGTGGTACCATAATTTCTATTTTTAGAGGCCATGCAAGAGTTAAATACGTGAACACTACGACTTTTGATTGACTGAGACAGGTAATTTTGCATGAGAGATTTGAGTGATAAGGAAAAAGAGACAGAAAGTGAATATGCGATCTGAGATTCAGAAGTAGAAAGGTGACTATTGAAACGAGTTGGTGATCATGGCAGAATTAGGAAAGCAATCCACAGGCAGTGACAGAGGGAAGACAAGTTCCACCACAAGCTGCTGCAACCCAAGAGGTAAACGTTTTGGTTTGTGATTTGGATTTTGCATGTGTTAGAATAGAGAATTAAGTGGGTAGATATGACAAAGAAAACAATGATAGCAAGGGTTATCAGTGTTACGGGGTATGTACTCAGGTGTTTCAGGTATGTTTGTAGGTATAGAAAGGATAAACGCTTAATTATTGGCCGTAGTAGTAGGTTTAGGCAGTGGTATGAGGTACATGACCGATATCGGTTAGGAATAACCGGTAATCGGTTTTACTAAAACGTACCCAAGGTTTTACTATAACGATACCGTTGCGTAGGATTTCTAGAATGTGAGAAAAAAACCCTGGGGATTTGATTTCTTGAACATTTCTTGGTTTTTTGTGACATCTGCATGGTAGAGGCAAAAAGGCAGGGCAAGGATGAATGATAGTGTAACTAGTGTTGTTGTCACGAATCCGATCAGATGTAAGCAACCACTGAATGGATGTTGATAAATCATTTTGGGGTTAAGTGGGATCCCGCTATTATTCATGAATTGCAATTGAACCATGCTATGTTTGCAGGCTTGATTGAAAGATTATGAATCCTGAGAAAAATACTTCATCTACCAATAGGGGAAAGGACAATAACATGGGAAGATGTGTTCCGTATTTACGACTCCCAATTAAACAGAAAACTAGTATATTCAAGCATTACCTAGCACGACACGTGGAGCGTCACAGCAGTATTTGGTCATACGCCCGAGATTCTGACACTGCCTGAGCATAGCGAGGTTTGACATTCACATATGGGGGTAATGTAAATTCAGCACACCCTGAGGATACAGGTTCGTCAGTGAATGTTAATGATAGCGGTAGGGTATTACGTGTTCAAGGTGGAAGGATGAGGTCCCAATATGGAAGGTAGGTATGACGATGATGGTTTTGATTGTGATAGAGGCACGGGTTGAGTGTATCTCCTAAGTGGCGGGGTGGCTTTATTCTTGGACAAATCTAGTCGCTTAGGCGGGTGTGTTAGACTGGGTATGGGTAAGGTCCTAAGCATAGGGGAAGATTTGGCTAAGTTAATAGAAGTGGACGAGGCATTTGGTAGAGGTGAGGGGGGTGAAGGTGAGAACATGGGGCATTTTAAGCTTCTGTAAACACTTCGGGTATATGGTGGAGGTCTCAGGATCAGTCATTTGCATTTGAGTAGAATAGGGAGTACTCAAACGTTCCCATAGGGCCTGTCTATCTTCTGTGGAATGACAGTCCTCACAGGTGAATGTGTAACTTTTGTACGGAAGAAAGGTGGGTTGTGATTCCGGTCCACTGTGGGTGTGATACAGGAGGGTATGAGGCACTGTATCAATAGATGTTAAGAGGTCGACCGGTTGTTGAAAAGATTTAGGCGATGAAGGACTAATAGGTAAGAGGGCATGTTCGAGAGGGTCTGTCATGGTTAAAGAATTTGGTGATGTCGGTGCAAGAGATTTCTCATCTAAGGATGTCAAAAGGAGTGGCGTACCTTCCTCTTGTGCAGCAAGAGTGGTAGAAGGGGACATCTGGGAAATAGATAGATTAGATAACATCCGTTCGCAGTCTTGTAGGGATGTGGTGTAAGCAGACTCATCGATGGGAAGAGAAGTCTGGGCAGTTAACTCTTTATGGGTAAAGGAATGATTTCGCTTTGGCTTGATGGTGGTAAAGGAGGTTCGGGCTCCTGTGTTAGTGAAGAGGCTTGATTCAAAATTTTCTCGATAGAGGCTTTTGGCTGGGTATCGAAGACTGCATGGATCTCATGAACACTCTCCTCGGCTAAGATATCCTGGTTTACGTTACTGTTGGACGAGTGATTTGGGAATGGTTTGTTGAAGATTTTCAAATTTCGGTTGGCAGGGGCATTAGGATTATCGAGGGTTATATCCCATGCATCAACCATTTCCTGCACTATGTTTTTCAACATCTTGCAGTTTTCATGACTATGTCCTTTTACGCGGTGAAAGTTACAGAAGTCATTTTCTTTGTACCAGGAAGGTATAGCGCGGGTGGAATCAAACCTAGAGTGAGGTTTAACAGGAGGCAAGGTGATGGCTCCTGCTTTGAGAAATTTTTCCAATATCACACCATATGTTTCTCCCAAGGGAGTGTAGTTGATGGGTTCGGCTTTGTACTTATAGGTGGTTTTTGGTGGAGTATTAGACGGTGGTTGGGATTTGACCATCACCGCGTGGACAGATCCTTTTGATTTAGAAGAAGTGGACGCGTGAGGAGTGGTGGTATTTGGTTTATTGGTAGAATCAGGAGTTCAGAAATTGGGTTTTTGTTGCGCAACCGCAATTTCTCTTCTTCTAAGGCTCGAATTTCTAGTTTCCGAGCCATGGTAAAGGCCTCATCGAATGTGCGGAAAGTTTGAATTTGAAGAGTAGGAGAAATGTGCTTAGCACATGCCCGCGTGAAAAGTTCGATAAGTTCAGCCTGAGGCAAGGCATATGTAAGTTGGTTGATAAGGCCCCGCCATCGTCCAACGAAATCTGCGATAGATTCGTCTTCGAATTGTCGGATGGCATAAAGGTCAGTGATAGATACTTTCTTGGCAATGTTAATGGAGAAATGATCCAAGAAAGATTGGGCTAGTTGGTTAAAAGAGAAGATTGAGTGCTGGGTTAAAGCACTGTACCACTCCAAGGCAGGTCCTGATAAGGACATGGGAAAGGTGCGGAGTAACAAGGCATCATCATGGGCAATCAAATAACAAGCATGTCTAAATGATCGCAAGTGTTGTTGAGGATCCTCTTTACTATTAAAACGAGTAAATTTCGGCAACTCCCATTGAGGAGGATATGAATGAAGGGGGACAGAAGGGTGAATGGGCTCCCGACAAACTTGCTCGTATGTCAAGGCGCTACGACTTCCTGAAACAGAAGCCTCCAGGTTTTGCATTTTGTCCATCATTTGTTTAATGAAATCCGTGGTTGGATGAGATGATGGTGCGGTTGTGGTAAACGGAGGCAAATTGGGCCAAGGGGCCTCCGCTGGACAATGGTGGGGTTAAGTGTTGATAAGGTATGGAGGATGAATATGTTGAGGCGACCGAATAGGGATGTCCCATATAAGGTGTTGAGGTTACTGGATACGTGTATGGGAATGAAAAGGTAGGCGGAGCTTGAGAAGGAAAGCTCGTATGGATAGGTGGCAGAGAGCAAGTCATGAACGGAGCAGTCTGCAAGAGAGATGAGGTAGGGGCAGTCGGTGGTAATGATATGTGGGGTCCAAGATTAACCAACGAAAAGCCAATCTGAGTCGTATGAACCTCTGAAGCCGTCGGATTGGGAGACGGGGCTAGAGATGCAGGAAGCAAGGCGGTGTTATCAGGCGGAGTGGGAGCTAAATGAGCAGCTATACTAATAGGCATACCAACAAGGAGCTGACCATCAGGCGTACGGTCAGGGGTATGAGACAAATAGTATTGTACAGCGCTAGAATTAGCATCCAGAAACTTGGCAAAGTCCTTATCTCCCACAGGAATTTTAGGAATCTCGCTGGTATCCGTAGGATTCCCCACAGAATGTGAAGGGGGTGATTCAGGAAAAGAAACAGAGCAAGCATGTGAAACCATGGCGGCAGCTTGCTTTCGAGTGATAACAACCATGGACAGGAGCTCACAGTAGGGTTTCAATCTGTCAGGAACAGAAACAAACTCAGACTGGTGAAATTGGTAGGTTGCTGGTTTGTCAGGAATTGGGAAAGACAGTAACCGATATCGGTCTTCTAACCGATGTCGGTTACACTATAGCCGACGTCGGTCAGGTAACCGATGTCAGTGTAAGAAGTCTGGGCTAACAAGATATAAAAAGGCTGCTAATTTGATTTTTAACAACGTTTAGTATACTTGTCCAATTATTGATCACAGAAGACAGAGTATGAGAAAGAAAACAGAACTAAAAACAAGCAAGATGCACACGCAAATCCAGAGATTAACCCTAGGGTTAATTTTAATTATTGTGGGCTTATGCCTTTAGACGTAGAATGATGTCAGAATCCTAAACAAGAAGACTTAGGGGAAATGTCAAGTTGTTTTGGCTTATAAGGTTACCTCAATCGGGCGGAGGAATACCGCGGAAAAGGGGGGATGTTTGAGCTGTTGTGTTAATTGTGAAGTGATTCGGTATGTGTTGTGCAGTGAAAGTAAGATTAATTTCTTGTCAATACCGTGGATATCACCCCCACGTGTATAACCTGTTACTTAATCTATGTTCACTAGAATTGAAAAACAACAAGCAGGAATGCAATGCACGTGTTTTAAACCCAAATCGAAAATGATATTCGATGAAGCAAAAGAGATGACTTTCACTAATGCGAAATGTAAAAGCAAAGCAAGTTCTTTTACGAATAATACAAAACCTTGTGAATATCTTTTAGAAGAAGAAAACAGCAAGTATGCTCCCTATAATGAAAATAAGCAAGACAGAAAGAAACCCAAAATGGGTCCCACCGGGCGTGCCAAAATGTTTCACTCGGAAATGTTTCATTCCTTTTAGAAACAGATAAGGTTAGGGCTAGGAGGAATACCTGTAGAATGTCGAGATGGTGTGCGCGTACCGTAGAGAAAGATCAGGTTGACTGCGAAGAACTCCTTTTTGTCTTGGAAGGACTACCTGCAAATAAGAACACAAGACCACAAGATTTTGATTAGACAATAAATGAGGGAACTGCCTTGGGCCCAGGAAATATAAAACTTCCTTTC
Source organism: Taxus chinensis (assembly GCA_019776745.2). Classification (NCBI taxonomy): domain Eukaryota; kingdom Viridiplantae; phylum Streptophyta; class Pinopsida; order Cupressales; family Taxaceae; genus Taxus; species Taxus chinensis. Next base: position 292,389 of record JAHRHJ020002441.1, on the reverse strand, counting down.
GAAGGTGGTCAGTTCCCCTGCTAATATGAATTAACACAAAATACTGTAAGATATCAATTAAATTGCTTTGTTGAACTGGGTAGGGGAAAGGCTGGTTTTTGGTTATAGTCAGGATAACGGTTATCTGATAACCGATGGCGGTTGCTGATAACCGATATCGGTATGGTCTAGGATCTAAAGGTTGGTTGTTTTGTGGGGTGGTTTGTAAGGTTGTGTTTATTTGTAAGGCTGTATATAGGTGATATTAGGAAATGAGATGATGAGAGGTAGATGAATGATAGTTAGATGCAATGACACGTTGGGTAGTGGATCTAGGAATGGATTTGTGGGGACTGTGCTTCAAAAAGTCTAAGAAATGTTATTAAAGAGGACATGCAAGATGTAACTTACTGGTTATTGACAGAAGATGCAGGTCCAAGAACTCTGATGACAAAGGAAGAACTCTAGGTAGGATGGCTGGACACAGAAGATGAAATATCTCCCTCCCGATGATCAGCTGAGTATCTGAGAGGGCTCTGGCTGTTTTATTGCAGTTTTGGGCTTGATCTCCTTTTGCTGCAACTCTCCTTGTCTCTTCACTCATCTCTGCTTGGTCAAGTGAAGATCTGGACTCTCTTTTTCACTCCCAAATGATCTCTCTTGATTCCTAAAATCCTTCCACTCTGATCCAAAATGATTCCGAAAAATGAAATTCCGATCCTTTGTTTTTGGTTTGGGGAGCCCATTTACAGGGAACCGATGGCGGTTACGTAACCGACGGCGGTCGAGTAGGAACCGGCATCGGTAAGGAAAAAGTAGGCTATTTTTAGTAAAATAGCCCACCTTCCCTACTTTTCTCCCGAGAGATTAGTTGCGGGCTTGGTCAAGTGACTAGAAGGTCGGTTTTGGGTGCGAGAAAGGGGTCATTAGTCATGGGTGTAGGTGTAGACCAAGTTATAGGTCTTAATTAGGTTAGTTTAGGGTTAGGGCTAGGTCATGATGAGGTGGCAAAATGAGGTGGCAGGTGAGGTGATGTGGATTTATCAATTACAAGGTAATTAATAAATAATTGTGTAAGGTTTAGGTGATGAGGTTAGGTTGCGAAATGAGATGCGGGTCACAAGGGGTCGTAAGACACAAATTTGGTGTCTACATCAGCATAGTAGATATCCTAATCATAATATCATGAAAAACATTCAAAAATCATTAAATGTCTGACATTGTGAAGAATCAGGTACTAACATTTATAACCATTAATATTTGATCCCAAGATCTATTGATCAACAAATTCAATATATCGATTTGATCCAAATCTCCATTAAAGCCACACATTAATATCCACTTGTTGCCAGATTAGTGAAGGTTATGCCTCAGGATAATCTAACAATTTTTATTAAAATCTTATAAGGCTCATTACATTTTGAGGAAAGTAAGATTTCTTGAGCTTATCTACCTCTAAGGTAATGCAGCAATTCAAGTTAATATTTGGAGAGATGTCTAAATAAATCAATATCAACGGATATAATTAGTCTCTCTATTGTGTCTCGTCATTTTAAGCTTTTAAATTAATATATTTCAAGCCTAGTTCATTCTGCTAGGTTATGCCACTATTCTCAATCTTTTTTATGGAGGTTAGGATTTAATAAATCAAATTAAGATATTTTGAACTTAGTGGCCAATAGGTTATGCCACAACATAATATTTGGATCTTAGCAGTCTCTAGGTTTCAACAAAATAAAGTAAGAAATTATAAGCTTAGCGGCCAATAGGTTATGCCAAAACATAATATTTGGATCTTAATGGTCAGTGGGATTTAGCAAATTTGAATCAACATAGTTTGATCTTAGTGACCATTAGGTACTTAATAATATAATATTTTGAGCTAAAAATTCACCAGTATTTAACAAACAAAAGAAAGACATTTTGAGTCCAATGACCTCTAGGTTATGCTTAAACATAACCTAACAAATTATATTATAAACTTAGAAGTCGCTAGGTTTTAACAAATTAAATTACATTGTTTTGAGCTTAGCAACCTCTAAGTTAATCAAGGACATTAACTTTGGAGATCTTTATAGCAATCAAGACCAGTATAAATTAGTTGAATTTTTGTATGAATTTAAGATTTAGAATTAAGATATTTCAGCTTAGCACCCACTAGGTTATGCCACCACATAATATTTGGAGACTACCGGTGGTTTAAGATATTTTGAGCTTAGCATTTGCTAGTTTATGCCACAACATATTATTTGGAGATTGTATTTGCAAGGATTCAATAATTCATAGTTACAATATTTTACAAAAGTTAACAAAGTACAGGAAGATATTTTGAACTTAGCTAACACTAGTTTAAACAACAACATAATATATGGAGCTTACGATCGATAGGATTAAAAAAATTAAATTAACATATTTTGAACTAAATAGAGACCAGGTACTTCCATAATATATTATTTCAAGCTTAGTGGTTGTTATAATTTAACAAGTTACTAATGATATTTTGAGCTTAGCATCCACTAGCTTATGACACAACATAATATTTGGAGCTTAGTGCTCACTAGGTTTAAACAAAAGAAATAAGATATTATTAGCTTAGCTGTCCAGTGGGTTATGCCAAAACATATATTTGGATCTTAGTGGTCACTAAGATTTAACAAATTTGAATCAACATAGTTTGAGCTTAGTGGCCGGTACTTAAACAATATATTATTTCAAGCTCAAAAGATAGTAGCATTTAACAAACAAAAGAAAGATATTTTGAGCTACATCCCTAGGTTATGCCACAACATGTTATTTGGAGATTTCATTCAGTAGGTTTTAATAATTCATAATTAAGATATTTTACACATCTAACAAATTAAAGGAAGATATTTATACATTTTCTAGTGCTAATCCCACAGTATAATATTCTGAGCTTATTTTTTTCTGGCACCTAACTAGTAAGAGAATTATATTTTTATATTAGGGAACGGTGCATTATGCCACACCCTATATTTTGAGAGCTTAGTGGTCACTAAGGTTTTATCAAAATAAAGTAGGATATTGTGATTTGAGAAGCCTCTAGGTTATACCAAGACATAATATTTGGAGCATAGTGATCTTAAGGATGTAAGAAAAAACAAAGATATTAGGAGCTTAGTTTGGCTATGATATGCAAAACATAAAACTATTTGGAATTAGAGTAAAAGTGGGTTTTTTCAAATTACCCACATACTTGTACAAAAAATCCCTCATGGGTTAGATATTACAATGAAACAAGAAGAGAACAATCCTCATATGCAACAAAAAAAAAAACTAGAAAGTCCTAAACCAGACAAATCCAAATTACATTATATGGATATCCATGAGAGTAGTTATTTCATCCTTAGCATAAAAAATAGGGCTTCCTTCAACCAGCACATCCACTAACTTAATGTGTTCCAGGAAGTCTTCATTTATTTTCATCCAGGTCATGTCTATGTGACTTTTCCATTCCTTGATAGTAGATATTGAGTGTAACATAATCTTCAATGGCCTCATGTGGGTTAGGTGAGATATTCTCTAAATACTCATGGTGTTCTGAAGCTGCAGTGGGGGAGCCCATTTTCTCCACAGAGGAGAAACATGTAAACCTGAGGAGAGATCCCACAACACATCAAGAATTTTGATTCCATGCTAACTTCCATGAAAAATGTGGGGGGGGAATCCACACATGCTTCCGTGATCAGGTGAGTTGAGTCGGTTGTAGCCATTACAATGTTCAGGGAGATGAGAGGAGAATCCAGAGAAGCATTCAGAAAGAGGTGGAGAGGAAGTAGATGTTGGGTCTGAAAGTAGTTCAGAGACCTTAGGAGAGTTCTAAAGGGGTCTGAAGGGTTAAGAGATGTCAGAAAGATGAGGGAGAGATAAGAGCAAAATAACGAGGGGAGACCACCAGACCACTCTAGCTAATGATCATGATGTTTGAATCAGATTCGAAAATATGGGAGATGAAGGTGACAATGACATGGTGATGGAAAGAGGGAGATTGGTTGTGGAAGAGGAGGGGGGACATGAATGTTTATTTCCTAGCTAAGAGGGGAAGTGTGAGATTTATTTTTGGGAATATTTCATTTTAAAGAGAAAATATAAAAAGGCCTTGGTGGAGAAAAGGATATTCCTCTTTTATAGCCAATCTAAGGGACTTCTCAAGCGATTGAAATAGAAAAGTAGAAAATTTTACCTTCTGATCATGTCAAAGATGTGCAAGAATAAAAATATGAGGTCCATAGATCAATTTGTAGTGTCACTCTAGTATGAAGTACCTCCTCAATTTCTCAACAACCCTATCCCAAGGTTATGGAAGCAAGTCCCATTCATAGCCCGAGTGATACATTCTCATATTTTCACCAGGACATAGGAACTCATCCATCTCCTCCTGAAGTGAGAATTAAAAATAAATGTCTCCCTCCATAGGGATCCCTATCACAGCTGTAATGGACTCTGTTGAAATAAGAAATTTAGTCTTTCCCACTTTGACTCTTCCTTTCTTCTGGGCTGCCAACACACTGTTGGTCACTCGGACATAGTGACTAGGCAGTTTTTCAATAAATGACGTAACACCAACATCATGTAAAATATTCCATACTATTTAAGTTCGACCTTGACGTCTTCACAGGAAGAAGGATTAATGCGTTTGACGGTGCCACCCATAGTAAACAAGGTTATTATGATAGTGATTACCAAAGGCCTGATATAGACGATGCTTAAATAGATATGTCGAGCACCTTCATTCCAATCTTTAACACATGTCTCCAAGATTTCTAATTGAAATCCGATTTCCTAATTAGTAATAGTCATTAATTTATCACGTCCATCACACAACACAATCTATCAATGTCATAAATGCCCAAAAAATCCACAAATGTCATATCCTCTTGCCACCGCCAAAAGAGGTTATGCCTCAACATAACCTAACAAATTTTATTTTAATCTTAGTTAATGTTGAGGAAACCAAAACATTAATTATTTAATGTTCTTTCAATTACTTCATTTAGTGGAGGTTGAAGGTTTGAATGTTAGTGATATTAGATGTATTTAGTTAAATATATATTATAAAGGAAGAATCTGTAAACAAAATGGAGCAAGGTGAAATAACTAACATTGCTAGACATGATTTCATATTGTATAGATTTATCAAACAACAAATAAGAAAACAATATATTATTAGAATTTCTTTATTGACACATCTATTTGTTACATTTATGTTCTCCAATGTTGTTCATACAACACATGGAAATGAAGAGGGTAACCACAAATATGTTACAGGGAGCACAAGAAACACTTTTGATGGGAATTTGTTTGCAAGATTTGGTGAGGTGATTTCACAAAACATTGTTTGACTGGAATGAGACGGGGATAATGTTGTTTTGAAAAAAAATGCATCCCCATGAGTCCTCTCTATCCCAAGGTCTGAATTTTCTCAATGGAGAGTAAGTGTGACCAGTTCAGACCAAGATAAACTTAAGTGTAGATACAATTACAAGTACATGAAAATAATAATATGTGTATTAGATGTGTGTTCTCTTATAGGTACAATTACAAGTACAATTATAGGTACATGACAAGAATAATATGATTTTTCAAGTTGACATGGAAAATTATAAATTTAGGCCATTAGTATTAATCTTTACATGATGAACTTCCACCTATTTGGAAAAGCATAAATATAGGCCCAGTATTAATATTTTAACTATCCTCATGGATGTTGGTTGTTTATTCTTATATTGAACCCTTACGTGACTTCAAACTAGTTACTGTGTGGGTATATATATTAACTTGAATCAATATTGTTTTATTCTAGGTACAGTCAGTTAGTTATTTATTCATTTTGAGCTTAGTGGTTGTTTCATTTAACAAATTACTTGATATTTTGAACTTAGTTTTGAGCTTATGACAACATAATATTGATTTTGATGGTCTCTAGGTTTCACTAAAGTTATATTATTTTGATTTTAGTGGTCACTGGGATTTAAAAAATTAAATCAACCTAGTTTGAGCTTAGCAGTCAATGTATTTGAAGAATATAATATATCAAGCTAAAGAGTCACTATAATTTAACAAGCTAAAGAAATACATATTGAGTTTAGTTTCTGCTAGTATCTCCAGTGTTAATCTTGTGATGAACTTCCACCTTGGTTGGAGGATTGAACTGATATAAAAAAAAGGTATAGTAGTTTGGGATTGAAGTGAAATTTGTAACCTATTTTTTAAATTTGTTACTACTCGAACAGAAGTGCGACTAGCCTCGTGGATGTTAAAATTTCTTCTTATTGGAAGGATTGAAATATTTTTTAATTACTACAAAATTCCTTTTATGTTGTACTTATAATATGTTGTTGTTTGAATGAAAAATATTGAACATGTTTCTAAAATAGTTTGATGTCTTTTAAGCGTCTTAGATCAATTATTTTCATAAAAATGTTTTTTTACATGCATTGATGGATATCAATGACTACAATGCTTAAGTATAACACCTGACATATCAGTTATTGGACCAAATCATATTCATTATCAGAACATGTGTTGTGTTGCAAATGATTTCTGGAGGAAAAATTGGACTAAGGATTTACTCCCCAAGGTCAACAAGTTGAAGTTTTAACTGCCTTAACTGGAATTGAATTGTAAATATTGGAGGACAAAAATTGTATTTATGTGAAATATTTGTTAATTACTATAAAATACCTTTTATGTTGTACTTATAATATGTTGTTTCTTGAATGAAAAATATTGAACATGTTTCTAAAATAGTTTGATGTCTTTTAAACATCCTAGATCAATTGTTTTCACAAAATATTTTTCCTACATGCATTGATGGAGATCAATGACTACAATGCTTAAGTATAACACCTGACATATCATTTATTGGACCAAACATATTCATTTTCAGAACATATGTTGTCTTGCAAAGGATTTCTAGAGGAAAATTTGGATTAAGGATTTACTCCCCAATGTCAACATGTTTTTCTGGTTAGTTGTTCAAAACAATATTTTAACCCTTGAGAATGTGAGAAAGGATACAATTAATAATTGGACCTTAAGAAATATCCTTAAAGATACTAAAGAAAATTTTGAAAGAGTTTGATAAATGTAATTATTCATACCCCTAGAAAGGGTAATAAATGTGTAAATCATCTTGCCAATTTTGGGGCTAAAGGTAGTAATTTTAAAGTGTGTGAGAGGGGAGATGATATTACCAATTTTATTAATCTCATTAATAACATTAAGTACTGATGTTCCAGTGGCTCTTTTTTCCCTTGTTGGGATGTCATCCTTGTTCTTATGGTTAGCAGGACCCTTCACATGTACAGGATATATGGTGGGATTTGTATTAATTTTGCTCTTACGATTCATTTTGGCCATTATTTCTTCCATTTTCAATCTCAATCGACTAAAACCATGGGAGGTGGTCATTTGAGAACTGAGCCCATGAGCTATGGTGCCTTGAAGGACAACCCCTCCTTGTGGCACATTCTAAAAATTGGGGGGTTCAGGAATTTCATCTCAAAAATCACGGGGTTTGATCCTTATCTTGCATTGGAGTTTGGTCAGGCATGGAACAATGACAACATGGTGATCCACGGCATGGAAATTTAGGTTTTGGAGGATTCGATAGTGTAGGCGACTAGAATGGAGATGGAGGGCTTAAATATATTCAAAGACTGCACCAGACGCAAGCACAAAATTGAGACTTTCTTCCACGGTAAAGAAATGGTTTACCTGCTGGTAGATGGTATAGCTAGATTCTACATCCCTGATATTTGGAATATGGTCTACCTCCACCTTATGAGGTACATTACTCTTGAAGTGAATTATAGAAATATATTTACTCACCATATTACTATGCTTAATATGTTTAGGCATAAGATTTCTATGAGCCTTCCCTTTTTCTTATTTATGTCACTCTCTGCGTCAGTGAATGATTTTCAACAGGGAAAGATTGATACCCCGATACACCATGGTCTAATTATTATTTTTAAGAATGGTAAACCAGTGGTGGAAAAGGAATTAGATCCCAAATCAGGGATTCAGATGAAAATTGTACTCTTGCTGACCATATGAACAAATTGAGGAGAAAGAAGAGTATGGCATCTCAGGGGAAGGGAAATCTTGGTACTAGGGTTGTAGGTTCTCTGATTTATACAAAGGGGAGTCATCTAAAGGGAAAGAGAGAACAGAAGATAGGTTGGAATGTGGATTTTGATAAAATTTATCTTAGGGTGAGTCAGGTGGAAATGGATATGGAGGCCTTAGGTGAAGTTGGAACGGATATGGGAAACAATGTCATGCATTGCATTGATGCCTCTAAGAAAATTTGCATCACCCAAAACTCTATCAAGGTGATATGGTAGAGATCAAAAGTTTGGTTTTGGAGTTGCAGGAGCATGTGGTCAAGCTGGAGTAGGGACACAAAACTTACATGTATAATCTCCACCTCATTAGTTATGATGAGGAAGAGGAGGTTGAAGATGACATCCCTATCATGAGTAAGAAAATGAATAAGATGAAAGGACAGGAAGAGTGTCAACCAGAAGATTACAAACATTTAAAGACTAAGTAGTCCCTTGGCTCTTAGATATTTTGTTTGACTATTCGTGGACTGTATCGTTTGGGATGTTTTCCCCTCCATGTTTTGTGATTTTTCCTTGTATTGATCTGTTGGACTGTAGTTTGGGATAAGCTTTTTTAGCCCTTTTTCTCATGTTTCTTTTTTGTTCCTTCTTGGTGATGTTAACGATGTATTCTATTGTAAGGTTTTTTGGTTCCTTAATCCCTATATAAATTAGCCAATCATTATGTTCACATATATTTAATTAACGTTTTTAATAGTAAAGTTTTAACGAAATTTTAAATTAAACAAGACAAGAGGAGACAAGTTCATGCCTCAAGATGGGAGATGTGCTAGTTGTGCAATTGTTTTAAAAGTTTTCTATAATTTTTTCATTACGTGAATTTGCTGATTTTTATTAAATAGAATAAATCAATGTTGTAACAATTATGCCTCATATTTTTCAAATCAATACTAAAAATAGAAAATAAATGAAAAATATAAATAAGTTTTATAATGTTAAAAAATTATTTAAATAAATACAAACATTAGAAAGTTGAAAAGTTATAGAATTTTTTATTTTGAAATAAAATTATGGATTGATATAATTCTTTGGAAGATGTTTTAAGCTTAGCGCCCGCTAATAATAACCTAATACTTCTACAATATAATATTTTGAGCTTATGGATCGCTAGCATTTAACAAGTCAAATAATATTATTTTTAGCTTAGCATCCACTAGCTTATGCGACACCATAGTAATTGGATATTATCGATCGATAGGAATTTAACAAAATAAAGTAATATTTGTCATCATAGAGTTGCTAGGTTATGCCACAACAACATATTTTGATGTATAAACTAATAGCCATTTTTTTGTATAAGGGTTAATATGGGGGTTTTGAAAGGACCCACATCCTTTTACAAAAATTATCCTTAAGGAAGAATATGACATTGAAGCATAGAAGAGAGAAATCCCATAGGCAAAAAAAACAAAAAGCCACATAGCCATGACCCAAAGCAAAGAAAATTTACATTTTAGTGAAAAAAAATTAGGATAATAGTTTCTTCCATAGTAGCAACAGTGGTGCTTCCATAGTAATAACCAACATTTAGAGTTTCCTTGTTCCTTGAATTATCCTTTCACAAATGTATTCATTCTTTTGTTCTCCAAAATCTGTTTGGTTCTCCTACTCTTGTATTACCATATTTTTTCGCAAATAGGTCATTATAATCCAACACCAACACATTGAATGGAAACTCATTATAACATGAATATCTTCTAAAATATATTCATTGACAATGTCAATGATGTCATAGCCATTGAATTTTGCTGAGTATGTGCAACAAGGACTATTTGTCAAATCAATAATAAGGCCAACAAAATATAATATCAATTTTATAAAATACATCTATTTCTATTCTATTGTGCACCACCATGACCATAAATTGATTTTGATATTCACTTTTTTACTGTGAAATTGAGCCACCATCCATACCACCAGAAATTATTTTTCAATGAAAGGTATAACAAAACAAGTTCTTGGCAGGTGTTATGGGTTTTTTTAAATTCCCTGCTAAATCTTCCTCCTCATGTTATTACTATAAAATTAATTTTGAGTTTCTATGTCAAGATGTGCTCCATTTAAAAGAATCCTCTTTCACTGCTCTAACAAATGTTTACTATATTACGAAATTATTTATTTATCGAAAAAAACTACCTTCTACAAAATATTGAATAACAAACTTACTTCCATTTAAGTTATTATCTACAAATATTACATGGATATAATCCCTAATCAGCTATTGGAAAAGGGTTTATGGGGGTTTAATCAGCTATGGAATCCTTTTACATTAATAAGGCCCTTAATTTTGAATAGGGACATTGAAGGTGAGAATGCATACCAATTTTTAGGCATGGAGAGGAAATCAAAATGTTTCCATAGGCATCAAGCAAACAAGAAAAAATTCATTTTGGTGATTAGTTATTGCTTCCATTGATGAGTAAAGTTATGCATCTGATTAAAGAGAATAGAAAGGTAAATCTTAAAAATATAAACTGGTCCTCGAATTGTCTACTTATAGTGAACTTAACTGAAAATTTGTTATTTTTTGGCGTTCTTAAAAGGGCACATGTATTGATTCTACATTACTTTTCATTAAATGGCTTTTTTGAAAATAGGCAACTTACATGCCAACACCAAAACATTGCACATTTTCAGGCTTCTTATTTTCATTGTACAATTTAATGACAACATCCCCCCACTTGGCCTCTAGCTCGCGGAGATGAATTTTGTTGAGGAAGTGTAACCTTGAGGACTATTTGTAGATAACAATAAGGTTCTCATGAATTTGAATATTGCTTATCAAATGACATCTGCTCATCAGATTCCATGCACCATCAAGTGCATAAATTGATTCTGAAATTCACTTTTTTACTGGTCAAAATTGAGTTACCATATACCAATTTTTTTCAAAACACAACAAAAAAAGTTCTTGGTAGGTGTTATGGGTTTTAATGAAATTCTACAAATTTTCCTCTAATGTTATATACAAGATTAATTGCACTCCTTGGACTCTGTCAAGATGTGGGAATTGACAAGACTCTTTTACTTCTCTAACAAATTTTTTACTATTGACTGAAAAATTTATTGATAAACAAAACTACCTTCAACAAAATATTGAATAACAAATTTGCGGAGTCTGTTTAATTATCTATAAAACTCCCTAATGGATATAAGCAATCAGCTATGGAGCAGCTGGATGCCTCTACATTAACAAAATTTCCCATTATATTTGGGGGGTGTTGCTAAATCCTGGAATGAATTTATATTAAGGTGAATTAAAGCGCATACCAATTTGATTTTGCATGGAGAGGTTTCAAAATGTTATTTTGAGCACAAAATTTTTGTATTTTTCCCTGGTGAGATATTTCTATTGATGAATAAGCTTACGCATTGACGAAGAGAATAGAAAGGAAAATTTTAAAAACTATAAACCTCAAAAACTATATATTTATAGTGATATGTAACTGATAAATCTAACTACCAATTTCATTGGCGCATGAATTTAAGAGGTATAGTGCCTTTCATGATTTTACATTGCTTTACATTAAATGACTAATTAATGGATGACAACATTTACATGCTCCAAAAGGTGCACACATATTTTGAATGGCGCATGTACTTTTAAATGGCAAATTTTACATAGCTCGTTTTAATGGCTAATAAATGTTGAGGCAACCTAAACATTAATTAGCATTTTTCCTTATAAAATGGTTATCATTAATACTACATTTGATATTGTAAAGAATTAATGTAATAATTTAATATTATAATTTTTTTACTGTAAATAAAATCCCTTATATAATTCGGGTAAAATAAAGCCCTTAATTCTTGTGTTTGCACTTCGACGTGCGACTCTTGACACCCATTTAGATGTTTTTGTTGATTGTAGCCATAAAATACTTGCAAAAATTTGTAATAAACGTCACATGTGAATTACATATTTAATATTGAACCTTCAATTATTAATATAGATTTATATATAAATTAGAAAATTTTACATCAATATATATTAAAAATAATGAAATTTATACAGAATAATTAGTAATAAACATTTTTTTATATTTTTGAAGGGTGGTGTTGAAAATTACCATTACCCAGAAATTGTTTGACAAGTGAGTTATTGCACTTAGTTGTGTGAATCAAGACTCACACTTAGCTATGTGAATCAAGACTTGCACTTAGAAATGTGAGTCGAGACTTGACACTTAGAAGTGTGAGTCGAGTACTCGCACTTAGAATTTCTAGTCAAGACTTTCTGCTTAAAGTGTGACTCGAGGATCACACTTAGACATGTGACCAATCGCACTTGTAAGTGCATCACTCACACTTATACACTACTTACAAATTTATAAATGATAATTCCAGATTTTTTTACTATATTAAATATACGAATAAATTTTTATATAAATGTATATAAATATTGATGGTCACCTTTTAAACATGTGAGTCACAAGTGTCAATTCTATAAAATATTTGAAAGTATATTACATATAAAATCATGAAAAACGTCTAAACATTCGTCAAATTTAACACCATTCAAGGATGTTTAGGGAATGGATTTTCAACATCAACGTTTATTGATTTGAATAAGGTATGCATGAATAGTCTATATGTATGATGATATTAAGATTGATATGTGGCATAAATGACAACAATCACTTACATGTAGCGGCCACTTGAAGCTAAGTTAGCGGCCACTTGGCTTATGTAAGTTTGTAACCACTTGGTTTATTGGGCTTATGTAAGTTAGCAAACCACTTGGGCTTATGTAAGTTGGAGACCGTGAGGCTTATGTGGGGGAATCAAATAATAACAAAATATAAATCCTAAAATAGCGAAACTGAAATCCAAAAATTTGGGATTTAGAATTTTCTAATTAGTGGTGAAATTGGAATCCATTAATACGTGTATTGGAATCCAGTAATAGTGAAATTGGAGTCCAATAAAAGGGAAATTGGAATCCAATAATAGCGAAATTGGAATCCAATAATAGAGAAATTGGAACTCGAATAAGTCCAATAATGACAATATTGGAATCCAATATTGCTACTAATGGAATCCAATAATAGTAATAATGGAATCCAGTATAGCCAAAAATGGAATCCAATATACATGCAAAAATGGAGATGAATTTCTTCAACTACTTGTAATACTGGAGTCTTGATTCATTGGAATATGTCCACATTTAGTGAAATAATCATTGAATGCTTGAGAAATGGAATTTTGCATAAGATTAAGTAAAAAGAAAACGTACGTAATTCTAAACTACTTCGTGAAGGTCAAGAGGTTCCATGATTTCACTTGTGAAATTAGAAACGTGTTGTGGAAACAAAATCATTATCCACTTAAAAATGGTTCTTCTAATGGATTATGCATGTTACCTATGAAATATAATGATTTTTGGTAATTATTTCATGTTGATGATCTTTTTCAAATATGAAAGATGAAAATCACATTATTTTTAATAATAAGGATGTGGAAAAAGGTTCTTTTGTGACTATTAAATTTATTTTTGTCTCCAAAATTTTATTTAGATCAAATTCTGTGTGGAGAAGGTCCAGTTGGAGGATAAAAAACTTCTTGTATTGTTTAGACCATTAGGGAGCACTCTATGTTTAGTTACTTGATTTCTTATAGATTCTCTCCTTTAACTCTTTCGTAATGGGGTTTTTGGATAGTTTTTTCATCATTTATTCTATAGGAATATTTTGATCTTCTTTCTTTGTTATTTTTTTTAGTTTTTTTCTGCAATATGGTGGTGTGTTATACTAGCTTGGAGGTAGTGATGGAATAAGATGAGAATTTAATCTATATAATACATTTTCTAGGGTTAGATATTTTCATTTCTTCTTCATAGTAAGATGAGTAAATTTAGGATAAGTAGCTTCATAATAAGTGGGATACTAATATTGACACTAAAATAACAAAAATTATTCAATATTGCATTGGACATTTTTTTCCTTATTTCATGTTCTTATATTCAATGGAGAAAGACACGATGTTATAGCTAATATCTCTACCCCAAACCTTCTTGGTTAGAAGGATATAAATGGAAATGGATTAGAGAAAGTGTGAAATTTAAATTTATTAGCATCCCTTTTGATTTTTAAGGCTCTATATTTGATATTTTTTCTTATATGGTCTAGAGGGTAAAGAACAACATTGCCAATTGGATAACCAAGCCTCTTTATTTAGTAGGTAAGTTTCAAGTCTACTATGAAGTGTTGGTAGTCAATCATGTATCCTATTTATAGTTTTAGGATCCTTCCAAATTTAGCTATGTTATATTGTATAAGCTACAAATATAAATTGTTTGGGAATTGTTTTAAGGACATAATGTTTTCCCTAGGTTATGCTAAGATATTTATTACAGACCTAAGGAAGAAAGGGGCCTTGAGGTCATGGACATAAAACTTCAAGTGTGTGCCCCGGGTTTCAAATAGATCATCAAAAGCATAGAATGGTATGAGGCTTGGTATCATTTGTTAAATTTAATTACTAAATGAACTCTTTTAGGTATAAATGCATTCGTGGATTTATTTGAATATTATTATTCTTACACCTATGCTAGTTAAAATTGGTGGTACATTTTTTAATAAAAGTAATGGAAATCATGATATTTATCAAACAAAAACATATTTGGGTTGGATATGGTTTTATAATGGAAACTATCTTAGTTCTTGTTATCCAAAATAAGCCCATGCTTATTTTGGTTAACTCCTCCTCCTTTTCCTTTGCTGGTACTTAAAATGGATTTTTTGCATGCTTCAGGCACTCAAAATTTTCTGGGTATGGATTCATCAGATAGATAATTTTTTCACCTTTCCAGAAAGGTAAAGAAGTCATCCTAACTTAGATTATATTTGAGTTATGGCTTGGTGGAGTTAACAGTGAAAATTTTCCCTGGGCGGGCCCGCAGAGGTAAGGAGGAAATTTTGCCAAGGAAATTGGTCGGGTTGACAGAGGTGTGGAGATAAATTTGGCACTCAGCACTTTTTGGGGTTAAAAGGCACAAAGTAAAATTCTGGCCTGCGGGCCCAACAAAGGAAGGGAACGGACTCGCGGGGCCAAGGAGGAATTTTTGAAACTTAGCCTTTTTGGCTAAAAACTAAAAGTCCAAAATTTGGCCCACATGCCCATGAAGGAGAAAGGTAAAAAACTTGAGCTGCACCTCCGCATTGAATCAGAAGACGCCACGTGTCCACATCAGAACAGAGGTCAGGCCGGTGGGGGAGTTTTGGAAAATTTTCCCAAGCGAGAAAATGGGGCAAAATGTTATTCTGAAGCCCACTAATGAATTAGAAGCTAACACATGTCATGTGGACCTAAGGGGAAGTGGAGTTTTTTTGGGAAATTTCTCCATTTTAAGGGAAAAATTTAAAGTTTGACCCCACGAACCCGAATTTTGTCCTAATTTTTCCATTTTCACCCAAATCTTCATAGGGCCATATCTTTCGACCCAGAGCTCAAATTTTCATGATCTTTATATCATTGGAAAGATGTTGAAATCCTATACATGATGGACCCATCAATTTTTAATTTTTGATGGAGTTTTATGGGAAAATAATTGAATAAATGTGTCTGGTACAGGAAAATATGCAAAACCAACCCCCAACCACCAAAATTGATGAAGTATGGCATCCGTTTCTTCTCTAGCATGTTTGAATGCCATCAAAAAATGGATTTTTGAGGGTGACCTTACTATTTTAATGAATATTTTGGTGGTTGGAGATTTCAAATCAATTTTTCCCACATTTTTTCACCTTTCTTCATTCTGTTTGATCGATAAAGCCAGATTTCGAATCCATATGGGAGGTCTGAAACTCCTTCAAATCCACCTGCTAAGGTATTGAATGTTTCTTGCTCTTGTAAACTCTTCTTTTCTCCTTAGCAGGTGGATTTGAAGGAGTTTCAGACCTCCCATATGGACTGTAGCACATTTTTTTCCTTCTTTTTATTGTAATGCATCGTATCAAATCTGGAACTGACAATGCATGTTCTGTGAATGAGTTTTTTCAATCCTCTCTTGTGTTGATTTGTTTCCTTCTGGTATTTCATTGCATTTGGGAAATTTTTGCATGTTTTGATGTTACATCCTCATGATCTATGACTATATTTGCAAAGTAAGAATTCCAGCACTCCTTTGGTGTATCACCGTTCTATTTTTGCATAGTTTTGTTTCCGTTTCCATGTTTTCTCTCAACCCTGTCTCCTTGGTAGTTTTAGAGTAGGATTATGAATCAAACCTCTGTAAATTTCACACATACACCTAAAAAAGGAGTAGGAACCAACCTCAATCTAGATATTTTTCCCCAATTGCAAAGGTCCCACACTTTGGGAAAACTCCATGTTGTACATTCACACCAAATTGACCATTTCCCAACAGCAGATCTGAAGGTCGATTTAGGGGTGTTGTGAATTTGCACTAATAGTTCCCATATTATCTAGTAGTATCCCTTTCTTAATCACTATAATGTCTCATTTTATATGGTACCCTTGATTAAAATTTGTATTATTTTCAAAAAGGGAATCAAGTATATTAGTGAAATTTCATATAATATTTCTCACATGTGGATTTTATGGGATGTTCTTAAGGATACATTTCATCTTAATGATGAGTATGAATGATACATTTATGAGTTTAAAAACTCCATACCTAATTATTTTCTAGATAAGATTGGTGTTTTTAAGTGTTCCTTGGTAGAGATATTAGCATTGGCTTAATGTTACTCTTTATTTCTAGTATGAACCCTAGATTGGTTACGGAATTATTTCCCCTCATCATATTCATTTAATAAATATTAATAACCATTATAAATTAAGTTCCTTGCATGATGTATAAGATAGAAGGTTTTCTAATCTTTACAAATCCTATACTGAGCCCAAAAAATCTCACTTTCTCTAGTGCATTATTTATTAGGGTTTACTTGTTTTAGATAGGATCAAGCACCTGGGAGTTTAAAATCTCACATGCCCTATTTTTTATCAAGATGAAACCTTAAATATTTTTTAGTTATTTTTCCCCCATGCTTAAGCTTCTTAGAAATGGATTCAAACCATTTTTCAACATTTTCCCTTGAATTAATTACTTGGAAAACGATTCTTCTTAGGGATCAACCCTGTTACCTAAAAAATAAATATTCATTGGAAAATATTTCATGTTGATATTATTGTTAATATATGGAAAGATGTGAGGCTGGGGGAATAACGATGGCAGCAAAGGTTAAGGTTGCGCAGAAGACTGAAGCGCTTCATCAAGGAATTGAGGGGGAGAGATGGGGGTCAGGGCTGAGTGGAGACAGAGTCACTAGAGGGACTCGAGCCCCTAAGGATGGTGAAATAGATTCTAGAGAAGTGTAGAATTCGTGCCCTAACCTATGGCCGTGCAGGAGAAATGAGAAGCCAATGGATCGGCCTGTGGGGGGTTTTAGTGATGCGGCCAAAGGAACTACGAATGGCAACCTGGGTTACAGGAATTTTAAACCTAGGGTCTCTTTCAAATCTACCCTAGGTAAAACCGAAGATATTATGACAGGAAATCAGCCATATTTGGTGGACCTCGCTGATAAAATCCCCTCCTTGGTCGTTTATGTTCTAGAGGTGGAGTACTACCAAAATCTATCCAGGGATGCCATCGTAGGTCACTTCAATGGTCATTGGCCTTCCTCTATAGAGTTATACCAATGGATTTTTTAAAATTGGATGGAGAAATGTGAAATTTTCCTTTTCTCTGGAGGTTTTTTTGTTGTTCATTTTAAAGAGGCAGAGGAATACCAGAGGTGTATTGTAGACGGGTCATGGTTCTGGGGAAATGCGGGTATATTTCTGACTCCTTGGTTCCCAGAATTTGATCCCAATACACTTTCAATTTCCAAAACACTATTTTGGGTATGACTTCCCAATCTTCCTTTGCATTTTTGGTATGCTCTGGAGGACATTGGTAATGTCTTGGGTAGGTTTTCAAAGGAATATTTGGACAAAACTCATGTGGTTTTGTGTTCTTTCACTTGTATTTGTGTTGAATTTGATCTAAGTAAAGGGCTTCTGGATTGAATAAATATAAAATTTGGAAATTTTGAGAACTCACAACCCTTGGATTACAAAAATACTACATTTCAGTGTAGAATTTTCAGAAATCCAGGCCATCTACAAGCATCTTGTCCAATGAATAAGAAACTAGTAAAGAAGTATGGCTCAACCTCTCCTCATGGTTGGGGCGATGTGGATCCAGAACTGGTGGAAGTTGCGACATTTAAGGATTCATACAATTCTAATACCAAGGAGAAGGTAGTGGAAACCATGAGGATGGACACTACTCTAGCACCTCAAGGTACAATGGTGGTTAGCAGAACGAAAAGGGTCATTCTCCTATGAAATCAGATCTTGATCAGAAATCCCTATCGGAGAATCAGTTGGCTTCTACGAAGCCTGGTGATCTTTTGTTAACAATTGTAACAGGGACTAGTGAGTGGTAGAAAGTAAAGAACAGGAAAAACAAAAAAGGTTGAATGAGTAATATTGAAGACTTCTTTCCAACCCTAGGCGAGCAATAGTAGCTACTAGTTTTCGTAGGTAATAAGTGTCTTTGGCTTATAATATGGGATTTAGGCCCACCTTTTCAAGTTAATTTTCTCAGGAATTTAGGCCCATTTTAATTAAATGGGAACGGGTCCCTTCAACTCGCCTTATCAATCAATCAATCAATCAATATATATATATATATATATATATGGAAACATGTAAATCATGTTATTTTCATGTGGCTATGGAAATATATTTTTTGACTGATAAATTTATTGTTATCTCTGATGTTTTGCTTCATATCCAAGTCCAAGTGGAGACCATATAATTAGAGACTAAGAAAATTCGGTCTATTTTAGACCAATAAGGGGGTTTTATGTGTATTAGGTGGATTTCATCCATATTCATTCCACGTTTGATCTCCTTATTATGGTTTTGGATGAATAATTTAGGGTTTCATAATGGATCTAGTATAAGTTAGGGAATCCTCCTAGACAAGATAATCCATAGTTCATACACATATCCCACATTGACTCAGTAATCCCCTCCATCTATATATATATATATATATATATATATATATATATATATATATATATATATCTGACCTTGTGAAGTGAAGTGTTCCAATAAATTCATACAGTTTATAGTGCATATAGTTTTAATTTAAATTCTATCAGATTCTATAGGATATAGTTGGATTAGATCTTCAAAATTTCCATTTTAAATAATTTTTATCCAACACTTTCGGATCCCTCACCAATCAATGTAAGATCAAGTTCATCCTAAGGGATAGAGGTTGTGAGCCCATTATTAGATGGATTCCCCTCATTAATTTTAATACATCTTATCTTAGATTAATACATCTTCTTCCTTGTTAGGATTTATAAGGAAAGAGTAATAGATTGATTAATAATCCATAATATAACTTGTTGAAGATTATAGATTATGATATGCAGAATACAAAATGTAATAGCAAGAGCTAAAGTAAATAGCAGGGAATAAACAGAGATATAAGACACCATATTTAAGTGGGGAAACCTGAAGGAAAACTCCCACTGTAATAAAGCATTGTCTAGTATTAAGAATCTTCAATAAAAAATTTACCCAACACTTCCACTTCACTCCTTGGTCTCTCTTCGTAGCACTAGAAATTGCAGAGCGATATATTTTTTATGCAAATACATTTTTATGATTATTACCAACTAAGTGTTCTTACATTCAATACCAATTTATTCGTTAGTCTATTATCAATCCCAAGAGGTATTTCCATGAGTCATTAGCTCTATTAGTCAGTCCCTATGTTCCACTCTTAAATGTGGAATACCATCATAATAAATTTTAATACATAAACTTTAAGATAATGTGGGGCGTACAATAGTGGTAGATATCCCACTTGACATTACTACCCAACACTCCCCCTTAATGTTAAGTGGGAAAACATGCAAAAAACATGTTAACAATAGTTCTTTATGCCAATTACAATCCATAAATCAACTTTGTGATTTAGGATGGTAATCAAAAATAATTTTTTATGGGTTTGTAGTTCCATGGTGCACTAAGAAAATTTATGTGGGTTTTTCAACTCCACAGTACACTACCGCAATGTCCCATGGACTTATACAAGGCATGAACAATTGTTTTGTGGGTTTGTAGTTCCACAGTGCACTACAGTAGAGTTTTTCTGGTTTTTCAACTCCATAATCCACTCCACAATATCCCGTGGACTTATACAAACCGCAAACAACGCATTGAAAATTTTAGCAAGACCATGAGACACTGTTTTTCCATGGTTCAAAACAGTGTTCCAAGGATCCCATAAAATCCGCAATACAAAGGAACATATGAACAAGGTAAATTAACAAAAATACAAAAATTATTAAGACCAGTGCTTTATATATGAAGACTTATATCAAATTATGGATCCTTTTATAAAATAAGGCATACCTATAACTAAAGCTTCATTGGGATTTATAAGTAACTTCACACATAGTGTGACACATTTACTTATTACAAAAAATGAGGAAGTATTAGAAGTTTACAACAACCATTAAGAGGTGGCATTTTCATGCACACTCCCCCTCAAGGAAAACTCCGATATGCCTAATAAGGCACAAAATTTGTATAACTTAAAAAACACAATGAATTTGTGAAGATATATGCAACTTGATCTTCAGTTAAAAAAAACTTGAGATCAATATCACCATTTAGGAATTTTTCTCTAATAAAGTGCATATGAACCTCTATACGCTTTTTCCTTTGATGTTAAACTAGATTCTTTGCAAGAGAAATGCAACTTTGGTTATCACATAGAAGAGTAGTGCTCCCTTTGATGCCCATATGCATCTCATTTAACATTATTTTTAGCCACATAGCTTCCTTTACAACTTCCATAACACTTTTGTACTCTGCTTCAGTAGAAGAGATAGACATTTTTGGTTTCTTCTTGCTAATCGAAGTGATGGAACTTTCACCTAAATTTAAAATATATCCATAAATAGATTTTCTATCTACAACATCACCATCATGATCACAATAGCAAAGTAATTTTGCATCATTAGAAAATAATAAAACAAACCATAATTAATTGTTCCTTTAATATATTTCAAAAGTCTTTTTTCCATTTTCCAATGATCCTCATAAGGTTCTTGCATAAATCTTGAAACTACTCCTACTGCATAAGAAATATCATGTCTAGTAATAGTCAAATAAATTAGACTACCAACTAGTTGTCTATACAGAGTAGGATCAAATTTAGCATACGTTGGTTTAGAATCTAATTTAACACCAAATTTAATAGTAATGGAAATCGGCTTACAATCAGTCATGTAAAATCTTCTAAGGAAATTCACAGCATATTGAAATTGAGATGCAATAATAGACTTATGATCTTGAAATATAACCATGCCAAGAAAGTGATTTAATAAACCTAAATCAGTCATTTCAAAATGTTGCTTTAAATTTTCTTTGATCTTAACACGTAAGTTTTTATCACTGCTAATAATCAAAATATCATTAACATAAAGAACATTAATGATAATATGATTGCTTTCAAACTTAAAAAACAAGTCATTATTAGAACAACAGTTAGAAAAACCAATATCCTAAAAGAGACGGTTAATTTTAGCATACTAAGCTCTAGTGGTTTGTTTAAGACAATACAAAGACTTTTTGAGCTTACAGACATAAATTTCATTACCAAGTTATTCAAAAAATATATAATGACACATGTAGATTTCTTATTTTAAGTCACCATTTAAAAATGCATTTTTGACATCCATTTGGTGAATCTCCCAACCATATTGGGCAGCCAAAGCAAGAAGAATTCTAACAGTGCTCATTTTAGCTACAGGAGCAAAAGTCTCAACATAGTCAAGACCTAGTTTTTGAGTGAAACCACGAGCTACCATCATTTCCTTGAAATTTTTTATTTCTCCTACAAAGTTATATTTGAACTTATACAACCACCTAGACCCTACAATGCTTTGTTTAGAAGGAGAAGGGACTAGTTCCCAAGTATTATTTTTAATCAAAACATTGTATTCATATTTCATAGCCCGAATCCATATCTTATCTTGACAGTCTTATTCAAAATATTGTTGTTCTACCTCATAGATGGTCATCAAGGCATGATAAGAATATTGACTACGAGTTACCTTTCTAAGATTAACAGGATTAGACTCCTTAACAATACTTTGAGCCCATTTAGGAACCTTGTGATGTAAGACATTTTGAGAACACTCCCCCTCAATTTTCATTATATCTAGATTAGTATAATTAGTGTATTAAAATTTTGTTTCCATAATGTTAAGAGAAAGGTTATAAGGCTCTATCTCAAGATTAGTAGAGGAGGGTTCATGAGAAGAATCACAAAATGTCTTTTCCAAGACTTGAACATTTCTTTTTTCAACAATTTAATGCTTAAAAGGATCATAAACTCTCATTCCATTATTTCTATAACCATATCCAACAAAGAAACCTGAATAGGTAGTTAGATCAATATTCTTCCTTTTAACTTTAGGAATAAATATAGAATTAGGGCTACCAAATATTATTAGGTGAGAGATATCTAGTTTTTCTTATAATGAGTAGACTTATGATTCTGTGAGAATAGATCTTGAGAAGCAATATCTTTTGAATCAAAATTATCCATTACACACTCTTCTTGAATTAACAAAGAAGAAATAGTGTCTAAATCAAGTAGATCATTCTCATTCTTATACTTAAAGTTAATAATAGATATATAATTCCTAAACTTTTCATGAATATTTATCTGAATTATGAAGTAAAGAAGCTTATCTTGAAATAATTCACAGTTGTAGCCATCTAGTTAAGCTTTAGTGTTCTTAATTTTATCTAAATAATTGACTATTATCTCATCCCTCTTCATGGAGTTGTGAAGAGATGTAAAACTAGCTTAATTTTCTTGGATAAATGACTACCTTCATGTATTGTCTCTAATTTCTTCTAGGCATCGACAAGTAAGTCTATATAACCTATATGCATTAAGAATTCATCTTTTATGATTTACAAAAGGATGGACATAGCCTCTTGATATCTCTGAGAGAATGAGATAATATTTTAAGGGTTTTCTTGTCTTCCAGTGGGTCGTGTCTCCACACTAGTCACAAGATCCCATAGCTTCCTAGCCATAAAAAATATTTCAATCGAACAATCCATATACTGTAATTCTTTCCATTTAATATCTGAGACTTATCTAATGAGAAAATAGCAGAACTATCCATTTTAATGCTCAGATAATAATGGAAACAAATACCGTTACAAATTTTAATCAAAGAAGAAAAATAGATATAAAAAATAAGATATCGATCTTCTTTTTATTTATATGCTTGCAAATAGATCAGCAAAAAAAGAAAAATAGGCCGCAGAAGCCCACAGAGAAAAATAGCTTAGCTTTTCAAATTTTGGAATCTTCCAGATAAAAAAAATAGAATACCCATAGAACACATACTTTGACAACCCACAGAATGAAGAAAATTAGAAAACCCGTTGTATAAAGGAAAAATATATACCTGCGATCTAATGAATTTTTGGAAATTACGGTACATAAGGAGATTAAATCTGACACCACTAAAAGCTAAATATGCATGTAGTTAAATAATTTGTTCATTTTTTTAGTGTGACAGAAAAAAAAAATGTGAAGGAACATGGACACGTTCAATTAGTTTGTAACTGATAGAGACTAATAAAGTATTAATCAAAAAATGCCACTTGTCAATGATCTAGTGATTGATAATAGACACGTGGTAGTTTTTTTCCAACCTTTAAATAGATTTCTTTGGGTACAATTAAAGTCCCTAGAATAAGCTAAAAATTTTAAAATAAATTTTGGGTCAGAAATCTAAACACAAGTGTCACAATATAAGAGGATAAGCCATAAAGAAAGACTGACACCCTGACACTTGTGAAGACTGACACAATAGAATATTAAAATACCTTTCAAGATTCAATTGGTTCACACTTCGCAATGCTACCAAATGACTAAAGAAAACTTTAATATATGTGGACCATTTTAAATGGATCACTTTTTGCAAGACTAAAAAACACTGACAAATGCAAAAAGGTGGCTAATTATTATTGCATAAACCACTCTCACAAAAATAAAACTAAAAAATACAAAATGCGAAGGCATACTTGGAACAATTCTATTGGCTCAACCTCTGCATATGGCAGAAGTAACTAAACCAAAGACTAACAATGCAAAATATAGAGCTACTTGGAGTAATCCTATTGGCTCAGATTTCACAAAGGACAGAGGAAAGTTTAACCCAAGTCTGACAACACAAAGAGACATGTGAAGCCCTTATCGGCTTGCATTTTGCAATTGATAACAAAAAAAATTGTAAAGTGTGTGGAACAATCTTATTGTTTCGTACTTCACAAATGATAGAACGATCAAAAAGACTGAAAAATGTGAATTTAAATGGCACAAAATGATTGTTTCTAGTTTCGCAAAAGACGAAAAATGATCTAAATAAAAAATGATAGGTTCTAGGAAAACTTGGCAAGCCCACATAAAAAATTGGGCAATTCGCGCTTTGACAAAAATAGATCTGGCTAAAAAAGCCGCAAAGATTTAGTAACAAGTTCGGGCAAATGGATTACAATACTCTAAAAGCCAAATAAAAACTCCAAACTAAAGAATATTAACCATCCAGTTATATTAAAATACTATAAAGGCTATAAACGAACTGCGAAAATTAAAATAAACTTGCAGATGGAAGATTAAAACCAAAAATGATTGTAACTAGATGCATAAATAAAGATCTAAGAAAGAAAATGCTAAAGAATGATCTAAACAACCATTTAACCAATATTTTCAAAAATATTTGGTAGGAACCGGAATTTTAAACCTGGTTAGCTTGAAGATGAATGTGGAGTAACTAGGGCTTCACAGATCCATAAATATACTTCAAGATTCTTCACTCTAGCTAATTAAAATATTCCAGATTGATCCTGCACACTCATAATCACCAGCATTGATACCATGTTAGGATTTATAAGGAATGTATAATTAACAAATTATAGATCCACAAAATAAATGCCAAAGATTATAGATTATGTTGTGTAGATTACAAAATGTAATAACAAGAGTTGAAAGTAAATAATAGTCAAATAAAAGAGATAGTAAGACACCAGATTTAAGTGGGGAAACCCAAAGGAAAAAACCCCATTGTAATAAAGCATTATCTGTATTAAGAATCTCAAATACAATTTTTACCCAAGACTTCCACTTCACTCCTTGGTTTCTCATTGAATAAAAAATTGCAGAGCGATAGTTTTTTTATACAATAATAATACAATGATTATTACCAACCAATTGTATCTTCTATATCAATACCAATGTATATGTTGGTTTATTAGCAATCCCAAGAGGCATTTCCATGAGTCAGTCACTTAGTCATTCAAGCCGATTTGTTCCACTCTTAAATGTGGAAGACCATTATGACCAAGAATCTCTATTTATAAATATTTATTTTGAAAAGTATTATGATAAGATTTATTGGAATTTTATTATTGTAATGCTTAAATATCTTGAATTTTTCCCTAAGTTTATCTATAATGTAAGTACATTGTTTCAAAATGGAGAAGCTTGTATAACCATCAAGAATGATATGATTTATTTATTATTGAATTTCTAATATTTTCACAGTTTGACATCAGAAGTGATTTATTTGGAAAATTATGTGTTAATTTTTGGCAAAGTTGGACATTTTGATTCAATAAAATAGACCCATCATTAGGGAGAAAATATGTGAATAATGGTAATATTTTTTATTTAAATTTATATGAATATTACTAAAGTAAAATAAAAACAAAACCATTTTACAAAGGTCGGTAAAGGAAAATTAATTTCATTTTAATAATGAAAAGGATAAGAAAAAAATTAGTTTACTAAGGAGTAAAAAACTAAGATAGAAAATTATAAAAGGTAAAAATTAAAATGCCAATTTTAAAAATATGAAAAGGGAAAAAGAATAGAAAATGTGGAAAAGAAAACAATGGGAAGGGGGAAAGGAAGAAAAATGTTTTATTATTAGTAAAATTAACATTGCCGAGAGAGAGCCTATAATCTAACTAATAAATTACGTATGATCTAAATTTTAATTTTTAACTTAGATTTTAATTTATAATTTAGATTTTAATTTTAATTGGTAATATTGAAAAATAATAGAAATGTGACAACCAACAAAGAAATCATTTAGGGAGGCTTGAATAACAGGTTTTCATGTGTTATTGATGAACCAACCATTATCCCTCTTGATATTATTATCATAGTGCATGATCTCAATGGCTTCATGAAGGTGTCATTTTATATAATTACCTTCAAAATCAATAATCCTTGATGAATTGAAATAGATGGAACATTTATTATTAAGGTAATGTTTAGCTAACGCTAAACACTCTATACAATCATGTTTGATGTCTTTATCGTGCTCATTTATCTGAGTTTTGATACATCTACTAGTTTTGCCAATATATGGCTTTCCATATGAGAAATTAATCATATAGACCTCGTTGTTGAGATTAGTTTCAATTTTATCTTTAATGGAATTGATTTTTTTTCTTAAAGTATTAATGGGTTTGAAATATGTAAGAATACATTTTTTCTTAAAATTATGGTGATTTTATCAGTGGTGTTTTTATATAGTGGAGAGAGATTTTTTTGTTCCTATCAAATTTATTTTTTATGTTATTTATTTTTCGTTGGGTAATGTGACCCTTGAAATGGTTATTTCCTTTTCACTATAAATATATATTACTTCTTTGGTGATCACATTCACCAATAGTTTACCTTCTATGACTACAAATATTATCTTATTTCAATTCAAAGAGATGTCATAATGTCTACATATTTATTTCACCCTTTCTAAATAGTGGATATTCTAAATTCTATGTTTTGAAAACAAAGTTAGATCATCCATGTAGATAAAAATGCAATTACCAAATAAACCTTTAAAATAATGATCTCAAACTCTCTGGAAAGTAGCACCTATGTTAATGATTCCAAATGGCATTTATTTGTAAAAAAATGTTCCCCACTTGATAGTGAAAGTAGTATTTAAATGTGTCATCCCTACAAAAAAATGTGATTATAACCTAAGAATACATCCAAGAATGACTTAATTTTTTATCCATTAACCAACTTGAATTACCTTATCAAGAGAGGGTAATTATCTTTTGTTGACACCTTGTTCAGATTTATGAAATCCACACAAAATTGATTTCTCCATTCTTTTTGTGTACAAGAACAAAGTTAGTAACAAAATTAGAATGCCTTATTGAAAATAATAGGCATGTCAAATTTATTTTCTAAACTTCTTTTTGAATCAAATGCTATATAATTATATTGAATAGGAACTACCTTTGTATAAAAGGTTTATGCTAAGGAAATGCACTAGGTTTTACACCCATGAACAATATATATTTAGAACAGAACCATATATTTCATATTGATCATAGTTCAGCAACCATATTACATTCACCAAGGCCATGACAGGCCAATATATCAATGCAGATAAGATTCATGCATCAAAAGTCCTAACTATGCTTCCCATATTACAAAGAATTTATCACAGCCCCATCCCTCTAGGAAAGCTATCACTCCTACAGTCCTCTAAATGAGAACCTCAACTCTTTGGAACCTCCTACTATTTCTACAGAGCTTCACCCTTCCATTCTCTCTAGTCACACTCTCTTCCTTGATAGCGTCTCTCTCTTCTTTTACCTGAGAATCTCTATTTATAGCTATGTATTTCCCACCACCATACCTTTCTAAAGTAGTAGATCAGTCACCAAGTGTCAAGGTGGTCCTCTAATGGAGCATGCTTATTCCCATCTGGGCTCTCCACTCTCTGTAATGATGTCTTTCTGGATCCTTCCATCACATGGAATATTCCTTTCTTGACCACCAAGTTGTCAAGGATGGCACCTTATCCACTCTGCATGCTTAGTCGGGTCACACTTTTCTTGTGTGCTCCCTAGAATGCTGAATATGGCTAAGTCCTAAAGCCCTTTGCTTTATCTTACACATGCACCATGGGTTCTACTAAACCCTTCTAAAACCCTTGTCCTGTGTGCCTTTACCCCACATGCTCTTCTTCATATTGGTCTCACGCACGCACACCTTCTTATACTTAGCCAATGTTTTAAGGCCCAATATCACCCCATACTAACCTTGTTCTCCATCCTTGGGAACACCTTTTCTTCAAAGAATAAAGAATAGTGAGACTCTGAAAGGTTGGAATAAAAAAAGAAGGAATAACGAATGAGGAATGAACGAATTAAAGAATGGGGGGGACGAAGAAGAATTTTTTTATTGTTGAAGGAGGAGTGGGAAATCCTTCCTTATATCTACCTCAAGCTTCTCCCAGGCATCTACCTCACTCTGTGCTTGCTGATAGAGGTCACCTACTAGGGTGCTCACCTCCTCAAAACTTAGCTCATCCCCTTTGGCACTCATCGTATCAACAATCCCTTCCAGTTGTTTTCCAAAATCATCAAGCATCCATTCTGCGGGTGATCTGGGGGTATAATTCCTTCAGTCAGTTTTTTATCGAGCCCCACAAGGTCTCGATAGCTTCTGATTTCTTCTCCACCTCAGCCAGGATCTTATCCCACTCTATTTATTCCCCTTATTCTTCTCCTAAAACTCCTTGAGCTCTGCTTCATGTGTAGCAACTAGAATGCTTGCTACCCTATCTATTTCAGTGCAATTATCATAAGCAGCTTCAACAATTTGTGTGATAGCCTTTACATCGGCAAGGAGTTTGGTATACCAAGAAATGATCTCTACAACCTTCATCTTTTATTTTTTTCTTGGCGTGCCAGTGCCTCTTCTGTGGACTCTAAGGTGAGTGGCCTCCTTTCCATTGTGAGGATGTGAGTCAAATCCTCCAGGCACTGCAAGGTTGATTCATACTTTTTCTTAGGTGGTGCTAGGTCGGGATGCTTTAAGACAATAGCATCCATAATCATCTCAATTTTCTTATATACTTCACACACCCTTTCCTTTTCCTCTTTCAGTTTGCACCTTAACTATGCACTGATTAACTCTTCTTGCTTTAGGTCCTTTCTCTTTTCGAGGAGCTCCTCCTCCTTCTCTAATTCCCCTTCTAGGAATCTCACCCTGTCATTCCTCCCAAAAATTCTGGCCTCAACCTCAACTGAAACCTTGTTGAGTGCATTACAGACTTGCTCATCTGACAACTGTTGAGCATTCACCAGGGGGTTTATTCCTTTTTCCTCTGGCATCTTCATCAGTGCCCCTTGGCTCACTTCAAACTCAGGCTCATCAATGTGGGACTCAAATTCCCAAGATATCATCTTCCTGGTTCATGTGTACGTGCCTTCTTCATCAAATGAAGACATGGCCAGGATTTTTTCTATTGGTACGGTGCTCTGGAAGCACACATAGCACCTTACTTGGATCATTGATATAACCCATTCCTTTCCCTTGTGCTACCACCACACCCTTTCCTCCTATGTGCATGCCCTTTGGAAAGCTTACTGCTAGGTTGGGAGTCTCTCCCATGCTACCATACTCTTTCCCAATGCTCTCCTCTTTTATCTCCTTGAGCACTTCATCTGCGCTATGCTCTACCTCTTGTTCCACTAACTTTTTGATAATTTCTACCACTTCTCTCTCTCTCTACCACCTCTTCTATTTTCTCCTTGGTGAGTCATTGGGGTCCTCTGATCCCTTGTGTTCACCTCTTCTCTCACCTCTCTTCCTTGAGCGTCTGCTTCCTCTTAACCATCCTTCTCTTCATTTCCTTCTTCTTCTGAATCATGTATATCATACATGGGATGATTCTTGACTTCTTCATCCTCATCATCATCCTTCTCACCCCTATAGGCCTCTAAGCCCTTTGTCTTCTTTGAGTCTGCCTTATTTTCCACCTTCTGCTTCTTCCCAATTGGTGATTCCAGTATAGGAGACTCTTCCTTCTCTTCCTCTTCAATAGGTGACTCCTTCCTTGGTGATTCTTCTTGTGTGGGAGGATCCTCTTGACTCTAGCACCTCTTCTTCTTGGGGTCTTCTCCCTAATTGGGAACTTCTTCCTATGCATGTAAGTGCTTAGCTTAGCACTTGTTTCCGTGCACCCATAGATTGTGTTGTTTGTACACTTGGTGCCTTCTTCTCTTGCACTTCTTCTCTCTCCCTCTTCTTTGGCACAACCTTCTTCCTCCTTGTGGGGTCTTCTAGAATGGAGACATCATTCTCTAGGTAGGCACCCTTCTCAAACTTTGGCCTGATGCGCAAGTATACTCTCATTGCAGTCCTTCTGGAAATTGGCAATGTCAATGGCTTCATCATCTACACTTCATGGGAGACATACTTCTCCACATATGCACACTTCTTTGGGTATACAATATTTATGTGTAGCTCATGGTGGTCTTGGTCCACTTCACTCAGGTCAAACCTTAGCCTTTTGGCCTCCTTGAAATGGTTGACCCCTACCTAGAAATATTGTGTAGTGAAAGAGAACGGAAATTTGCACCATGGACTCTTAGTCCCATCTGTCAGAGTGAATCTTCCAATGCAGAAATGTTGATATACAGAAAACTCATCCTCTCCATCTACCAGCACTGGTAGTTTCTCAGGAATCCTCCACTCAGCCTTGAATGCATCACACATTCACTTGTACCATTTCTCTAGGCATGCCTTGTGGGTGGCCATCATGGTATCGCAAGTATACT
Source organism: Taxus chinensis (assembly GCA_019776745.2). Lineage (NCBI taxonomy): Eukaryota > Viridiplantae > Streptophyta > Pinopsida > Cupressales > Taxaceae > Taxus > Taxus chinensis. Next base: position 261,532 of record JAHRHJ020002441.1, on the reverse strand, counting down.
TCTCAAATATTTTTGTGGGTGATGGATCTTCATCTGGATACTCCCATAAAAACTTCTCTGGCCCATCAATAACTCTAATCTCTGAGAAGATGATGGTGAGGAGAACATTTCCAAACATTATCTTGTCCCCCTCCTTCACATTGCTAATGATTTCATCTGCAATAAAGGTGGACAAGTTGTAGATGGTTCCTTCTGAAATTTTTTGGCATACATTCAACCATGCCTTGTTTACTTGTGTCCACCTTTCTTGACCATTCAGCTTGGTAACCAAGTGCATGGCCATCCTCATTATAGGGTTGGGGATATCTGTGATATCAAAGTAGCATGAACCCTTTTGTAGTCATAGGCTTCCACAGTCACCTTAATGGCCTCCTTATCCTCCAAGTCATCATCTATGGAGTCCCCTTCACAAACCAGGCTAGTAAATTTTGATATGAGCTGAGGGGTTATGCACATTTTGTGGCCTACAAAATAGAAGTGGTCTTCATGTACACATGACATCAACCACTGGTATAACCACTCAGGCTTTCCAAAATAGGGAAACTCATATAGTTGCAGCAACCCAGCCTTACCCAACTTCACCTTCACCTCATCGTTGTAGATCGACATTCCTTCTGTGTCCTCTGTATCAGTTGGATGAACCAGTTCCAAAACCATTTCCTTCTCTATAGTACTCATGTGATGGTTGTAGTCTCTCATGGCCATCTTCTTGACGTGTGATACTCATTATTTCCCTAGCAACACTCCATCTGGGTACTACATCTCTGCATACCACTCCTCATTTAAACTAGTTGTGGCAGTTTGTTTCCCTTTTCCCTTCTTCTTTGGTGAAATGGTCACCTTCTTTGGTGCCATTTTTACTTTTTGGGTTACAGCCTAAACTCTTCTTTCTCCTCTTCCTTTCTCTACTCAATCTTGTGGCTCAACTCTATGGAAGAATCCTTCTACTCCCATGCCCTAGCTACAGAACCCTAACTTGGAAAAACTCTTCCACAAGATGGTGTACTCCTTTGAAACTCTCTTCCCTATGCCCGTGTACTCCTTCTACTTTGGTTTACAGATCAACCCTAGTCACGTACTTAAATCTCTATGATTCTTTCTTCACACAACTCTCTTTTCATGGATTCCCTAGTTCACAAGAGCTCTTCAATCTCATAATAGCAAGGTAAATAATAATGTGCCCAACTTCATACTTATAGATTTTTCCTTCTTTCCAGCAATAAATTCTACACCACCTACCGACGTTCTTAGAATTAAATACAGATTTTTCCACTAAATCTGACCTTAAGAACCCTTTCCCATGTGCCCAATCCTATGTGAAACGTTCTACAACCTTTTGACATGGAAAAAAAATATTCCTTACCGACCGAAGACTCTTACGTGCATCTGCAGTGCCAAAGGCACTTCTTCTATCCTTGACCTGATTTTTTCCCTTTCCTACCTCATGTTGTTCATGTGCTTCTTATCCTTTGTACGTGGTCTTTGTTAAGCTATCTTGACACCAAAATTCTTATCCACCATTTCCATGTGCATTCTTCTATCTTTCACACCTTTAATCCTTTCATCTAGGCCATACAACTTTTACTACCAGCTTGTATCACACTTCACACTACTCCCTTCACATTACTCCACCCCACACTAAATCAGATGTGTGGTCCTCTATGCATACACAACCTTTTGAAAGTAATAAGTGGTTACCGACACACAAGGTGCAAAACAGAACAAAAAGAAAGGAACAAGCAACGAGAAAGGGAAACACAAGGAAAGGAAATGCATAAAGGGAAATCCTAAGCTAACTGGAAATACTGCCTTATTTACAAACACAAGGAAGACTTATTTATAGTAGGGCTTCAGCCTACTCCCATTGAAATGGCCAGGTAACCTCATCCCATCCAGCACTTGTAACTGGCAGGCACCTGAATCAAGGATGTACAAGATGATGTAAGGGCCCAACCAATGGAATTTCAACTTCCCAAGATGGCACAAAAACTTGGAATCATACAACAGAACCATCTACCCAACCTCAAACTACTTATTCTTGATATGATGATCATGTCATGCCTTTTGTCTAGCCTTTTCAGTCTTCTGACTCCATCTAGCAAGTGATCACCTTTCATCCAACTACATTAACTTGTCAATCCTTTCCTCAAGTGCTTGTTCATCAGCCAATCCTCCTACATGCGCTATACGCAGTGATGGTAACATGAATTCAACTAGAAAAATAGCCTCCATGCCAAACACCAATTGAAATGGTGTGGCCTTATTCAACCTCTTGTAGGTTGTCCTGTATGCCCATAGAACTACTGATACCTTGTCATCCCAATCTTGTCTTCCAACATCACAAATTTTGGTCAATGTGTGACTTAGTATCTTGTTAAATGCCTCAGTTGTTCCATTCACTTGAGGGTGATAAGGGGTAGTCTTGTGATGGGCCACCATAAACTCTACCAACAAGATCCTGATTGTTTCATTCAGAAAATGTGTTCCCCTATCACTAGTCAAGCTCAAAGGACATCCATACCTATTGATTATGTTTTCCCATAAGAATCTAGCAGTTGTCACTGCAGTGTAATCCTTTGTAGGCACTGCCTCTTCCCATCTTGTCAAGTAATCAGTGCAAGTAATGATATACCGTGAACCAGTCCTTCACACGGCTAGGTGAAATTGGTCCTACAAAGTCAATTTCCCATTTTTCAAATGGTTCAACGCTAGCTATCAGTCACAAGGGCATTTCATCCCTCCTTCCAGGTTTACCAAGGCACTGGTAATGGTCACAGGCCTTGCAAAACTCAATACAATCCTGGTAGATACTTTCCCACCAAATCCCTATGAGTAGAATCTTTCGTGTGGTGTCATTCACTACATAGTGTCCTCCTGCAATCCCACCATGTGCTTCTTCCATAATCGCCATGTGCTCATGTTCTAATATGCATCAGGTAGAACCTCATCTTAGCCTAACTTGCACAAATCTCCACTAACCAACATGTAGGGCGCGACGTGTATAGCCAACTGCTTGCTCTCTAAATCCTTCATCACTTATGATGCCACACCTATTTTAAGAAATACTGTAATATCCTCTAAGTCAGAGGGTGCACACCACAACCTAAATAGTTGTATGTCTAGCATGGTATCCTCAATACTCTACACGTCCTCTCCCGAGTCAATCCTTGATAAGTGGTCAGGTCCTGAATTACTTTTTCCCAGTTTTACCACAACTGAAAATTCAAATTCTTGAAACAACAGGACCCAACGACATATGCACCCTTGAAAAATGGGATTTTTTTTATCAAATACTTCAGTGCCATGTGATCTGTGTAGAATATAAAAGGTGTTTCTAGTAGATACTACCTGAAACTTATGTAGCATGTAGATCATTGACAGTGCCTCACGCTCAGTAGTTGTGTAATTTTGTTCTGCTGGTATCAACTTCCAACTTGCAAAACAAAGGGGGTGATAAAAAATCCCCTCACTAGGTTGTGCTAGTATTGCTCCAATGGCTGTCCCTGAGGCATCAACATGAACATGGAAAGGCTTATCCCAGGAAGGGAAATAGTATGGGCACAGTAACAAGCCTATCATTCAAAGTGTCAAATGCCTTCTCTTGCGCCTCTCCGTAGTGAAAGGCACTCTTGTGCTTAAGAAATTCTTCCAAGGGTGCAATGATCTTGGCATATCCTTTGATGAACTTCTTGTAGTACCCCATATGCCCAAGAAATCCACACACTACACTCTGACTAGTAGGCTCTCCCAATCCCACAATAACAAAAACTTTGGCAGGATCCACTAACAAGCCTTCCTTACATATAATATGTCCTAACAGGGTTCCAAATGGAGTAGCAAAGACACACTTCTTAATGTTGAGGGATATCCTCAACTACCAACATCTTTCGAACATCAGCCTCGAATTGTCACAATGGTCTCTTACTAGCCCATACACAATCCAATCATCCAGGTAGACTTGAAGAAATTTATGGATGAAGTCCTGAAATGCTTGTACCACGATGCGCGAGAACACAACAGGTGCACATTATTCAATCCAAAAGGCATGACCATGTAGGAAAATCTTCCCCACTCAGTGGCAAAAATTTTATCTTTCTCTGGTCCTCCTTTGCAATCCTAACTTGGTGATATCCTGAGAACCCATCCATGAAGGAATAGACCTCATGCCTAGCTACTCCCTCCAGAATTTCTTCAGTGAATGGGGTTGGAAAAGGGTCAATGACACACACTACATTCAAGTCCCTGTAGTCAACACAAATCCTTATCCTTCCATCCTTCTTGATACTGATGACCATTGGGCTTATCCACTCTGATTCCTCCATAGCTTCAATGATGCCTGAAGTGATCATCTTGTCTATCTCTTCCTTCACCTGTATGCACAAGTTTGGATTCATCCGATAGGGTCTCTTCCGAATCAGGCGTGCAAACTTCCTGCAACTTGATCCTCATCTCCCCCAAGGAATGGTGAATGCCTTTGAGCTCATGGTACCCATGTGGGAATAAGTCCTAAAATTCACAACAGATCAATGATCTTTGAAACTTCTTTCTCTGACCAATAATCCCCAATGATAGCTTCCTTAGGTTCTTCCTCTGACCCAATGTTAACCTTCTTCATTTTCAAGGGCTCATGGTAGGTGCACACTCACTCATCAGCACTATCTATGACTTCATGCATACCCTCAGAATGGTTAACATCCAGACTTTCCATTTCTTCACCATCTATTACATAGACCATTTTTCCTTTTTCCTTTTCAATGCATGCATGCTCAAGTTGTATCTCTTCTGATTCCTCTTCATCAAACGTGTCTCCAAACTAGGTTCACCCAGAAACTCTAGTAACCTATCTTCTACCATGGCACTATCTCCCATTGTAAGGTGCTTGACAACTTGCAACACCTTATCTACTGATGGCTTGGTACTTTGGTACTCAAAATATTGAATGAGATCAGTCGTTAACTCCTACCAATTCCCTGTCTGATGGCATGTCTCTGAGTGAATATACCATGCACGTGCACAACCTTGTAAAGTGGAATACAACTTATGCACCCATAATGAAGGTGGTAATGCTTCCGCACCTCCCATCCAGGCTCCCTCACATGCTTGGATATGAAACGAGGTGGGTTCCTTTCCATGGTAGTCTTGTATGACAGTGGGCACATTGCTTCTGGAGAACCTAACAGAGAATGTGACTCTCACCTCATGCCATTCTATGAGACTCTCATGATGTGTAGTCCCACCAACATGCATTGTAGTCCTGAGTAAGTTATAGCTTAGCATTCCTCTTTTTTCATTCTCATTTTTCCACCGAGCCTCCATTTCTCATAAGAAATCACCAGGGTTGGCTCCTCCAGAGTAAGTTGGTAACTTCTTCCCTCCCAGGTGCTTGACTAAGCACGCCTTTATTACCCTTGTTACAGATCCTCTCAATTGTCATCCAATCAACTCATAAGTCCCATGCACCCAATTGTCACATGCTATGCTAGTTGTATCACTCATCGACTGAGCATCTTCAAATTGGATAACTCCTTCTGTAGGATGAATTATCTCAGGGTCTCTGATGGAGTGCACATAGATTCTATCAAGGACTTCTTCTCCCAAGGGCTCAGTATAGGGTGTTGATTTCCCATCTGTTAAAGGGATGATGACCCATTCTTCCTTGTTCTCAAAACTGATATACCCCTTGTTAAACCATAGGTCAATATTGTTTTTGTAACACCAGGGGTGCCCAAGTAATGCTGGAAAGTTATCCACCTCAGCTAGTGCCAAGACTTCAAAGTCCAGTGAACTTGACCCCTTGAATAGTGATAACTACATCCTTCAAGACACCAATGGGCATTTATTTTGTCTTGTTTTCCATATACAACACATTTGAAGGAGGGTTGTAGTGTGGGCCTTCGCATTTGATGCCATGCATCCAAGGTGAGTACATTGAACTTTCATGCCCATGTCGATCAAAATATTACTCAGAAGCCATCCATCTACAACAACATTCAAGGTTATTTCTTTGTCATAATCAAGGCTCTGGGGAAGAAGGTTAGCATGCAACACTTGCCTCTCATGCTCCCTCTGACGTGTGGTACCTTCTCCCATAGCCACTCTGCTAGCAAGGGAATGATATTCTCCTACCTTAACATTTTGCACACTTCCCTGACCTCATCCAGATCCTCCTGTGGAGCTTCAACATTCTTCCTTTTCTCCAACTGCCTTGATTGCTCCTTTAGACACTGGATCTCTCCTTGTAATCCCTGAATTACATCCATAGTCTCTTGATACACCTCCTTCTGATGAGCAGGGTCTAGATACTTCCCATGTACCACTTCTTCCCTAATAACTAGTTTCTATCTTGGCATCTCCCTTGTGCATGCAGCCTCTACTCGTGTTGTAACTAGGACAGGTTCTAGCTCTAGTTCATGTTCCATCCTTGGCATCCATTCAGAGTTGGCTTTCCTTATGCTTACCATCCCAGTTCCTTTATCCTTTCAGTTTTGTTGGCTCATGTGTTCAAATAGCTCAGGACACTCCTCATACTTATGCTTCTTTCTACACCATGAGCACTGCAACAGATCAGGACACTCACGTTTATAATGCTCTGTCGATCCGTAATTATAATAGGTTCCATGTGGGAACTCACTTCTTCCTCCACATGGTTACTGTGACCACAAAATCCTCCGTAAAAACCTCTTCCACACACCCCTCCATCTGTGCGCCCTTCATCATGGTGATCATCATCCTTGGAATTACCTGCAAGGCTAGTCTGGTGCACACCAAGATCAATGGCATCATGAATCTGGTCAATCAGCCTATAATCCTTGGTGTCATGGGTCGTAGAGGTACATATCTTGCAATAGCAAGACACATTCTTGTGTATCATGTTGTAGTAGAGGACACCTACTTGCATCATGATCCCCATGGAAAATTTCACAGTCTACTGCCATGGCACATACTGATTTCTGAGGGAAACTATCCTTTGTATGCCCCTCCACTTCATAATTTGTGCACCAAAGACCACTATGAACCTCATGCGCTGAATTTGCAGACAGATTCTCTAACTACTTGGCCATTGTAGCAATTTAAGCCTCTAGGAAAGGGCTCACACTGATATCAATGCCCCCAACAACCTCAGTGCATAGGGCATCTTCCAAGGCCTCGCGTGGGTCTGTGAAAGTCTTGTGTGATAGTGCCCTTCTAAACAGTGTTATCAATCCCCCAAAAAACCATTGAGCATGCTGAGAGGGGTGTATGTCATAGGATAGTTTTGATAAGAGAGTTTTGAACCGTGTGTCATACTCTCACACACTCTCTTCCATTCCTTGTTGGATCTCCTTTAGAGTGTTGATGCTCTTTTTCTCGAACTCAAGGATATGGAACTCTGCTAGGAAGGCATTTTTCAATGCAGTGTAATCCATGACCATCTGATGGGGGTCATACTTACGGTACCAGTTATGCACACGCCCCTACAACATTTTTGCAAACTGACTTTCCTTTCACTCCAGGGTAGTGATCCCCTTCACGCGCCATAGAAATTCACACTTGTGCACATGCTCTGCAGCATCCTCAATACCTCTATATTCTAGTAGGTGCAAAAACATCTCAAAAAATACTTGTGGGGGTGGTTGAGGCCCTTGTCCACCTAACCCAGAACCTTGGTTTCCTCATATGTTTCCTCCACCACCAGATCCACTAGATCCACTAGGTCTTATCCCTCCTGACCCACCAGATCCTCCAGATATGGTAGGTCCACCAGGTCCTTCGGCCCTACACCACTAGATCCACCTCCTGTAGCCGTAAAATGGCCTGAAGTGGTCATGCGTAGTGTTCCCAACTTCCCACTAAACTACATGCTGATGGTTTTTGATATTTTCCTAGTGTCAGTTACGTGTCTTGTGCCACTCCCAGACGTGATACCCAAAATTTTTGTATTTGCACCTTGTCCAAAAATTCCTACAAATACGGGGATGGTTTTTGTAGCCATAGATGTCCCAAATGAGAAATTATATCTCCTAGGCACAGATCACTTACTCCCTCTGATACCAACTAGATTAACAATACTTACCTCTTGATCTAGAAAACTAAGCATTAGGGGTTGGTCACTAGGTGGGTTTAGATGCGTGTCGATGGCTCTCCTTTCTCCACATGACAAACTCTCATCAAAAGTTGAAGGGGCTTGTCTTTTGTGCTTGCCAAAATGGGGTAGCATAGACTACTTAGGTTCCACGTCCTCTGCGAACCTCAATTCCTTCCCGTAACTTCTACCTCCATAAATCCATCACTCCCGTAACCTCACATTGTCTAGCCAACTCCCTTTCATGTGCCTCACTGTACTTGAGTCATCTTTCCTCCCTTTCCTTTTCAGCTACAATATCCATCATCTTCCTCCACCCTAGCTTCCTTGCCCAGTGCTAAGAGAAGTTTATCCAGCCATAGGGAATGCCTCCAAACTTAATGTAATGATCAATATATTCATAGCCAATGGGATAGCACATAAAAATGATCCTCTTGTGTAGTAATTTTTATACCCCTAGAACAATATTATAATCCCATGTGCATCGGCCTATCACCCAACGGGTGTTGGGTGCTAACCCGAGGCACACACAGGTGCTAAGCCACTCCTTTATGTGAGTTTCGTGAGAATACATCTTTAATGATAGATTTAGATGTAGGAAAAGAAAATAACCATGCATTCATTCAAATAACAAAAGATAAGTATTAAATATAATAAATTACTGATTCATAACACAAAGGAAATGCACTAGGGTTTATAGTCATGAACAACATGTATTCTTTATAATTGAACCTTATATTCATGTTAACCATCTCAATGACCACATTACATCTATTAAGGCCATAACAGACCAATATAAAAATGTAAATCAGAGTTATGCATTAGCAACCTAAGCTATTCTTTCCACATTACAAAGCTGGTTATAGACCCATCCCTCTAAATATGCCATCACTCCTATTGTTCTCCTAATCCCAACCAAAAGGATCATTCATTATTCATGTAGAGCTTCACCTATCTAGCACTATATGATTCCTCTGTGTGTGTGTGTGTGTCCCTTTTCTTCTACCCAAGAATATCTATATATAGCTTTAGTCTCCACTTTCATGCCTTCCTGAAATAATAAATTAGTTGCCAAGTGTCCATGTGGTCCTCCAATGGAGCATGCTTCCTTTGATCCAATATCTCCACTCTTTGCAATGATGTCTCTCTGGATCCTTCCATTACATGCATAGAATATTCCTTCCTTGAACATACAGATGCCAAGTTTGGTACCCAAATTTTTTCTCATTTTTCAGTTTGAGTAGCATTAAAGATATGGCATGAAGCTTGAAGACAGATAGATCATGATGTATGTCATTTTGTAGCTGGGGATGTGATCTAACTGGCACTCAGATTTGTGGAGAGATGGATAACACTCAAATAGGACTTGATCTTGTCCTAACTATTTTAGGTTGTGCCTTTCAACCAAGGTAAGAGGACCTATTTTGTAACCCTCAAATGGTGAAGGAGATGAAGATATCCCTCAATTTGTGCAAATAGTATGAAAAGGCCTTGGGAAAATATGATCAACACTCCAAATATGACTTTCACAAGTTGTCACTTCTAGATTATGGAGATACTTTCAATGCAAGGCAAGGGTTACTAAAGACATTTTGAAATCCTGATCTGTTCTGCATACTTTAGCAAATGGATTTTGATCTTCTGTGGGTATACAGGTCAAAACAGGGGTAGTATGGGGTAGGATTAGTTGTTTAGAATGATTTTTGGTGGGATATTGACAAGACAAACTTGACTATGCCAAATCTTTGACAACCTCTACAACATTTGAACAACTATCAGATAAAATGCTTCAAAACAGTTAGGATGTTCTTTCAACCAGAAGAGATACACAAATGGAGGCCCAGGTTTGCACTCTTCACACAATCTTTGAGACCTCAACACAAAATCTTGAGTTAAAGGACTCAATTAAACATCAAAATATCTGATCAAATCACGCCTAAGGTACCCCCAAAGGCTTACAAGAAATCTCTCTCAACAAATGAAGGTGAAGTGATTATAAACTACTTATTTTCAATGCTAGATGAAAGCTCTTCTGACAAATGAAATTGAAAATGCCACTAAACTATCAATAAGGATGAGATCTGTGTGATTCCTAAAGATTTCAATGCAAGATTGCAACAAGAACAAGGAAAATTGTTTGCAGACATTTAAACATGATAACAGACATCATATTTCCCAAAATAACATAGATTAATTCAAAATCTTGTTAGATTCATCAAAGGGAGAGTTTCAGGAACAATCTCAGAGCTTTGTGATGGCTATACACTTGTAACCAACTCAACATGAATGAAGATCTAACACAGAAGACATTAACTAGGTTTTTTGGAGGGTTTCTCAGAAGATGAGCTTCTCTCAAAATTTTCTTATGATTTTCAATTTCCCAACCTTTTGCATGTCTCAAAACATGCATTATATATCATTCTATTTACATTTGAGCCTTCTTTCCCAAGAAAATAATATGCCTATGGCATCAAGTTTGTTACAAAATTCATCATGATTTTCTAGACAGTGACGTTTAACATATTTGTAAGGAAAGTTGCTAGGTGTTTCAAAAAAAGGTGAATCATTGAGGAATTTTCATATCATTATCCATTGTGGAGGCAGCATTTTTTCCTCTTCAAAGCATGTAGACATCTTCCTCTTCATCATTTCATCCTTATCCACTTTCCAAAATTTGACTCTATAACTTTTGGATCTGATATTTCACATTTTTACTCGAGCCTAGGGAAAAAATTCATTTCAAAAGTACCTTTGATCTACAAATTGAATTTTCAAAACCAATTCCATTGGTCCTTGAAGGCAAAAATGACATGAATTTGCCAAAAATTTGGTGAAAATTGATGCAAAAATTGTATCTCCAAGCTTCCTGGAGCTCAAATGGTGGCCAAACTGAAAAATGCACAGTTACCATTGATTTACCTTTCTCCCTTCAATCTGAGCCCTCCACGTGTCACAATGTGATTAGAAATGGGCTTGGGATCACTTTTTGACATTTTAACACTTTTGGAAAAAATTAAAAATTTGACATTTTTCTCCACCCCTCTGCCCTTTGAAAATGAGCTTGACACATGTCCCAATGTGGCTCCCATTGGAATCACGGCTCGATTCTACACACTTTCCACCTTTTTTGGAAAATAGGAAAATTTTCCAAAATTATCCCCTACGGACCCACACCTCCACTTCTGGTCCTGACACATGGCACGACTAATTCATTGGGGGGCCATAACTACACTTTTTGCTTCATACTTCCTTCAGAAAAAAGGAAAAAATTTCAAAACTTACCAGTGGCCCACACTCCCCTCTCCATTACTTTTGACACATGTCTCCCTTGATTGGTTGCGGAGCCACACTTCAAATTACCACTTTAATTCCTTTTTCCAAAAAGGCAAACATTTCCTTTTTTCCTCTGGCGGCCCACCGACCCTTGCCACGTGTTCATTTGGGAGTCATTGCAGAGCCACGCCTTCAATTTTAAGACTTTAACCCTTTTTGGAAAAAGGTTAAAAATTTCAAACTTCCCCCAAAAGCTTGAACCTCCTGCTTTTCCATTATGAAAAAAATGTGAAAAAGGCATTAATTCAACCTTAGCAGGCTCCACTGCCCTTTTTCATCACTTTAACATTTTTCCCCAAAAGGCAAAATTTCTCCTAAAGCTCCTTTCCGTTAAAAGGAAAAATTTCCTAATCCTCTACTAGCTTCCATTACTTTTGATGAAAACATGACATGTGTCCACCTCTGATTGGCCTACGGGCCTATGCTTGTGGGGAACTTTAGCACTTTTTTCCAAAAACACAAAAAATGTTAAAGTTGCTCGAGCAGACCTGCCAAACCTTGTCTAATCACAAATGGCCACGTAGGAGAAGATTTTGAGCTAAAATTTGACAAGAAAAGGATGCCTGTATGACAGTCAAAAAATGTAGAAATTGCCAGTGATGCCCTAGAATGCTGAAGATGAAATTGATGGACAAATGAAACCCGTATGATCGTCAAAGTAATTTACATGACAATTTTTCAGGGCCCCCAAAATAAGCATAAATTGAATTCTTTTCGTGGCCATGAAAAAATTTCAGATCAAAAGACAAATGGAAAGTGATTAGGGTAAGGAAAACTTAGAGATTCCATCAAAAGGTTCATTTTTGGAGAATAAAATAAAGTATAAACACAAACAATTGTTTTTTCTCCAAAGGCTGAAGAATGGGAGAATCCAAATCATTTTTTCTCAAAAACAGGGAAAAAGGTGTTCTCCTTAGGCAAAATTAGGGAAAGGTAATGAGTTTGCAAATAATCCAAATGCACAAGAATGGAACTACAACTTCACATCATCGATTTCATGAGGAAAAAATGTTTCAGAGAACAAAGAGCAAAGGGGAAACATGGAAAAATGGCAAAGGATCAAAATGGGCACCAACATCAGCTCCTGCTTGGGGATGGGCACTCCCAATGAGTTCCATAAGAAAATAAGTAGACCAAGTGCCACAATAATCCATTGGGAAAATGAAGTTGATAATCCAAAGCCACCAAAAAATCAGCTGGATTCTAAACCGATTTAATATTGGCTCCACATGATGAAGGAAAGCCACAAACCGACAAACACACCAAAAACATAGCAAAATCTAGACATGTAGATACACTACACAAGATGGTAAAAAATTTGATTCAACTATCATTCTAGGGGAAACCCCAAATTTTATTTTTGGATATATTCCCTTGGCTCTAACATCCTTATGGAACTCCTGGAATTGCTTCCCAAGGTAAGAAATATGGACCTAATTGGATACTAATGAAATTTTGAGAAAGGGTTAATTCCTAAGTAAAAAATCAGAAGCTGCAAAAAAACTGTCCCAAAAATGGCTTGATCCAGGGAAAAGGCATCAACCTTGAATTTCCAATCTTTTTCAGGTATTTTTCCTTTACTCTCCTGAATCCAGGTTGAAAAGAGCTAAAAATCTGATGAAAAGGTTGAACCAACTAGAAAAATTAAAAAAATCATTGATTGGCTCAAGTCTTTAGTTTCTATCAATATCGAGACATTGGGTCTAACACTCTATTTCTACGAGGATTCCGAAAATGATCCAGGCGGCCCCAGAAGCAAAAGGACATCTGGGAGTAATTACAAATTGCTAAGGGGCGCGTTAAAAAGCCGATCCGAAAAGTTAAAAAGGAAGCAAAATGGACTAACTTTCCAATAAGCAAAGTGATTTGAACATTGGGACCTCAAGAAAAATGTAACCGGCCTGGATCGGCTTAAAGGAAACACCTTAGTGTAAGCTGGGACACTACCCAAAATACACAGCGGATTAACTGAGACCTATTTCGGCCTAAAGGAGATAGAATCGAAATATGCTTCCGAGTGCAGAAATGCTACCATCAAAACTTAAAAGCTTAACTGGCCGAATCAGGAAGTTCAATTTTTAAGAATTTGTCCCAAACATCTGGGACAGTTGGAACAAATGTACGTGAAGGACGCGAACCGGCCATGTTAACCCGAAACAGAAAGTGACCTAGACAAAGGACATTTGAAAAGCGCATGGTGACGTGGATAGCTGAAAAAGCCGAAGAATGAATCAATTGCGCCATTTGTCATCGGCAGATAAGGGACAAGGAAGCCCATGATTCGGGCAGATCGGAGGATTCTGTTCCAAACAGCACTGGGTCATCTGGGACAAAATGACGCGAAGGGGTCGAAAAAAGCCGGCAGATCCCGTGAGACCAATCCAATCCGACACGTGTCACAAGGGGAAAAAGGTCCTAAAAGTCTCAGGGTGATTTTTGAAGGGTCATGGTTGAGCCAATTGAAGAGGAAAACGTGTCCCAATTCATGGAGCTTAAAATGTGGAGCAAAGGAGAGAGAATTCACTTCACAAATCTCTTGATAAGCCTAGCCACGTGTCATCCAGGTGGCAGAGCCATGGGAAAAAGATTTTAAAATCCGTTTTGGCCTGTTTTGTGCCCTAAATCTTCAGATCTCATAAGTCTTTCGATCCAACAGCTCGGATTTGCACGTTTCTTTATATCAATGGAAAGCTGTTGAAATTCTCTACATGATTTTGGGATCAATCTTGCATTTTGGTATGTAGTCTGGAGAGAGAAAATTGAGAAAACGTCCCTGACATTTTGATCAAATGGTAAGGCAAGAAGTGACGCATTTCCAACATTAACAGACTTAATGTCCAGATTCAGTTCACCACTTCTGTTAGACTGAATTCCCGCCGTTTTTCTAGGATTTTTTCAAATTTTGCTAGGAATCCATGGACATTTTGCCATTAATGAGACTGATAGTTCAAAATTTCAAATGTCACCTAGAAGTGGTTGGGGCAGATTCTAGATTTCCTCTCTCCCTCTCTCATTCTTTCTATAATTGTCAAAGTGGGGCCTCTTAAAAAAGGGTCGAACATTCTTCTATTTTGCTCCTCTCCCTTCTTCTCCTATCAGGTGAATGTGGAGTAAAACCTCCCATTTGAAACTGTAATATGACTCTACCTCTTGGCAGAGTGCATTTCTTGAATCTTTAAGCAAGTAATACATGTCTGTGGATGATTCTCAACCCTCTCTGTGTTCATTTGCATCCTCTTGTCTTTCACTGCAAGTTTTGTTATCTGTGCATGATCTCCCTGGGGTTTGAATGGTCTGTGTTTATGGGTTTTTTAAGATAGGTGCATGTTCTTCATTCCTTGTTGCATCACCTCTAAGTTAGGTTATTTTTTATGCATCCCTTCTCTTCTGTCTCCTTGGCAATTAGATTAGGATTTGAGAACCTCTGCATTTTTTTGTATCATTTGGAACAGAACATAGGAACCAGCCTAATCTGGAGAATTTTTTCTCATTTCTACAAGTCCCACACTTGGAGAAAGGATTCCATGTTGTGCAATCACACTGGATGCTAGAGTGATCAACCTAGAAGTGATCTGCATCCATGTGTGATCCTTGAACAACTCTTGGCAAACCTTTTTTCCTTCTTTGTTCAATTCACAAATAACCCAGTTTCACTTAAGGAGAGGTTGATTCCTCTAAAGTCCCAGAGCATTGGCAAACCATTTAACATTTTTCTAATGAATTTATTTTTCAAGGAAAATAACATTTTCAGATAAGAACAACATACTTAGGATCATATGTTTTCAACATACTTGTATACTCTAGCTTGAAAAGCCACCAAAATTGTAGAAACATGGTCACAAAGTGATCAGTACTTGCATCTTCCTACAAAACTTCATAAGATGCATTGTTTGGGTCTTCAATAAGGTACAACATCTTTTTCTCTCCATATAACTTTACTGTAAGATTCCTTCAATGGGCTAATAGTGTAGATAAATGGAGACATGTCCATTTGGACACTCCCACCAACACTTGTAGCCCATTTCCTTGATAATAACATACCCCATTTGGTAGGGCAATCAATAATCACAACATCCAATTTTAAATTCCTCCCAGGATAAGATGCAAGTTGCACCACCAGATCTTTGACACACCCAACAACTGGAACTTCTCTTGAGTCCATGGCAGTACACTTTCCATAGGCTACTGTCACTTTGATTCCCAATTCATTCATGACCTCTAAAGGCATGACATTACATGATGCCCTAGAGTCAAACATACAGTTATGTAACAAGTCTATGTCTTTGATAACCAAGGTAGTGAAAAATGGATCCACGTTCAATTGAGATTTAACCAAAGAAGTTCCTAAGTAAACCTCAGGTGGTTCCCCCAACTCTTCCAACACTTGTGGTGTATTCCAATTCTGCAATGGCAATAGGAATTTTAACCTTGTTTCCAACTCTTCCTTGGGTACTCTCTTCCTCTTTAAATCCTAAATATTCAAAAGCCCTCTTCTTGTGCTCAGGAATCCTAAGCAACTCAGAAATTGGAACAAATATCTTGATCCGACTCAATACTTGGGAAATATCATATGGAACATTCTTGGGTAAAGCAACATTAGAATGGGAAAGCATTGGAAAATTCATTAGATGGTATGGAAGTATTTTCAGTTTGGGAATGGGGAGGATCACAAGTTTTTCTTGGGGGAATAGGGCCTTTACCAGATGTATTTTTCTTTGGAGTTTCTTTGGTAAGCAATGGAAATTTTTACTTGGCTTTTTAACCCCTTGGCAACCTTACTTCTAGTATTATACTCCTTCTCATGGGCAACTACAACATTCATTAACATTGTCTATCTTCCTCCGAAGGGATACCACCATCATACTTCTTAATCATCAAAGATCTTAAGTATTCAAAATCATTCTTGGGCAGCTCAAAGGCTTTTACATTATCAATTTCTAAAACATGAGGAGGAGGAAGAAGATGTACCCATTGGATACAATCCCAAAAACTAGCAGCTAGTCCTAGCACTTATGACATCCATTGAATTTTCTCCCCTTGGTGAGCTTGTAGGGATCTCCATCATGCATATATCATCATCAATTTCATCATCAACTTCCTCTTCAATTTTGTTGATATGTTCCACATGGAGGATGGGGTAGAAAACACCTATCACACCAATCAATATCAGCAACTTCCTCAACAACAAAACCCTATCAGTTAGGGGATCAGGTAACACTCTTCCTTCACTTGGCTTAAGGATGTCTATTTCGACAGACCCCATGGGTCTTTTCCCATTATCATCATATCTTTGATCACCCCTAGGATGATTGGAAAATATGTCATGGTTTTATGTCTTTTTATGACCTTGTGATGTATGCCTGATTCCCTTCTTAGCTCTTACCAACTTGTATGAGATTTCTTTGACATCCCCTACCAAAGTTTTCACCACTTCCTCCAAATCATACACTCTTTCTAGCTTGAGGTTTTTCAAGGGTTTATCAAATTTACACCATCTCTCTTGAGAGGTTTCCCAATTGCTTTAATGTTATTTTCAATCTGCAGTGCCATGGTAAAGGCCTGCCTTAAATTGGTAGGGTTCTTGTCTCTTAGGTAATAGGTTTCCTTCTTATCAAATGCATCTACATATTTGATTAAGCATGATTGATCACATGGCCTCAAATTAACTAGAAATCCTTCTCAAATTTTTGTTAAACCTTGTGTTGAAGTCATGAACTGATTCATTGGGGTTCTTCTTGATATTTTCAAATTCAGACAATAGAAATTAGGATCAGTTTTGTCACCATATTCCAATCTAAATGCATTGTTGATTTCATTCTATGAATCAATAGAATTATCAGGTAGAGCCTTGTACCAATCCCTTGCATCCTCTTCTAATGTATGAATGAACAATTTAATATACACATATTCATGCTCAATTTCAAAATCCTCCATCATGTTAACAAAAATTTTGAGATGTTGATCACCTGTTATAGCATTGTTACCTTGGAACTTTGGCAACCTATTCCTCACATCTTGAGAGACAACATTAGGATAACTAGCCATTCCTCTAAATTTATTAGGACCAAAGGTATTAACAACAAATGGAGGCCTAGGCTGAGCCATATTATTTGGTGGAGGTGATCTTGGGGGAGACATAAGTTGATGAGGAGTGAGAGGTCTTTGGGGCTCAAGAATGTGATTCACAAGATTGGTATTCTCTAGGTGCTGATTTTCTTGGAAAGTTTTATTTGAATTGAAACACACAGGTGCAGATTGAGAAAAGGAACTCACCAGGTACAAGTAGAAGGACCTTCACTAGTTGAAGTAAACAAATTTGTGAGAATATTGCTTGAATCAGAATCACTGGAAGAAGAGTGATAATCCTCTACTAAAGGATGATCTCTCTCTCCAATGGATATTCCTTTGCTTGATGTCTGACCTTCAACAACCTTCCAAACTTTTCTTTCCTCTAAAACTTGTCTTTCCCAATTCTTGAAATAACTTTCTACTTGGGTCCCTCCTGAAGAGAGATCTTCTTCCTTCCAGTTTTGCAGAGATTAGCAACACAAAAATAAATGACAGAAAGCTAAGACACTGGTATTTATCAAGATCAAATCAGCATGGATTCGCCACTAAGGACTTTCACCCTAGTTGTGCAAATGCACTAAAATACTCTATCAAATACCTATCAGCACTGAAAATATTGCCAAACTTTATAGATCAGACCTTACCTTTTCTTGAATCTATCAACCAAAAATGCAAATGAAGTGCAACAACTGCTGGAAACTGATAAAATTGAAGGCAGAACTTATATCTTCACTTAATCCTTACAAATCTGATTATAAAATGGTGCTTCAACAATGTACTTGTAAGCATGCAAGATTCAAATATTTCACATTTGTAAGAAACATTACCAGGGTTTGATATGTATCCAAATATCTCAAATATTTTCAACAATCCCTCCCCACTGGTGTTGTTGACAAGAAATGATATGGATTGGCAGTGAATCCACAATCTCTCAAGAAACTGTTGGTACCACTTGTGTTGGTAAATTTGTTCTCCTTTTCAGTCTGAGAAGCATCAAAGATATGGCATGAAGCTTGAAGACAGATAGATCATGATGTATGTCATTTTGTAGCCAGGGATGTGATCTAACTGGCACTCAGATTTGTGGAGAGATGGATAACACTCAAATAGGACTTGATCTTGTCCTAACTATTTTAGGTTGTGCCTTTCAACCAAGGTAAGAGAACCTATTTTTTAACCCTCAAATGGTGAAGGAGATGAAGATATCCCTCAATTTGTGCAAATAGTATGAAAAGGGCCTTGGGAAAATATGATCAACACTCCAAATCTGACTTTCACAAGTTGTCACTTCCAGATTATGGAGATACTTTCAATGCAAGGCAAGGGTTACTGAAGACATTTTGAAATCCTGATCTGTTCTGCATACTTTAGCAAATGGATTTTGATCTTCTGTGGGTATACAGGTCAAAACAGGGGTAGTATGGGGTAGGATTAGTTGTTTAGAATGATTTTTGGTGGGATATTGATAAGACAAACTTGACTATGCTAGATCTTTGACAACCTCTACAACATTTGAACAACTATTAGATAAAATGCTTCAAAATAGTCAGGATGTTCTTTCAACCAGAAGAGATACACAAATGGAGGCCCAGGTTTGCACTCTTCACACAATCTTTGAGACCTCAACACAAAATCTTGAGTTAAAGGACTCAATTAAACATCAAAATATCTGATCAAATCACGCCTAAGGTACCCCCAAAGGCTTACAAACAATCTCTGTCAACAAATGAAGGTGAAGTGATTTTAAACTACTTATTTTCAATGCCAGATGAAAGCTCTTCTGACAAATGAAATTGAAAATGCCACTAAACTATCAATAAGGATGAGATCTGTGTGATTCCTAAATATTTCAATGCAAGATTGCAACAAGAACAAGGAAAACTATTTGCAGACATTTAAACATGATAACAGACATCATATTGCCCAAAATAACATAGATTAATTCAAAATCTTGTTAGATTCATCAACAGGGGAGAGTTTCAGGAACAATCTCAGAGCTGTGTGATGGCTATACACTTGTAACCAACTCAACATGAATGAAGATCTAACACAGAAGACATTAACCAGGTTTTTTGGAGGGTTTCTCAGAAGATGAGCTTCTCTCAAAATTTTCTCGTGATTTTCAATTTCCTGACCTTTTGCATGTCAAAAAACATGCATTATATAACATTTGTTTTACATTTGATCCTTCTTTCCCAAGAAAATAATATGCCTATGGCATCAAGTTTGTTACAAAATTCCATCATGATTCACAGATAGGGACATTTAACATATTTGCAACAAAAGTTGCCAGGTGTTTCAAAAAAAGGTGAATCATTGAGGATTTTTACATCATTATCCATTATGGAGGCATATTTTTCATCTTCAAAGCATGGAGACCCCCTTCCTTCCATTATTTCATCCTTATCCCTCCAAAATTTGACTTTATAACTTTTGGATTTGATATTTCACGTTTTTGGATGGGTTAGGGCAAAAATTTATTTCAAAACATCTATGATCTTCAAATTGATCCTCAAAACCAATTGCATTGGTCCTTGAGGCACAATTGACATGAATTTTCCAAAAAATTGATCAAAATCGATGCAAAAACAAATTTCCAAGCTTTGTGGAGCTCAAATGGTGGCCAAACTGAAAAATGCACAGTTACCATTGATCTTCCTTTCTCCCTTCAATCTGAGCCCTCCACGTGTCACAATGTGATTAGAAATGGGCTTGGGATCACTTTTTGACATTTTAACACTTTTGGAAAAAAGTAAAAATTTGACATTTTTCTCTGCCCCTCCACCCTTTGAAAATGAGCTTGACACGTGTCCCAAAGTGGGCCCCATTGGAATCGCTGCTCGATTCTACACACTTCCACCTTTTTAGAAATTTGCAAAATTTCTCCATTTCCTCTGCCAGTACACCCTTCAGATTTGGAACTAACATGTGGCACAATATGATTGGATCCGGGGTCGAGGCTCAGTTTTACACATTTTGCCTCTTTTCAGAAAAAGGAAAAAAATTCAATTTTCCTCTGCCACTCCGCCCTCCCGCAAGACATGTGTCCTCATATGATTGGCTGAGGGGAAGTGCTCTGATTTCATACTTTAATTCCTTTTCACCAAAGGAAAATTTTCAACATTTCCTCTGCACTCCCACACCTCCAATTCTATCCCTGCCACGTGTCTCCTTTTGACTTCATTGGAGCCACACTTCAAATTAGCACTTTAACTCATTTTGCCAAAAAGGAAACATTTCCTTTTTTCCTCCGAAAGGCCTGACTCCCTTCTACCCCTGATCCTGCCATGTATGTCCTCTCCTGATTGGCCCAATGGACCTATGGCCTTTTTCATAACTTTTTCTCCCTTTCTTCAAAAATAAAAAAATTTCTAAGTCCTTCGCTAGCCTTCCATCTCACTTTTGATGAAAACATGACACATGTCCACCTTTGATTGGATGCGTCCTGGCCTTTGGGTCCATTTTTCGTTCATTTTCCGCAAAAGGTCCAAAGTTCCTTAAGGCAAAAAATGACCCACCCTTCCACCTTTTGATGCCCATGACACGTGTACCTCCTCTAGGACCTAAGGAGCTGTGGGGGCAACTTGCACTTTTTTTCAAAACACAAAAAATGTTAAGTTTTTCGAGCAGACCCGTTGAACCTTGTCTAATCACAAATGGCCACGTAGGAGAAGATTTTTGAGCTAAAATTTGACAAGAAAAGGATGCCCGTATGACCATCAAAAAATGTAGAAATCGCCAGCAATGCCCTAGAATGCTAAAGATTAAATTGATGGGCAAATGATGCTCGTATGACCGTAAAAAAACATAAAAATTGCCAGCGACCCCCAAAATCAATTTTTTCTTTGTGGGTGAAGAATTTTTTGATCAAAAGACAAATGGAAAGTGTTTTTAGGAAATTTACGACCATGGCAAGGGATTTTTGAGGGAAAATATGTATAAAACGAACAATTTCAAGCTCCAAAGGCCAGGAAAACATGAGGAAAATGGAAGATGTGTTTGAACGGGAAAAATTAGGGCAAGGTAATGAGTTTGCAAACAATCCAATGCACAAGAATGGAGCTACAACTTCACATCATCGATTTCATGAGGAAAAAATGTTTCAGAGCACAAAGAGCAAAGGGGAAACATGGAAAAATGGTAGAGGATCAAAATGGGCACCAACACTCTGTCCTCAGAAACACTTCTCTTTGATGAATAAATAATGGTGGGTTCTGAATAGTGGGAAAAAGAATGAAGGAATGAATAATTGGGAAAAATAATGAAAGAATGGGGAGATGAAAGAGAACAATATTTTTTTAAGGAGGAGAGGGAAATCCTTCCCTATTTCTACCTCTAGCTTTTCCCAAGTGCATCAACCTCACTTTGCACTTGCTGACAGAGGTCTCCGACTAGGGCAACTCACCTCCTCAAAACTTAGCTCCTCCCCTTTGGCACTCATTTTGTCTACAATACTCTCCAATTACTTTCCCAAGTCATCAAGTGCATCCATCCTATGGGTGATGTGGGGGTATAACTCCTTCAGTTGGTTTTTGATTGAGGCCCGCAAGGTCTCGATAGCCTCTGCCTTTTTTTCTACCTTGGCTAGGATTTTATCCCTTTCTTCTCTATTCCCCTTATTCTTCTCTTGAAACTCCATGAGTTCCATTTCATGTGTAGTGACCAAGATGCTTTCTACTCTATCTATATCAATGTAATTATCATATGCAACTTCAACAATTTACACGGCGGCCTTTACTTCTGCAAGGTGTTTGGTATATCAAGAAATGATTTCAACAACCTTCAGCTTCTCTTCCTTCTCTTGGCATGCCCAGCACCTCTTCTACAGTCTTCTAAAGTGAGTGGTCTTCTTTCCATCATGAGGATGCGAGTCAAATCCTCTAGACATTGCAAGGATGATTCATATTTTTTCTTAGGTTGCACTAGGTCAGGATGCTTTAAGACAATAGCACCCATAATCATTTCAATTTTCTTGTGCACCTTGCACACCCTTTCCTTATCTATTCTTTTAGTTCATGCCTTAATTACACACTGATAATCTCTTCTTGCTTCAAGTATTTTATCTTCTCAATAAGATCCTTCTTTTCCTTCTCCAATTCCTCCTCTAGGAATCTCACTCTATCATTTCTTCTGAACAGTTTGGCCTCAATCTCAATTGAAACTTTGTTGAGTGTGTTGCATAACCTATCATCTAACAATTGTTGAGCATTCATGAAGGGATTTACTCCTTTCATCTCTGGCACCTTCATCAGTGATCTCTGACTTACTTCTAACTCAGGTTCATCCACATTACACTCGAAAACCCAAGATAACATCTTTCTGGTTCATGGATATGCACCTTCTTCATCAAAAAAAGTCATAGCCAGGATTTTTTCTATTGGTATGGTGCTTTGGAAGCACACGTGTAGCACCTTTGCTTGGATCATTAATGTATCCCATTCCTTTCCCTTGTGCTACCACTACACCCTTCCCACCTATTTGCATAGCCTTTGGAAAGCTCACTACTAGGCTGGGGTCTCCACCCATGCTTCCATACTCTTTTCCAATGCTTTCTTCCTCAATATCCTTCATCACTTCATTTGCACTGCACTCTACTTCTTGTTCCACTAGATTTTTGATGATGTGCTCGACTTCTCTCTTCCTGGATTCTTCTATCTACTCCTTGGTGAGGCTTGGGGTTCTCTAATTTTTGGTGCTTACTTCTTCACTCACCCCCTTTCCTTGATCATCTGCTTCCTCCTCATCATTCTTCTCTTCATCTTCCTCCTCCTCAGAGTCATGTACATTATATACTAGATGGTCTTGACCTCCCTCAGGCTCGTCATCATCCATGTCACCAATGTAGGCTTTTAGGCTCTTTGTTTCCTCTGAGTCTTCCTTTTCTGCCACCTTCTACTTCTTCCTAACTGGTGATTCCAGTATAGGAGATTCTTCCTTCCCTTTCTCCTTAATAGGCAACGTCTTCCTTGGTGATTATTCATGTGTGAGGGCCCCTTCATGCTCTGATGCCTCTTCTTCTAGGGTCTTTTCCTTGACTGGGGACTTCTTCCTACGTGCATAAGTGCTAGGCTTAGCACTTGCTTCCAGTGCACCCACAGATTGTGTTGTTTGCACACTTGGTGCCTTCTTCTCCTGCACCTCTTCTCTTTCCCTCTTCTTTGGCACAACCTTTTTCCTCCCTATGGGGTCTTCTAGAATGGAGACATCATTCTCTAGATAGTCTACTTTCTCAAACTTAGGACTTATGCAAAGATATACCCTAGTTGTAGCCCTTCCAGCGATCAACAGCGTTATCAGCCTCATCATTTGTACCTCATGGGAGACATACTTCTCCACGTATGCACGCTTCTTAGG
Source organism: Taxus chinensis (assembly GCA_019776745.2). Classification (NCBI taxonomy): domain Eukaryota; kingdom Viridiplantae; phylum Streptophyta; class Pinopsida; order Cupressales; family Taxaceae; genus Taxus; species Taxus chinensis. The sequence goes on along the minus strand of JAHRHJ020002441.1, from coordinate 237,714 downwards.
GTATATGAACTTTCAGGCACAGCTCATAGTGGTCTTGGTCTACCTCACTAAGGTCAAACCTTAGCCTTTTGGCCTCCTTGAACTGGTTGACCCCTGCTTGGAAGTATTACATGGTGAAGGAGAAGGGTAGCTTGCACCATGGACTCTTAGTCCCATCTGTCAATGTAAACCTGCCAATGCAGAAATGTTGATATACTAAAAACTCTACCTCTCCATCCATGAGTGTGCGTAACTACTCAGGGATCCTCCACTCTCCCTTGAATGCATCACACATTCACTTGTACAACTTTTCTAGGCACGCCTTGTGAGTGAACGTCATGGTCTCACATGTATATTTCTTGAACCTTTTTATAGGTGAAGGATTTTCTTTAGGATACTCCCAAATGAAATTCTCTGGCCCATCAGGAACTCCAATCTCTGAGAAGATGATGGTGAGGAGAATGTTTCCAAATAGTATCTTTTCTCCTTCCTTCACTTTGCTTATGATCTCATCCACAATAAAGGTGAACATGTTATGGATGGTCCCTTCTGATATCTTCCAGCATATATTTAACCATGCCTTGTTTACTTGCATCCATCTTTCTTGACCATTAAGCTTGGTGACTAAGTGTGGGCATCCTCATAATAGGGTCAGGGATTTCTATGATGTCAAAGTACTATGAAACATTTTTGTAGTCATAATCCTCCATAGTTTCCTTGATGGCCTCCTTATCATCCAAGTCATTTTCTATGGATCCTCCTTCACAATTCAAGCCAGTGAACTTGGATATAAGCTTAGGGGTTATGTGCATCTTGCAACCTGCAAAATAGAAGTGGTCTTCATGTACACGTGACATCAACCACTGATATAGCCACTCAGGCTTGCCAAAATAAGGCAACTCATATAGTTGCAACAACCCTGCCTTCTCCAACTTTACCTTTACTTTGTCGCTATATATTGGCATTCCATCTAGTGTCCTCTTGTTAGTTGGATGAACCAGTTCCAATGCCATTTCTTTCTCAGTAGTGCTCATGTGATGGTTGTAATCACTCATGGCCATTTGTCTCAAGTGTGACACCCACTCTTTCCCCAACAATACTCCATCTGGGTACTACATTTCTGCATACCATTCTTCATTGGAGCTAACGATGATAGTGGTTTTCTTTCCTTTTCCCTTTCCCTTCTATTTCTTTGGTGAAATGGTCACCTTCTTTGGTGCCATGTTTTCTTGTTAGGATACAACCTAAATCCCTCCTTCTTTCTCTGATCTACTACTCTACTCAACTCTAAGGCTCCACTCCATGAAGAATCCTCCTTCTTCCATGCCCTAGCTTCCAAACCCTAACTAGGAACAACTTCTTCCATAAGACAATGTATTCTGAAAATAACTCTCCCCACGCCCATGTACTCCTTCCACTCTGGTTTGTAGATCAACCCTAGTCACACACTTAGATCTTTATGATTCTTCTTCCTTCACACAAATTTCTCTGGATGCCCTAGTTTGCAAGAGCTCTAACTTCACAAAATCAAGGTAAATAATAACGTGCCCAACTTCATACTTATAGTTTTTTCTCCTCTCTAGCAATAAATGCTATACCACCTACCAATGTACTTAGCATTAAATGTGGATTTTTCCACTAGGATGACCTTAAGCACCCTTACCCACACCCAATCCTATGTGAAAAAACCTTCTACAACCTTCTAGTGTGCAAAAATCCTAATATGACTGAAGACTCTTACGCATGTGTCTACAGTGCCGAAGGCACTTCTTCTGTCCTTTACCTAATTTTTTCCCTCACCTACCTCATGTTGTTCCTGTACTCTTCATCCTTTGTACATGGTCTTTGTTACAACCTTCTTGACACCACAATTCATTATCCACCATTTCCCCATGTGCTTTCTCTACCTTATGCACTTCCTTCTACTCGACCATTCAAATTTTACTACTGGCTTATACTTTACTTTGCACTACTCCACCCCACACTAAAATAGATGCACAGTCCTCTGCACATACACAACCTTAGAAAATAATGTGGTTACCGGCACAAAGGCAAAAAACAAACAAAAAGAAAGGAACAAGCAACGAGAAAGGGAAACACAAGAAAAGAAAAAGCATCATAAAGGGAAATCCTAAGCTAACTGGAAATACTGCCTTATTTACAAACACCAAGAAGGCTTATTTATAGTAGGGCTTCAACCTACTCCCATTGAAATGGCCAGGTAACTTCATCCCATCCAGTGCTTGTAACTGACATGCACCTGAACCAAGGATGTACGAGATGATGTAAGGGCCCAACCAATGGACTTTCAACTTCCCAGGATGGCACAGATACTTGGAATCATACAACAAAACCATCTGCCCAACCTCAAACTGCTTGTTCTTGATATGACGATCATGTCATGCCTTTTGTCTATTTTTTTAGTCTTCTGACTCCATCTAGCAAGTGATCACCTTTCATCTAACTACATCAACTTATCAATCCTCTCTTCTAGTGCTTGTTCATCATCCAATCCTCCTACGTGTGCTATACACAGTGATGGTAACATGAATTCAACTAGAAAAATAGCCTCCATGCCAAACACCAATTGAAATGGTGTGGCCTTGTTCAATATTTTGTAGGTTGTCCTGTATGCCCATAGAACGGTTGATACTTTGTCATCCCAATCTTGTCTTCCGACGTCACAGATCTTGGTCAACATGTGACTTAGTATTTTGTTAAATGCCTCAGTAGTTCCATTTTCCTGTGGATGATAGGGGGTAGTCTTGTGATGGGCCACCATAAATTCTGCTAGTAGAATCCTGACCATTTCATTGAGAAAATGTGTACCCCTATCACTAGTCAAGCTCAAAGGACATCCATACCTACTGATTATGTTCTCCCATAAAAATCTAGTAGTTGTCATTGCAGTGCAATCCTTTGTAGGCCCATCTTGTCAAGTAATCAGTGCAAGTAATGATATATCATGAACCAGTCCTTCACGCGGCTGGTGAAATTGGCCCTACAAAGTCAATTTCCCATTTTTCAAATGGTTCAGCATTGGCTATTGGTTGCAAAGGTGTTTCATCCCTCTTTCCAAGTTTTCCAAGGCACTTGGAAATGGTCACAGGCCTTGCAAAACTCAATACAATCCTGGTAGATGGTTTCCCACCAAATCCCTGCCATTAGAATCTTCCACGTGGTAGCATTTCCTACATAGTGTCCTCCTGCAATCCCACCATGCACTTCCTCCATAATTTCCATGTGCTCATGTTCCAATACGCATCAGCACAGAACCTCATCACGTCCTAACTTATACAGATATCCACTAATCAACATGTAGGGTGTGGCACATATTGCTAACTGCTTCCTCTCCAGAGCCTTCATCCCTTCCGGTGCCACACCAGTTTTCAAGAATACTATGATATCTTCCAAGTCTGAGGGTGCATGCCACAACCTAAATAGTTGCACATCTGACATGGTATCCTCAATGCTTTGTGCATCCTCCCCTGAGTCAATCCTTGATAAGTGGTCAGGCCCTGAATTTCTCTTCCCTAGTTTTACAACCACCGTGAACTCAAACTCTTGGAATAATAGGACCCAACGGCATATGCACCCTTGCAAAATGGGCTTGTTCACCAAGTATTTCAATGCCATGTGGATTGTATAGAATATAAAGGGTGTTGCCAATAGGTATTTTCTAAACTTATGCAGTGCATAGATCATTGACAGTGCCTTGCTCAGTAGTGGTGTAATTTTGTTCTGCTGGTGTCAACTTCCTACTTGCAAAACACAAGGGGTGATCAATAATCCCCTCACTAGGTTGTGCTAGTACTACTCCCATGGTTGTTCCTGAGGCATCAACATGCACATGGAAAGGCTTATCCCAAGAAGGAAAGTGTAGTATGGGTGCAGTGACAAGTTTATCCTTCAAAGTATCAAATGCCTTCTATTGTGCCTCTCCCCAATGAAAGGCACTCTTGTGTTTTAGAAATTCCTCCAAGGGCATGGTGATCTTGGCATACCCCTTGATGAATTTCCTGTAGTACCCCATATGTCCAAGGAATCCATGCACTGCACTTTGACTAGTAGGCTCCCCCAATCCCACAATAACTGTAACTTTGGCAGATCCACTAGTAGGCCTTCCTTACATATAATATGTCCCAACAGGGTTCCAAATGGAGTAGCAAAGACACATTTCTTAATGTTGAGGGATATCCTCAACTACCAACATCTCTCAAACATCAGCCTCAAATTGTCACAATGGTCTTTTACTAGCCCATAAAAATCCAGTCATCCAGGTAGACTTGAAGAAATTTGTGGATGAAGTCCTGAAATGCTTGTACCATGATGCATGAGAACACAACAGGTGCATTCTTTAATCCAAAAGGCATAACCGTGTAGAAAAAAATTCCTTATTTACTGGTGAAAATTTTTCTTTCTCTGGTCTTCCTTTACAATCCTGACTTGGTGATACCATGATAACCCATCCGTGAAAGAGTAGACCTGCACCTGACAATTCCCTCTAGAATTTCTTCAGTAAAGGGGGTTGGGAAATGATCGATGACACATACTACATTCAGGTCCCTGTAGTCCACATAGATCCTTATTCTTCCATCCTTCTTGATACTGATGACCATTGGGCTTATCCATTCTGATTCCTCCATAGCCTCAATGATACCAGATGCTATCATCTTGTCTATTTCCTCCTTGACCCATACGCATAAATTCAGATTCATCTGATAAGGCCTCTTCTGAATCAGGTGTGCACCTTCCTTTAACTTGATCCTCATCTCCCCCAAGGAATGGTGGATGCCTTTGAGTTCATGGTAATCGTGAGGGAAAAAATCCTGGAACTCACACAACAGATCAATGACCTTTGAAACTTATTTTTCTGACCAATAGTCCCCAATGATAGCTTCCTTAGGTTCTGTCTTTGTCCCAATGTTAACCTTATTTGTTTTCAAGGGCTCATGGTAGGTGTGTGCTCACTCATCAGTGCTATCTATGACTTCATGCATACCTTCAGAATGGTTAACATCCAAACTTTCCATTTCTTCACCATCTACTACATAGACCATTTTTCCTTTTTCCTTTTCCATGCACGCATGCTCAAGATGTATTTCTTCTGATTCCTCTTCATTGAGATGTGTCTCCAAACTAGGTTCTCAGCAACTCCAGTAGCCTATCTTCTTCCATAGGCACTATCTCCCATTGTAAGGTGCTTGACAACTTGCAACACCTTATCCACTGATGGCTTGGTACTCCGATACTCAAATATTGAATGAGATCAGCCGTTAACTCCTTGCCAATTCCTTATCTGACAGCGTGTGTCTCTGAGTGGATATACCATGTGCACGCACAACCTTGTAAAGTGGAATACAAATTATGCACCCATAATGAAGGTGGTAAAGATTTTGTTCTTCCCATCCAGGCATTCTCACAAGATTGGCTATGGAATGAGGTGGGTTCTTTGCCATGGTAGTCTTGGATAACAGTGGGCATGTTGCTTCTGGAGAACCTTACAGAAAATGTGACTCTTACCTCATGCCACTCCAAGAGACTCTCACGATGTGTTTCCCACCAATGTGCTATAGTCCTGAGAAATTTATAACTTAGCATTCTTCTTCTCTCATCCTCATTCTTCCACTGAGCCTCCATTTCTCATAAGAAAACTTTAGGGTATGCTCCTCTAGAGTAACTTGGTAAATTCTTCCCTCCTAGGTGCTTGACTGAGCACCTTTCATCACCCTTGTTACAGATCCTCTCAATTATCACCCAATCAACTCATAAGTCCCATGTGCACCAATTATCACATGCTATGTTAGTTGTATCACTCATCGATTGAGCATCCTTAAATTGGATAATTTGTATCACTATAGGATGAATTATCTCATGGTCTCTGATAGAGTGCACATAGATTCTATCAAGGAATTCCTCTCCTAAGGGCTCAGTATAGGGACTTGATTTTCCATCTGTCAAGGGGATGATGACCCGTTCCTCCTTGTTCTCAAAACTTATATACCCCTTGTTAAACCGCAGGTCAGCATTGTTCTTGTAACACCAAGGGCACCCAAGTAATGCTAGGAAATTATCTACCTCAGTGAGCGCCAAGACTTCAAAGTCCCCAGTGAACTTGGCCCCTTGAATAGTGATAACCACATCTTTCAAGACTCCAATGGGCATTGCCTTTGTCTTGTTTTCCATATATAACACATTCAAATATGGTTAGTGGGCCTTCCCATTTGATGTCATGCATCCAAGGTAAGAACATTGACCTCTGCTCCTCTATCAATGAGGATATTACGTAGAAGCCACCCATCAACAACTGCATTCAATGTAATCTCCTTATCATAGTCAAGGCTGTGAGGAGGAAGGTTTGTATGCAAAACTTACATTTTGCACTCTACTTTGGCACATGGTACCTTATCCCACAACCATTCTCTTAATAAGGGAATAATATTCTCTTTCCTTAACATCATACATACTTCCTTGACCTCATCCAGGTCCTCCTTCTAAGCCTCAACATTCTTCCTTTGCTCCAACTACTTTGACTGCTCCTTTAGACATTGGATCTCCCCTTGCAAACTCTGAATCACATCCATAGTCTCTTGATACACTTCCTTCTGATGAGTAGGGTCTAGATACTTCCCATGTACCACTTCTTCCCTAACAACTAGTTTCTATCTTGGCATCTCCCTTGTGCACGTGGCCTCTACTTCACATCATCACTAGTACAGGTTCTAATCCTGACTCACGTGCCACTCTTGGCATCCACTGATGGGTCAGCCTTCTTTATACTCACCATCCCAGTGCCTTTGTCTTTCTGGTGTTGTTGGCTCATGTGCTCAAACAACTCAGGGAACTCCTCGTACTTATGTTTTTTCCTGCACCATGAGCACTGCAATAGGTCAGGACACTCACACTTATAATGCTCTGTAGACCCACAATTATAACAGGTTCCTCATGGGAACTCACTTCTTCCTCCGCCACAGTTACTGCGACCACAAAATCCTCTGTGAAAACCTCTTCCATGCACTCCTCCATCTGCGCACCCTTCATAGCGATGATCATCATCCTTGGAACTACTTGCAAGACTAGTCTGGCACACACCAAGATCAATAGCATCATGAATCTGGTCAATCAGTCTGCAATCCTTGGTATCATGGGTCGTAGAGGTACAAATCTTACAATAACAAGAAACATTCTTACAGATCATGTGTTGTAGTAGAGGACATCTATTTGCATCATGATCCCCATGGAAAATCTCATAGTCTACCACCATGGTGCATACCAACTTCTGAGGGAAACTATCCTTTGCATGCCCTTCCACTTCACAGTCTATACACCAAAGACCCACTACAAACCTCATGCACTGAATTTGTAGACAACTTCTCCAACTGCTTGGCCATTGTAGAAATTTGAGCCTCCAGAAAAGGGCTAACACCAGTATCAACACTCCCAACAGCCTCAGCACACAGGGCAGCTTCCAAGGCCTCACACGGGTCTGTGAAAGTCTTGTGTGACAGTTCCCTTCTAAATGGTGTTATCAATCCTCCAACAAACCATTGAGCATGTTGAGAAGGGTGAATGTCATAGGATAGTTTTGACAAGAGAGTCTTGAACCACATGTCATACTCCCACACACTCTCTGCCATTCCTTGTTGGATCTCCTTCAGAGTGTTGATGCTCTTCTACTCAAATTTAGGGATATGGAACTCTACTAGGAAGGTGTTCTTCAATGTAGTGTAGTCTACCACCATTTGATGGGGGTCATACTTCTGGTACCAACTATGCGTGTGCCCCTGCAACATTATTGCAAACTAACTTGCCTTTCACTCTGGGTTAGTGATCCCTTTCACGTGCCATAGTAATTCACACTTGTGGAACATGCTCTGCAACATCCTCAATACCCCTGTAGTCTGGTAAGTACAAATACATATCAAAAAATACTTGTGGAGGTGGTTGAGGCCCTTGTCCTCCTGATCCAAGAGCCTTGGTTTCCTCCAGTGTTTCCTCCTCCACCAGATCCACTAGATCCACCAGGTCCTGTTCCTCCTGACCCACCAGATCCTCTAGATCTGTTAGGTCCACTAGGTCCTCCAGCTCCTATACCACCAGATCCACCTCATGTAGCCATCAAATGGTCTAAAGTGGTCATGCCTAGTGTCCCCAACATCCCACTGAATTCTACGCCGATGGTTTGTGATATTGTCCCACTACCAGTTGTGTGTCCCACACTACTTCTAGATGCAACACGCAAACCTTATGTATTTTTACCTTTTCTAAAAATTCCTCCAAATACGAGGAATGGTTTGCACATGCCATGGATGTCCCAAATGAGAAATTATATCTCCTAGGCATGTAGATCGGTTACTCCCACCAATACCAACTGGGTTAACAATACTTCTCCCTTGATCTATGGAAACCAAGTGCCAGGGGTTGGTCACTAGGTGGGTTCAGATGCACGCACAATGGCTCTCCTTTCTCCATGTGAAGAACTCTCATCAGAAGCTGAAGGGGATTCTCTCCCACACTTTCCAAGATGGGGTAGCACAGACTGCTTAGGTTCCACATCCTCTGTGTGAACCTCAACTCCTTCCCATAACATCTGCCTCCATAGATCCATCACACCTGCAACCTCACATTGTCTAGCCATCTCCCTTTCACGAGCTTCACTATACTTGAGTCATCTCTCTTCTCTTTCTTTTTTAGCCACAATGTCTTCCATCTTCCTCCACCCTAGCTTCCTCACCCAACGCTCAGAGAAGCTTAGCCGGCCATAGGGAATGCCTCTAAACTTAGGGTAATGATCAAGATCTTCATAGCCAAAGGGATAACATGTAAAAATGATCCTCTGGGCTCCCTCAGAAACTCAAACTCAACAACCTCTGGGAAAGAATACTTAGAAATGGCGTATTCTAAATTATAACTAGTCAGGACTCCTTTCCACCAGTGATCAACAACACACGTCCAAGTCAGATCTACATCTTGTAGCCTCTGGTAATCATCTTGGGTCCATACGCATGATCTATAGTACCAGCTCGATCTAGATGCATATGTTGAAATCCATTCATATAGTTCTACTGGAAAACAAAATAAGAACATCTCATACAAACACATGGTACATGTTCTTTTCTACCCATCTACATGCATCAAACTCATTTCTAGTGCTAAATATTTGAGAAAACTCATCCTCCATGCTCTTGAACCATGCTTCAACACTTTCCAAGGTCATAGATTTGGTCATCATCACATCACAGGGACCAAGATGTATGTTGTTTCTCACAATAACTTCAAAAAGAGGTCCCGACAAATGGAACCAAGCTGTATTCATTTTTATACCCTTAGAACAATAGTCTAATCCCATGTGCATCGGTCTATCACCCAATGGGCGCTGGGTGCTCACCCAAGGCACATGCACGGGTGCTGAAGCCCCTCCTTTTTTTGAGTTATGTGAGAATACATCATTTATGACAAATTTAGATGCAGGAAAGAAAAGAACCATGCATTCATTCTAGAAATTAGGATGAGTTATTATACCAATGCATCCATTCAAATAACAAAAGAGAAGTATCAAATAAATACTGAAATGATTCATAACACAAAGGAAATGTACTAGGGTTTATGCTCATGAACAACATATATAATTTAGAACAGAACCTTATATTCATGTTAACAAGTTCAATAACCACATTACATTCATTAAGGCCATAACAAACCAATATAACAATGCAGATTAGAGTCATGCATTAGGAACCTAAATGTTTTCCACATTACAAAACTGGTTACAGACCCATCCCTCTAAATATGCCATCACTCCTATAGTTCTCCTAATCCTAACCCAAAGGATCCTTCATTATTCCTATGGAGATATTTTCCTATCCACCGCTATATGATGTCACTCTTGGTGTGTCTTCTCTTCTACCCAAGCATCTCTATATATAGCTTTAGTCTCCACCGCCATGCCTTCCTAAGATAACAGATCAGTTTCCAAGTGTCCATGTGGTCCTCCAATGGAGCATGCTTCCTTTGATCTGAGCTCTCCACTCTTTGTAATGATGTCTTTTTGGATCCTTCCATCGCATGCATGGAATATTCCTTTCTTGACCATACAATTGCTAGGCTGGCACCTTATCCACTCTGCATGCTAGACGGGTCACACTTTTCTCATGTGCTGCCTAGAACACCAAATATGGCTATGTCCCAAAACCCTTTTTTGCCTTACGCATGTATGGGTTCTGCTAAACCCTATTAAAACCTATCCTATGTGCCCTTCAACCTGTGTGCCCTTCTTCATAAATAGGCCCTCATTTGCCCATGCACCTTCTTATACTTAGCCAATATTCTAAGGCCCAACATCTGGACATTAGGAAGATTAACTAATGATTCTCTTTCCAATAATAGTTTAGAAAAGCTTAGAAGATAATGGTCATTACGCCTTGTTTGACAAGTATGCATTCAAAAAATGCATTTGAGGTGTCATTTAACATGTAACCTTCAAATCATCATTTCCATTCATGCAATATTATAAACCATTGATTGGATGCATTTAATGTTGAATTGATGTCACCATTTTTGTTTTCATACAGTGACCCAAAGATGATGTCATAATCTCATTCTGAAGAGTTTCATATAGAAGCTTATCAACAGGTGCTCTTCTACCCATCTGTGTTGTATCAAAACAAGATAGGTCATGCTTCAAAATTTGAGAAATATTCCATCACAAGAGATTACTTTGAAATGATTTAACACTTATTAAAGGACATCAACTTTGTCATAAAATATGAAAATATGTAGCCATTTATCAACAACTGATATAAAAAATTCACATACTAACTGATGAAGTGTTTTAAAAAAATATGTCCTTATAACAATTCTAATCCCATGTATCTGTATCACCCACGTTTTCTGGATGCAATCAGAATACTACATGAATAAAATGGGTGTCAGCCCCTATTTTATGTGAGTTTCATGAGAAAATTTTTGAAAAGTAAATTCAGATCCCAAAGGGTAAACAAAAATACATGCCATTCAAAGGTCAAGATCCTTAAGAACTGGATATTATACATTTTACCTAATCTTGACAAATTTCATGAATGAAACATTTGATACAAAATTATGTACATGATTTGATCATTCATAGAGCTTAAAAGAACATCATCATACAGATGTTAACACCCATGAAACATTTTAGAACATAACACATAGGATTCAATATTTGATTCTATTTCATCAATATTCTTACATTGATACTCAAATATAGGATTTTCATATTCAATGTTTAAAAATTCATAACATCAAAGGTTCAGTCCCAACTAAAGTTCCCATATTAAAAGATCATTTATCACCATTAAATCATCTAGTGCCCAAAACTATCACATCTTAATTTTGTCTAAAAGATTCAAAACCTAAACTCTTTAGAACCCCCTATACAACACATTTTCCCAAGTTGCATTAAGTAAATTTATTCACCACCATTTTGATGAGGATCCTCTTTTATTTCATGATATCTTAACTCATATAGGTTGTAAAAAGTCATGCCTAATTTGAATACAGAATCCATGAAAGTGTCATATCCTCACAATGGAAAGCATAATTCCCATCTAGTCTTCACTCTTTAAATGTCCTTTCTAAATATAACTTGATCCATTGGGAATATAAACTTTCTTGAAATATATGGAAACATTTCATCCTTTATAAACTTATTACAGGTCACATTATTCATTATACCTCATACAGAAACATTTTAGTATTTTCCCAAAACTATGCAAACCCATTTTATTTTCCTCAAAGTTTAATATTATGCATGCAACCATTCATAAAACCCAGACTAGTTGCATGCCTTTTAATGTATGATATTTTTTACTATTCCTTCATATTGGATCCTATGCAAGTTGCATAAGACTAGTAATTAAACGTGATAGAATAGTGATTCTTACATTTTGGGTCCATTTCAGATTTAACAATCTCAACAGTCTTCATTTTAATATAATATGTCTAAAAATATCTTCAACCTTTTTCCTCTTATACCTGCAAGAAACCTCAAATTTAGTGTGGTCAATTCTGAAGATAAAAAAATAAATATGAATAGATTCATTTGAATTTAAGTTTTTTATAATCATTTGGTAATGTCTATTAAACTAATTAGGTCAAGAGCCATCAACCCTTTCAAATTATGTAAAAAAATTATGTTAGACTTTTAAAACTTCTTTGTGAATCAAGAACATGAACTTCTTGTAGGCTCTAACTTAAAAATACTCCAAGGTCAAATTTACAAGAACCATTAATAGATGCCAATACTTCAATTCCTTGGATCAAATACCTTAAAATTAAAATTTCAATCACTTTTGGAAAGATTTACAAACCAATTGTGAATAAATAATTTCAATAGAATCGTACACATTTACCATTTAAACTTATCCATCTATGTTAAAATAAGGAATAAGTTGATAAATAGTATTTATACTTTCTTCAACTGAAACTCTGATAAGTATACCTTTGTAAAAACTCAAGTTTGAGTCCATTTGAAATATATCCTATGTAACAAGATTCTATCCATGTACTAACTTCTAAATCCACGAGTTGCCAGCAACCTCAAGTCATATGGTGCAATTGTGTACCAAAATTCACAAAAACTGTTTTAAGGAAAATATTGCCAAACTAATGCAATTCATAAGTTCCTTGGTATTTGTGCTAGTAAATTGAAGATCTAGAAAAGAACAATGGAAGTTTATGGGATCCCTTAAGGAATTCAAAGGGACTAAGAACACTTCCTCAAGGTTAGAAAATTTCCATCATCAATGAAAATAGGATGGGGCCTCAATCCTTCCACATGCACTATCACCACTCTTTATGAACAATATTGGTATTACTCATGCACACCATGGCTAATCATCAGTTATATAGACAAGCAGAAGAATATGGAAATCAAAGAAACTCAAAGCTTGATATTTATTGTGTCACACGCAGGTAAAGAAGATGTGACACGCCAAAAGTCCTGTCGACATGAAAAGGTGCAAAGGGTGTTGACAAGTTCCTGAAAATGGATGCGCCCAAGGCGCAGGTAAAGGGTGCACAACAAAGATGTCGACATGAAAATGGATGCGCCCAAGGTGCAGGTAAGAGGCACACAAAAAGGAGTGTCGACATGCTGAAAATGGATGCACCAAGGCGCAGGTAAACGACAATGAGATGTCGACATGAAAAGGATGCACGCCCAAGGCGCAGGTAAAGTCGACAAAAAAGAGTGTCGACATGGAAAAGTGCGCCAAGGCACAGGTAAGGGCGCATGACAAAGAGTGTCGACATGAAAATGGATGCGCCAAGGCGCAGGTAAAGGGCGCACAGACAAGAGAGTGTCGACATGGGCAATGGATGCGCCTTAGGCGCAGGTAAAGGGCGCATGACAAAAGTGTCGAACATGGAAAATGGATGCACTAAGGCGCAGGTAAAGGGTCAACATGAAAATGGTGCAAAACCTCTGGTGCATGGTAAGAGGTGTCGACACACACATATGGATGCGCCAAGGCGCACCTTCAGGAGGCGCAACATTTTGAGCGCTGACAGGAAGCAGACCCTGACCCAGATATTCAGATGGCCATAACTTTTCACAGGGAGCTCAGATTCACGCAAGGTTGGACTTTTCGGAAAGCTTACGAGGTCCTCTATCCAACTACACTGGATATCTTTAATTGGGTGAGAAAAAATTCTTAAAAATGCAAAATACAGTTCGCCACTTTTTGGGTTTGCTAGGGTTCTCACCTACCACCATAATGAGATGAATTAAATGCAACCTGGAGGTGGTTGGGGTAGATTTGGAATTCCTCTCTCTTCCCTCTCTCATTCTTCCTATAAATTGTAAGGAGGGGCTTCTTTCTAAAGGTTGGACATTCTTGTTTTGCCCCTCCCTTCTTCTCTTTGGCAGGTGAATTTGTGGAGTTCAAACCTCCCATTTAAAACTGTAATGCAACTTTGCCTCTTGGCATTTTGTAGTGTATTGTATCAATCTTTGGAGCAAATAATGCATGTCTGTGGATGATTCTCAACCCTCTCTGTGTTCATTTGCATCCTCCTGATCTTTCACTGCAAATCTGGTTATCTGTGCATGATCTTGCATTGCATTTTAATGGTTTGTGTTTATTGGCAAGACAGGTGTTCTTCATTCCTCGGTGCATCACCTTTGTAGTTTAGGTTTTATTTTATGCATCTTCTTACCCTGTCTCCTTGGCAAGTTAGATTAGGTTTTTGAGTAAACCCTCTGCATTTTTACGTGTGCATCTGAACAGAGGAATAGGAACCGGCCTTCATCCGGAGAGCTTTTCCGATTTCGCAAGGTCCCACACTTGGGAAAAGCTCCATGTTATGCAATCGCACTGAGAGTCTCAACCCATCGAGTTGCAGACATTCAGGGGTGCTGTGATTCACCATCAATAGTTTTGGCATGCCCGGTGGGACCAAGAGGTCATTCCATAAGATTTGAAGGAATTTTCAAGAAATTTGGACTAAAAAATTGCAGGTTTTACAATTTCAGATTTTTCACCTTCCAGGCTGAACTTTGAAATCAATTTTCAAGGGCTTAACTTGCTCAAAACAAGTCAAAATTTCACCAGTTGATAGATCAGGGGATAATCTTCAAAAGGGTATTCTTAGATTTTTGAGATTTTGACTTTCAAAATTTCATGGTTTTTAGTGTTTTAGGTTTTCGAGGTCTTGGGTCAAAGAAGACCCAGTTGTCATTTCAGGTTTTGGGGGATGCATTGCATGGTCCTGAGTTTTTTTGCCTATACCTTTCGGGGATTCGAGCATAAGTTCTGCACAACAAGACCCGATTGCAACCTGAATTGAAGATTCACACTAAGATCTTCTGGGTCCTTCAAAGTTTTAAATTCTATTTTTAATATTTGTTAGGATTGATGTGTAACTTGACAGATCCAGCCTTTTAGAGGCATATTCAAAAGCACATCTGGCGACTCCATCTGGTAAATAACTCATTCTCTGAGTTGCAGACCCATTTTCCATCCATTTCCATCCATCTTTCTTTCCATCTCTTTCATTCTTTTCCATTCCATGAAGTTGTGCAATCATGACTTCATTTCCATCATGGAATTCACATTTTCAACAACAACAGTATATCACACCTCCAACATGTTTTACAAATCCTCCAAATCAACATTTTGATCAAATTCAAAATCATCATATCTACCCATATGAGCAGCAGTGCCAAAGTCAGTTTGGTTGTGAAGCACATCAAGAGCAAGGGTACGCATGCAATGAAGACAATCAAATGGAAGATGCAGATTTTGTGGAAAAAATCCAAAAGATGGAGGCAAAGATGGTGCAATCAAGAGCAACAGCTCAAATGAAGGCTTTCAGAATTGGTTGCAGGACTCCTTGTCCATGGGGAGGCCCTTTTCCAAGACACTTCAGCCCTCAGGAGAAGCTGGACTTCATGATGGAGATACTGCCCCAACTTGCACAATGGACAGCAGAAATAGAGGCCTATACACTTGGTGTTGAACAACCTTGTCAATGGGTAAGTTCTACACCATCATCTAGTTTTTCTCTTCCCATTACTCAAGCAGCATCATCTCATTTGGAATTTCAAATTCTAAATCCAGTCAATGCTGCCCCAGGAGTTAATTCCATTTCTCCATTCCCTAGTCTCCCACCACATCTCAATTCTTCTTTCCCCTTTCCTTCCAAACAGTCATCCCCTCCACAAGAGCTAACAGAAATACCCCCTCCTCCAAAGAAACAAGAGTTTCTACCTCCTCCACCACCACGAAAAATTTCCAAATCAATTGAGTTACAATCCACTTCTCCTCTTGCATTCCCAAATCCATGTTGGG
Organism: Taxus chinensis; assembly: GCA_019776745.2. Classification (NCBI taxonomy): domain Eukaryota; kingdom Viridiplantae; phylum Streptophyta; class Pinopsida; order Cupressales; family Taxaceae; genus Taxus; species Taxus chinensis. The sequence goes on along the minus strand of JAHRHJ020002441.1, from coordinate 221,905 downwards.
AGGATAAAAATCAGAATGCCAGTCAAGGAAAACAACAGCAAAAAGAAAAGCCAAACAAAGATGAAGAAATTCAAAGTCTGAAGAGTTGGGCTCTTAAATTTGGGATGAAAAAGATCCCCTTGATGGTTAAGCCTTCAGAAGAGGTTGGAGTTGGAGAACAAGTGGTGGTTAGGACTAATTTTGTGCAGCAGAAGAAGAGCAAAAAGAAGAAGCAGATCAGCAGTCAGTTTGCTCAGAAAGTAGTGTCCATGTTGGCACTCTATTTGAAGGGAATGCTGATTCAATTCAAGTTGCACAATCAGCCATGGAGGAAGAAAGCTCTGAAGAAGATCTTGCAGTCCCAACTTGTCCTCTAGAGCAGCAGATTGAAGAGTTTGACTTGACAAACTTCATGCTAGAGGAAGAGTTCCATCAAGAGCAAGATTGTCTTCAAGTAGTAGAGGAGGAAGAAGCTGCTCCAAATCCAAAAGAAGAGGAGCACATTCTAGTTGTGGAGGAGAAAATTGCAGATCCAAGGGCTTTGAGCACAAAGCAGGCTACAAGAGAACCTTCAGTTCTTCTTTCTACTCCATCTCTCTCGAGTTCTAGTGCTGAAGAAGAGTTTGATCTCTCAAACTCAATGTTGGAGGATGAAAGAAACCATGATGATCAAGTTACAGATCAAGAGGACACCATGGAGGAAGTTGAGAATTTATAGCAGGACAACAATGAGGTAGTGTATCTGTCAGATTTGGAGGGCTATTTTGATGAAGAAGAACCGGTTGAGTTTCCACCATTCTCTCTTTCATCATCCACGTTCCAAATACTTGAGCCTGCTGTCATGAAGGAGAGCATTCATTTGCAGCAGCCTGCATCTTATAGCAGCTCTTTGGAACCAAGATTGGAAGATTTTAATCTTTCATGTTCTTCATTGGAGGAAGAGAAAGGGCAGAAAGGTTCTACCATTTCTTCCACACCATCCATTCAAAAGGGTCTACAAGAGAACTCCATTCTTGGAGTTGAAAATCAGGGCAATGGGCATACTCAAAGGACCATACCTTGCCCAATCAGGTATTTGGCTTCATTGGAGCCAAAGGAGAAGTCACAACCAGTCATGCTTGCTCCTAAGCATGAGGATGAGCTACAAAGAACCAAGGATCAGCTGTCATACCTCTCCAATCCAAATGCAGAACAACTAAAAGAGGTATTGAATTTTCCTTCAGCTGATACCTTGATGATTTGGGTGGAAGACCAGCTTCTTGTTGATTTTCCACTCATCCAATCAGCCATGTTCAATGCCAAATCAGTTGCATGGTTGCCAATTTTGAAGAAAGGAAGCTATTTTGCACAACCAGTTGCAGGGTTTGTTTAGCTCACCTTTGCTTCCAGTTAGAGTAGAGTAGGTAGGTTTGCTTTCAGTAAAAGAAGTGCTTGTGCACACTCTGCATGTTCCATTTGGAGCATGTATGATTTTCAGTTTTGTACATAGTTTTGGTGCTGCTGGTTTTGCTCTTGCACAGTTCATTTTAAGTGGCATTTTGGTGAGAACAACTCTAAGTTCAATGGATTTCAAGTGGCTCAGAGGGAAGTTTTCAAAGTTCAGATTTTTTTCAGGCTTACTTATGACTCCATGCCCAATGGATTGCTAAAAGGCCACTGATCTTCTACCTAGCAGGCAGGTGATCCCGTTAAGTCGCCAAATTGTTGTAAATATCTTCCCCCCGGGTAGATATAGACAACAGAAGAATATAGAAATCAAAGAAGCTCAGAGCCCAAATTGACACAAAGGAAAAACGGAGAGGTGTCAACAAAAATGAGTTGCACAAAGGAAAATATGTAGGGTCACATGAAAAACCCGACACAAAGGTAAAATATGTCAGACAGAGGTCAAAAAAATGGATGCACCAAGGCAAGGTAAAATATGTCGGGGACAAAAAGATGTCGACACAAAAATGGATGCGCCAATGGCGCAGGTAAAGGTGCATGAAAAAAGGATGTGTCGACAAAGGCGCACACAAGGAAGTGCTGAAATGCGCCCTGGCAAAGGTAAGAGGCGCACAATGGTGTCGACATGAAAATTGGGTCCCTGGCGCAGGTAAGAGGCACACAATCGAAGGTGTCGAAATGAAAATGGATGTGCCAAGGCGCAGGTTAAGAGTCGACATGCAAGGTGCACAAAGAGTGTCGACATGAAAGGGTGCATGACGGCGAAATAAAGGGCGCAAGAAAAGCATGTCGACACCTCCAAATGATGCACATGCAAGTCCATTTTCTGACCCCGAAACAAAGGGCACATCAGGGTGTCGACACATACTGAAAAGTGCACAGGTTTGGGAAAACATAAGGATGCATCAAACACATGTCGACATGTTAAATGGCATGCTCCAAACCCACAAATGCACCTTCAGAGGCGCAACATTTTGAGCGCTGACAGGAAGCAGACCCTGACGCAGATATTCAGATGGCCATAACTTTTCACAGGGAGCTCAGATTCATGCAAGGTTGGACTTTTTGGAAAGCTTACGAGGTCCTCTATCCAACTATGACTAGATATCTTTAATTGGGTGAGAAAAAGTTCTTAAAAATGCAAAATACAGTTCGCCACTTTTTGGGTTTGCTAGGGTTCTCACCTACCACCATAATGAGATGAATTAAATGCAACCTGGAGGTGGTTGGGGTAGATTTGGAATTTCCTCTCTCTTCCCTCTCTCTCATTCTTCCTATAAATTGTAAGGAGGGGCTTCTTTCTAAAGGTTGGACATTCTTGTTTTGCCCCTCCCTTCTTCTCTTTGGCAGGTGAATTTGTGGAGTTCAAACCTCCCATTTAAAACTGTAATGCAACTTTGCCTCTTGGCATTTTGTAGTGTATTGTATCAATCTTTGGAGAAAATAATGCATGTCTGTGGATGATTCTCAACCCTCTCTGTGTTCATTTGCATCCTCCTGATCTTTCACTGCAAATCTGGTTATCTGTGCATGATCTTGCATTGCATTTTAATGGTCTGTGTTTATTGGCAAGACAGGTGTTCTTCATTCCTCGGTGCATCACCTTTGTTAGTTTAGGTTTTATTTTTATGCATCTTCTTACCCTGTCTCCTTGGAAAGTTAGATTAGGTTTTTGAGTAAACCCTCTGCATTTTTACGTGTGCATCTGAACAGAGGAATAGGAACCGGCCTTCATCCGGAGAGCTTTTCCGATTTCGCAAGGTCCCACACTTGGGAAAAGCTCCATGTTATGCAATCACACTGAGAGTCTCAACCCATCGAGTTGCAGACATTCAGGGGTTGCATTTGTCTTCAGAACAATGCAATCTGAAACATCTTCAAATGAGGACCACCCATATGAGGATACGACTAACATTTGAGAACGTAGTTCTGAAACTTAGGGCACTAGTGTAACTAAGCAAGAACTTTATGGGTAATATTTACAGGGTTTGCCTACTTGTCATCCCCAATTCTCTTTCTATCACATTCACTTATTGATAAGGACTTCTATATAACATTTGAAAGAATGGGTTAGAAACCTTGCACCTAGATACCTGAATAGATGATCAATTCAAACATTAGATGGAATCGGCATATTATTGAGTTGGGTGAGATAAGTTAAATGGTCACCCTAATGTGAGGGTTGTTATGCATAAGCATTGGTGGCACTTACATTTGTAATAGGCTCTATGTAGTTACTAGTGTGTGTGTGATTTGGTTTAGGGGTTGTGTCACATTGAAGATAATTTTTCCTTGTTTTAGTCACACCCAAATAACAAGATACAATTAATTTTTCCACAAGATGAATGTGTGACATGAAATTAAAAAGTTTCTTATGCAGTTTTATAATGCAGCCTAAAGGCAGTCTTTGAGTGTTGATTTTTTTTCCAAGTAATAGATGGTGGTATTATTGAAGCCTTGTATCAACCATGGCTTGTGTGATGAGTAATTCATATGTGTCATGTGTGTGTGTGTGTGTGTGTGTGTAGTGCTTAACTGTGTGTGTGTGTGTGTGTGTGTGTGTGGTGTGTGTGTGGTTGTGTGTGTGTGTGTGTCGTGTATTACTCACCATATTTAATTATTTCATCATTAACAAAAAAAGGATGACCCAAAGTAATAAAAGAGACTTTCTAAAGGATAACGAATGATGTGGCATTTCAAATACCTAGTAAAATGTGGGAATTTAAGATTAGAAGTTCCTAAAGGGGATGATAGTGTCAGGAGATCCTATTCATGTTACGGTGGTACTGTCTGAGATGCTTAGTAGATATAAAAAAAATACATAGTTGGGTCAAACTTATCAATGTCACAATAATAAAGTTTACCATTTGAGAAAATCTAAATGTAATTCATACTATTTGGGATAAATCAATTAAATACCAAAAATAAGTATTATTTTCAATGTCTACATTGTATTACGTAGGAATCATGCACTATAAGAGCAAATGTTGCGATAGAGCCATGCATTAATCTAACATTTTTAGTTGTCATTGAAAGTGTTTGAAGGAGGCATTTAAAGTCTTGGGCCTAGTGACATTTTAGTTGCATTTCATGTATCTTCCAAAAAGATGTAGTGGGATTTTTTAAAACTATAACGGAAAACCTTGGATGGGCAAGCACAAAGGGGAATCCTCAGATAAAAAAGGGTAAACCCTTTCATAAATATCTTGTAGATTCTCTATTTGCCACCTGTAAAAGAGATAGAAGACATGGATTGATCATTTGGTTTCATTGAATTTTTGATCCTTTGACATCTAATAATACATGAACTTTATATGTGCCTAAATGGAAAATATTGGTCAGTATGATCTTGTGGTAAAATATATCGCAATTTATCATTACATGGATTTATCCTCTTAAACTTTCCTTAGAATAAAATAAATAATGCGTGGTTAGGCTACAAATAGAGACCTTAGATCTGAATTATTGAAGAGCATGTGGCATTTTTCATCCTTGCATTACGATAGCAGCTTCGACTATAACTGTTACTCAGTAGGTACAAATGTTAGGTTGAAAGCAATGCGGTAAGCTAAGAGGAATAATCAGTATATTTTATTAGTCTATTTAGCAATGGCCTATATTACTATAAAATTATAAAGGTAGGAAAACTTTAAGTGTACAGATTGCAGATTAGTTTTATAAAGCATTTATAATATTACTTCTTGATAACAATATTGCATATTAAAATATTTATGTTTATGTACGCAGGTCGTAAAAAATGGTGTTATTCCTAGTGGCGAGGATCCTACCCCCTTAGTTGCTTTGAACATGGTAGAAGAAAGATAACACTCTCAATGAAGATATGCTCACCTCTATGTTGCCCATCTTCCATGCAGCAAAGGACCTTGATCTAACCCCAAGGCTCTTTCCTTCCGTGTTTTAAACCAGGATTGTACAACAAACATTTACGTGAACAAGAACACCTATCTTATGCTTTAGTGCCTTCCTCGTGTATATTGATCTTATGATGGTCTATGATCTTGATGTGATTGATGCTACCTTTTCAATGATTCATGAACTGTCTTACATATCAGTTGCATTTTTTGAATTGATTTTTTGATTAGTAAATTTTACATCAGTGGAATAATCAGAAATTAAAGACTAGATCAATGTTTTACAACTTGTATGAGGGACATAGATGATGTGATATAATGTGATTGCGCAAAGCCATGTTCTCATGTATTCCATCATTTGTGCAGTGTAGCACAAAAATGAATACATGCTGCAAAGAGTAGAAAATGACACATGTTAGTGTTATGAGGAAATGCCACAACTTCAGATTAGTGCATGTCCTAATCGGTATAGAATGATGAGTTAGATTTCACTGCATAGATTCTACCTCCTAGCATGTAGTTAAGAATGAACCATGAAAGCAATCTGTTGCATCAATCCAGGAGAGAATGCAAGTTCTGCATGCTGTGCACTAGATGAATCAATCAAAGCATGTGAATCCAGATGTTATCTTCAACTTGTAAGATTCATCAGTTCATGTAGGGAACCATCCACAGATGTACTTTATGCATCTAATATTTGGGCATAAGGTGATAGAAATCACCTACCAAATATTCGAGATGGTGTTAAGTAGTGAAGGAACTAAAAATTTCCCTAAGCATGAACGTATGATCAATAGGAACTGAAATCAAGTGGAGTAGTGGTGAGGCATTGTGGGGCATGACAAGGGTTGTGACATATCCAGACCAGTTGTAACTTTAATGACGAACTCATTTGATTGGCAATGGGTTACAACTTGACGGACACACAGGGATGATGATGAAAGAGCACATGAGGTGACTCAAAGTTTGACCTATGGCGGTGGATGAGAAAAATTAAATCCCTATCTAGAGCACTAGCAAAGACAATAATGATAGCTTCATGAGAACTAGAAAAGATATCCAACACTACCTACCAAGGGAGAGGACCCCAAAGATTTGACAGCTCATTGCATGAAGTGCTGGAAATAACCCGGGAATGAATTCCCTAAATCTTCTAATTCAGATCAAGAGATCATGAAGGGCATCTTCCAATTAATTCAACCCTCTCTATGGCTAAATTCACAGATTGTGATAGTTTTAGTAAGGTCTAAGCCACGTTGGTGTTGTAAGTGACTTAGTGGCATCTGTTGTTAAGTATAAGGTAGGTAAATTCCTATTTCCTCCTCCCCTCAAGAACATGTATTAAAAGACATCATGAGGTCTAGCGGGATGATGAGAGAAATGTGTCTAGGCCGAAGCTCATGAAGCAACCCCACGAGACAGTCTTATACACTACTGAGCTTCAAATGTGCAGTAGGAGAGGGCATACTGAGACACATATAGTGATGGCAGTAGATTGAACATTGTTTATAAGATAGAGTACCCCCAAATACCTCATTACAGTGGGGCTTCACAACAATATCCTTTGAGAATGCGGAAGAAACTAGACTGGATGCAGCTAGCAATCGTAGTAATAGAGGATCAAAACAAGGCTCACAATCATTTGAAGAAGGATATCCATTGTTCACCTAAAGTCAACAGATATCCTTATAGCAAACAACTGGGACAATGATCCGCAAAAGAGAGATCATATTACACGATCAAAAAAATTCAAGTCACAGATGGATGTCTACTGACTATTGCCAGCGAAAAGGGGAAGTAACTCCTTTAGAAAACAATGTCATTAAGTTGAAAGACTAATTCTGGGATCCATGATTAAATCCCCAACTTGATATCACTGGTATATCGCTCCCTCTCTGAAACTAGGTTTTACCCTATTTTGTCAATACTTAATACTAATCCTTGATATAATGTAATGTCTAGGGATATATAGTTGTGCACTCCATAATGACGGAGAATCATATTTGTTCCATACCCCCTATATATATATAATTATATAATAATATTTTCCAATTAGATGGGTATTATCCATTAGAAAGTGTCACTATAAGATAATGCAAATTAGGAATTTAAGTTAATCGATCTAAACTATAAATCTTGCGGCCTATGTCAAGTAATAATTTCTGGGGAAGATGCAAGTAGGGGTTTCTTCACCCACCCCAGTGGGGTAAAAATGAAAAGGTGGGCATGGGGTAGACCCTCCCCCATCCTTAAGATACTTTGTAGTTATCTGAATCTTCTTCCCCGTGGTTGCACTAGTAACTTCTGCGCAGTCAGCCCTGAATTAATTTTCATTTGGAAGCATAGTGGGTTTTTCTGACACGGCCTTCTACATGTTGATGATCCATTTACTCATCCACTGTATGTACTGTATATAAATACATCCATATATATATATATCCTATATGCTATAGGGATATATATATAACTCTATTCATAGGTCATCGATGATATATATGTACATGTGTAAATAATGTATTATGTTGTGTTGTCCAATGCTTCCATATATAGAGTAGTCATATATATGTATCTAGCAAGGATATATCGGATGCTAAGGGAATGCTAGTGTATGTTATACTGCTGAATAATCTACATAGTTATTTAAGGGACAATGGACCCATCTGCCCATTTGGGAGAAGTACAAGGAATAACATCAAAAACAACCCTAGCTCCAATACATGCAAGACCATATGAGATGCGGTGTAAAGGAGGAACTAGAAAATAATGGAGATGAATTTGCATCCCACACTTCTCCATTCTTGATACTTGTCCTCAAATGATGACAATGGAGCAGGCTCCTTCACACCACCAGTATGCAAAATGAAATAAGAGATACAATATCGTATCAATTATTTCATAAAAGAGCTTCCTTCAAATAGAAACTCATAGGGTTGGTTGGATCCCTAAATCTCAGTAGCCCCAAGATGATGATCCATTTCAATGTTAGTATTGACTGGCATTCCCATCCTCTTCAAAAATTATGTGGGAAGTGGGTGAGAGATATTTCAAATTTTCTCTCAAACTTTGGTCCATTTTTACAATTATAATAAGACCATTTGTGTATATAAGTAGCTTTTAAAACATAACTAGCTAGATGGATGCCCCCTCTACTAGTGTTATCAATCCATTCCTCTAGTTTATCAATGTAGAGACCAAAAAAGGTTGGAGATAAAAGGCAGCCTTGTATGACTCTAATGTCACTTCCAAATAATTCTAACACACACACAATTACATGTTTCCATTTTGGCCCTGACTCTCTCATAGAGCCTATGAATTACTTCTCGATATTCCGATGTGGTTCACCAAGCTCCTCCATTATCCCCCCGATGTTACCTTTAGTGATGGTATAATATACCTGCTTAAAGTAAACAGAGAATACCTAAAGTTTCGGCTCTCGTGGGCACATTAAAACATCCATGTTTTCCACCAATGTGATATAAATATAAAATCAACTGATCATATGAATTAGAGTATTTTGGCTAATCAGAACTAAGATATCACTTTTTCAATCTTATAGCCTCATTTTCTATTCAACTACTGATTCATCCATGCTCAACCATGATCACAACATTAATACAATTATCCAAGAAGGGGATTCACTCAATGATGGTCTGAATATATCACATGTCAGAAATATAAATAAATAATCATGTCGAAAGTATATCAATATAAACAGGTCAAAACGTCTCTAATGGTCCAATATGCATCATATACGGATCGAATCAACAATCATTTCACTATGCTCTAGTATCTACTAACATGCTAAATCAATAAGCTATAATATATCCATAATGCAGTCGACAATATCAAGACTTACAATAATAATTAAAAGGTGTCATAATAGGAAGTGGGCACTTTCAGGAGTAGAGTCATGGCAGTGATGATTTAAGAAATATACACACAATCTAAATCACCATCTTGACTAATATAATGCACTTTACAACTAGTTTGGATATGCCTAAAATGTATAATAATGCAAATGAATTTCGTCGATTTACCTAACAAACCAGCCCAAGTGTTGGGATGCTTTGTATAAAAGAGATTGAATCAACACTGACTCATATTCTTAACATATATTAAATACATCATTAAAACATTTGACTCACCTCTATAATGTTTCAATAAATCAAAATGGAAATGGAATCTATAAAGGATTATAGATTGGAGATGATCTGCCTAACGTTGCAAGGATTCTCCATTGAAATTATAAGGTATCTCGGTATGGTTTTTGGAAACTTTGAAGTGATGACATCTCTCATGGGAAAGTTTTTGAGGAGGTGGTTGGATACTCTGTTTCAATGCTATCTAGGGATAGACTCCCCCTCCTAATTTTACAAAATTCAGAAATTTTTATCATTAATTCTTCTCTCAGCAATTCTCGATAATTTCTTTGACAATCCCAGTCCTAATTAATGCTAACAAAGATACAAGGAATTTACTTTTCACAATGTTCAAATTTGGACTAAGATCACTTATTTAGGTATTACTAAATATTCCTTTGGAATTGTTAAATTGGGGGTTACCAACAGAGGATAAAAGTTCGGATTTGTTCTAAATTTGTTGTACCAATATTTCATGGAATCTCAGTGTTGATGTTTTTTTATTGGTCATTTTACTTGTTTATTTTGCTTTTAGGAAATTCATGTAAGTTTGGGGTGAGCTTGATTAATTTTCTATGTTTGAGGAGAGTTAATTTTTTTTAAGTTGCAGATATACATTTTTGAAGGGAGAATCAAAAGTTTGGTTTTAAGCCGAGTCTTTGCATTTACAAGGGGTTTTGAACCTGAGGTAAGTTTATTTCATTCTTTAATTGCTCAAAGTAGGATCCTAAGATTTGCATGTTCAATTTTTTGACTTTATGATGCATTTGTATGTCATACCTCATATTTTTGTGTTTGCTTTTATTTATACCTCTTTTGGGATTTATTTGTGCTGGTTGATGAACTCCTTGCAGTAACATTTCAGATATTATGTAAGATCCTAATGCCAAATTGATATCCCATATGCTATATAAGTTGGTTTCTTTTTAGTAATCATTTGTCTTGAATTGGTTTTATGTGATGCTTACTCGGTATTTCTATGGAATGCTTGGTATGTCTCATGGAATTTGTTATCTCAAGGACCATACTCAGATGGCGATCTCATGTGAGGGAAGACTTATTGTTTTCTAAATTTTAATCATATCAAGGCCCTCCTTCTAGCAAAAATTAAAGGATACCTTTTGATCTGAGTTTCTTAAACCAGGTTATTAAATTTGAGATTAAGTGATATAATGTTTATCTTAACTTTAGTGTTCTATTAGTTATGTGAGGCTAATAAATAGTAATATTTCTTCTTAGTACAAAGTCCAATACGAATAATCCTACATAGTGCAACCTTTGTAAATGATTTAGATTTTTTATGTCCATTTGGTAGGAACTTATGTTCACTATCTTGAAACTTTCCTAAAATGTCAATTTCAACCAAACTCTTATGGCTTGTAGATTCTTATGTTACCCAAGAACTCTAAAATTTGTATCATTGACATGGCTTGTCATTTGATAGTAGTTTCACAGTTGTTTGGTGAGTTTACACAAAAACTTGAAGAGTTTCAAATCATTAGGTGTCTCCATTTTAACTATAACATTTGGGTGTGACTCCTAGTTATGATTAAATTTGAAACTGTGTGTATATATATGAATGTATGTAAGAGGGTTAAATTTTGAACATAAAGGGGAATGTTTTCACCTAATCAACTTGTGAATGGTAATATATTGATAAATGGCTATTATTTAACATCTAAACTGATTAGAAACATTTAAAAGACCTTGACAATAAACTAACCAGCTTTCCCCATATATCATTTTCCTTGTGATTTCATGGTGATGTGATAGCACACTACCTAGTTGAGGAATATATCATTAACATATTATGCATAAGCATCAAATGTAGCAGAAGTAGAAATGAAATACTTTCAATATAAAATGAATGTATGATGCACATATTTAAGATGTCCTCAAAAATTACTCCTACCTTGTAAATACGTCCATACTTATTAATAAAACAATAAAGTTCCTGAAAAACACTTGTAGATTTGCAAGTCGGTCCCAACTACCTCAATGAAATCATGAGAGAAAAAGTTGAAGCTTTTCTTAAATCAGAATCTCACTACCCCTGCAGTGATTGTCTGATATCAAGTAGGATAGATGGTGTTGGTGTTGAAGTTGAAAATCCGAAAACAATGGGTTTTTATTCTATATCTACCCATCAGAAGGGGTAAGCTCAAAATATCCAGAGTCTTCATTTCCAATTCCTTTGCATAAGCCTACCATTTTCTTCCAAGGCTCACATTGAAATGCAAATACTTGATAACTTTACTGGAATATAGTATCATTTATAACATGCTATATGAGGAATCCCTAAAACTAGGGCTATCGACATAGTAAAATCCTAGTTTAAATTCATATTGTCTAGGTCTGTGATAGATCATGGTTTGATAGGCTTCCTCCACGTTTATAACATTTGACGCATCTAGAAATAGACCTCATGAAGACTCGGATCTTTCCATTATTTTGGTAACATACACCACAAAATGTATGTTTCAGTATACCTTTGTAATACATTGAATGAAGTCGTTTATTAGGCCAAAATATCTTCCAAGCGCTTTATTAAGGGAACCACATGTTTTATCATCCAAAGATTGAATGGGTTGTCTTATAGTGCAACTTTCTTTAGATGATGAAATAATCTTGAAATGCCATAAACATCAATTCTTAATGGAACTTCAATTCCCCTAATAGACCAGTATGCACCCATGATTTTATTTCTTCCATTTTTTTTAGTGCCAGAATCTTCAACCATTGGAGTTTCCTTATTCAGGCTCGTGTTCGGTAAGGAATGTTTGGATTTCCCTCTAGCTATATCAAATATTTTTGTCATTGACTATCCTCCTCATGATTTTCTAAGTGTGTTTAGTAGATCTCCATAGGGAGAGGGGATTGGAAACTTGTTTGAGTTTAGTGATTCTTTCCTTCAAGTCAACATCTAAGAACTGTATTAAACATATTTCCTAGAGTCATTCTGTCCCTTTGATGTTTAGAAATAGAAGACAATTGAGATATTTACATATATACTTGTTGCATGCTATATTATCTCAACTATCAGAGATCACCTATTGATGTCAGGAAAGTAAAATCGATGAGATTGAATGTATGGTAGGACAACTGTAAACCTTCTCAAGTGTTTAAGTACTTTTCTTGGTCAATTAATGAATACATTACTATCCTACTTGATTTGAACTTCAAATTGACATTGTCCAGAATGCACTTACTTGATGCTAGTAAATAATTCAGATGCAATACTTGTCATCTCTATCAGATGAAAATTGAATCTCATGGAGCTACAACCAAAGGATTTAATGACATGATAATCAAGTATAACTCTGGATAGTTCCTGTGTTGTGAAAACCAATAGGAAGCGTCAAATGTTGATGTTTCCTCTACATTAATTAGTCAATGGTAGGCACAGTTACAAACATGACTTTAGAGAACAACATATGATAGAAATATTCCCACTGCTATACTCATTTTTTTACTCTCTGCAAGTCCACATTGCAGAAAGGAAATTCTAGCTTAGACTACAACAAACTAGAAATGGTTCAAAGTGGTCACCCCCACACCCTCTTTGGACTCTTGTTTTTACATCTGAAGAATGTATGCCTCTGAGTGACAGGTAAAATTAGGTGTATGTGGGGTGCCTCGTGCATGTAAGGGACCCATCCGAGACGCTAGGGAGAAATTGAGGATGCACCCTAATCCTTCCATACTCTTTTTTTCTGTGCTAATTAATTCACCTAAGTATGAACTTTTTGGCCTTTCAAACATTGGAAAGACTAGACCCCCATGCCACATACATGCCTCCAAAACACACACACAAACTATTTGTAAAATAAATAAAAGCTTCAAAATATTTTTCTTCTTATTTCATGAATCCACACTAATCTTATACATCATTACAATCTTCCTTTTATTTCACATTAGCTCTAAAAACCCTAAAATGCCAAAAATTACCTAAAATGCAAAAAAATCACCTACTAAAAACACCTCGGATGGGCCCCAAATTTTGCATACAAAATATGCCTTCATAAATGAAGGCTCACACAAAATTTTGGCTTATTCTATAAAACATAGCAAAATTTATTAAAACTCTAAGTTCTAGACAAAAGCAAAAAAAAAGTTCGGAGCCAATTTTAGACCACTAGATGAAGGAATCCAGCCCCAAAAATATGCCAAAATGGCAACAAACTTTGTGAAAATATTGGTCACAACATATTACTAATCAAGATCTACCACCCTAGAAAATTTCAAGATGATCCAACGGTCAGATCAAAAGTTATGGCCTTCACAAGTTATGCTCCCGCATCATTCTCCCCTGGTTGAAAAGAATTCTATGCTCCTGCAAATTCGGTTTGTGGAATTCATCTAATTTTCCATTGTCAATCTTATTCAACTCCCACTCAAGAATCCAATTATTTTTTTCCTGTTGCAAACCTTCCCACTACACCAAATATCTGTTGTAGCTCCCATGTCTAGTAGTGACTGTCTTTTGGTCCAAGACACACATTACCCTTTCCTTTTTCTTCTTTGGCATATGTTGCTCCTAGTTTATTTCTTCCTCCTCCATGACATTTTCTTCATGACTTGGAAACTTATATAAGTTAGAAACATTAAAAAATTTTGAAATAGAAAATTTTTCATGTAGCTCCACCTTGTAGGCATTATCACTCATTTTCTTCAGAATCCTACATGGCCCAATCTTCTTATACTTTAGTTTATTATATGTCCCTTTTGGAAACCTCTCCTTTCTAAGATGAACCATCACCATATATCCTTGTTCAAATAAATTTATTCTCCTAATGGCATATGCATCTGGTTTATAGTGTGCATTTATAACTTTCATCTTTTCCCTCACTTCTTCCTGCAATTGTAGCATGTGTTCTGCAAATGCTTTTACATCATCACTGGTTTTATCTTCACCAGGTAGCACAATCAGATCTAGGACTCCCTTGGGGTTCCTACCATATACAATATGGAAAGGAGACCTCCCTATTGACCTATTTACCAAGCTTTTATAAGAAAACTCAACTTGTGGTAAAGCCAATTCCCATTGTTTTGGATTTTCTCCAACTATGCAATGTAGGATATTTCCCAAGCTTAGGTTCACTAATTTTGTCTTCCCATTAGTCTGGGGGTGATATGCACTACTAAACTATAGTTTTGTCCCCATTTTCCTCCATAGAGTCTTCCAAAAGTGACTCAAAAACTTTGTGTCCCAATCTGAAGTGATCATTCTTGGAACTCCATGCAACCTAACCACTTCTGAAAAAATAAATCTACAACTCTAGATGCATCATTAGTTGTCCTACAAGCAATGAATGTGCCATCTTAGAGAATCTATCAACCAAAACAAAGATAGAATCATTCCCTCATTGTGTGTTAGGAATTCCTAACATGAAATCCATACTCAAATCAACCCATGGCCCTGTAGGGACAGGTAATGGCATATACAACCCAATATTTTGTGCATGGCCCTTAGCCATTTGGCACACTCTACATCTTGATATGATCCTACTTATGTCCCTCTTTACCTTTGGCCAATAATACTTTTCTACCACAAGAGAAGTTTTCTTACTTATACCAAAGTGTCCAGCCAACCCCCCACTATGCAATTCTCTTATAATATTTTCTCTCATTGAACTAACAGGGATGCACAATTGCTTTCCCCTGAATAAATAACCATCTTGCATCAAATAATCAGAAGAACCACTACCCACTGTAGGGTCCTTACATTGTCTCACAACATCACCAAAATTTGGATCACCTTCATATAATTCCTTAACTACCTCAAACCCTACTACTTCATTTTCCATTGTTATCAAAAGTGCTACACACCTACTCAAGGCAATCAACAACTTGATTCTTCTTACCTGACTTATGCTTTAAGAAAAAAGTATATTCTTGCAAAAATGAAACCCACTTTGCATGCCTACTATTTAGTTTCTTCTGTGTGTTTACATACCTCAATGCTTCATGGTCAGTAAAGAGTACAAATTCCTTAGCTACCAAGTAATGTCTCCAATGCCTTAATGCTTGAACAATAACATAAAATTCCACATCATAAGTAGAATATTTCCTCCTTGACTTCATTTATATTTTCACTGAAGAATGCCATAGGTTGTCCTTCTTGACTCAATACAACTCCAATCCTGACATGTGAGGCATCACAATCAACCTCAAAGACCTTGCTAAAATATGGAAATACCAAAATAGGTGCCTCTGACACTTTCTTCTTCAACAATTCAAAACTATTTGTTGTTACCTTGGTCCATACAAACTCCTTTCCCTTCGTACACTCTGTTATGGGTGAGGCAATGCTACTAAAATTCCTGATGAACTTCCTATAAAAAAAATTCCAATCCATGAAAACTACAAACCTCTGTCACATTCCTTGGAATAGGCCATTCCAAAATTGCCTTCACTTTTTCCTCATCCATCCTCACTCCATCTCTGAGATGACAAACCCCAAAAAAACTAGACTTTTCTGAAGAAATCTACACTTCTTTAAGTTTGCATACAAACTCTCTTTATGTAACAATTCTAACACCAATTTCAGATGTAACAAGTGTTCTTCCACTTTCTTACTGAATATCAAAATATCATCAAAATAGAACAACCACAAACTTACCATTGTATTCTCACAGTACTATGTTCATCAACCTCATGAATGTATTGGGTGCATTAGATAGCCTAAATGACATCACCATCCACTCGTACAATCCATATTTTGTTTTGAAATTCATTTTCCATTCATCCCCTTCATGGATTCAGATCTGGTAGTACCCACTCCACAGGTCAATCTTACTAAAATATCAGGCTCCCACTAGCACGTCCATCATATCATCCAATCTTGGAATTGGGAACCGATACTTAATTGTGATTTTATTTATGGCCCTACTATCCACACACATTCTCCAATCTCTACCCTTTTTTGGAGTCAATAGTGTTGGAGTTGCACATGGACTCATGCTTTCTCTCACTAACCCTTTATGTATTAGATCTGTCACTTTCCTATTCAACTCCTCACTCTATGTTGGACTCATCCTGTAGGCTTCCTGATTTGGAAGGGTCGATCCTGGGATCAAATCAATATGGTGTTGTATATCCCTTTGGAGGTAACCCATCTAGTAGCTCATCTGGTATGACATCCTTGTATTCTTTTAGTACCTTTGTTACCACAACAGGTATATCAAAGGCCTCTATTTCCACCTTCTTTGACATCAGTGCATAACACCAACCAACTTCTTCCATTTCTACAACAAACTCTTTTGTAGCCAACAAGCCCTCACTCTTCTCTTCTTCCTTGAAGGGTAACAAGACCACCTTTACACCATCCTTCCAAAAATTATAAGTATTTTTCCCTCCATCATGTGTAACCTTTCTATCATATTTCCAAGGCCTCCCCAGTAATATATGGCATGCATCCATCAAGATAACATCACACCACACCTCATCCTTGTAGGTATTCCCAATCAAAAAATTTATAAGGCATATTTTATCTATGGTTACCTCATTCCCTTTCTTGAACCATGATATACGATAGGGATATGGGTGCTTCTCACATTTCAGATTGATTTTATCAACCATCACAGTTGAGACCATATTTTCACAACTACCACCATCAATAATAATTTTACATACCTTTCCTCTAGAGGTGCATCTTGTTTGAAAGATATTTGTCTGCAGCCAAGAATCACCACCAACACCATCTTTTTCTTTCTCCTTCCTTGGGATGATCATCATCCTCCTTATCATGAGGGTTTCACCCAAGTCTGCAGCAACCTCCATTTCTTCTTCCTCTTCAGCTTCAACTAGGTTTACTCATGGTTGTTCTCCTTTCCATCTATCCTGTGTAGGATAGTGTGGACACTCAAAATATTTGTTCCCTTCTTCACCACATTGGTAACATGTATACTACCTTTGGGGGCTATTCCAACCCCATCCTCCATTATAACCTCTTCCCCTCTGAAACCCCTACCTCTTTGGTAGTTACCACAACTTTGACCAGATTCTTCATACCCTTCTACATTAGAGGATTCACCTTTTATAGAATCAAATCTACCTCTACCTCTCATTGGAGATGATGATGGCCCTCTCTTCACACCTCTTCTAAAATTACTCCTCTTGTTCTCTTCTTATGATTTTAATGTGAGTTGATAAGCATCATCCAGGATATGGATCTAGAGCATACTCAATTCATCTTGTATGGTATAACTCAACCCATTTACATACCTTGTAGCCTTTTGTTCTTCAAACTCTCCTTGTTCCACCTAGATTGATAGCTTGTAAAATTCATTGGTATACTCTTCAATGTTGAGATCCTTCTGTCTTAGGTTTTGAAACCTTCGAAATAGTGTCTAGGCATAATCTACAGGAAGAAAATTTTCTTTCAACTTCTTCACCATTTTATTCCAATTTCAGATCTTTCCCTTTCCTTTCCTTTGTCTTTCATTTTGCAAGTGATCCCACTAGATCAATGCATGTCTGGCCAACTTAGTGCATGAAAACTTAACCTTCTTCTCCTCTGAAAGGGTTTTCCACTCAAATAATTTTTCCATGAGATTCAACCAGTCAATCAACTCCTCTTGTCGTAAGCCTCTACCATAATCAGGGACATTAACCTTTATGTTTTCATTCTTTCCCTCTAAATATTGGATTAATCTCTCCTCAAATGGTCTCTCATTCAAGGTTTCTTCATCTCTCTCATTTTCTTTCTTAATTTCATCCTTCATTCATTAATGGAGGTAATTCTTCAATATCACTATCTGGGTTTGCATCCCCATTTGCATGTCTCCTTCTAAGGTGGGTAACTTCTCTTGTGAGCTCAACAACTTGTCTCTGTAGCTCCTGCATATGCCTATTCATCTGGGCATAACCTCCCCTCCCATGTCTATCCATGCTTATATAAAATAGAGGTAATAAATTACACAGACAAATGTAATATATATTACCTTCACCATTCCCACAAGATCCAAATCCTGCTCTGATACCAATTGATGTGGATCCAACTACAAGAGGTTGAAATACCTCCAAAACACACACAAACTATTTTCAAAAAAACCAGAAGCTTCAAAATAGTTTTCTTCTCATTCTTGAATCCACACTAATCTTTTACATCATTACAATCTTCCTTTTATTTCACATTAGCTCTAAAAAACCCTAAAATGCCAAAAAAAACCTACTAGTAAAACACCTCGGATGGACCCCAATTTTTGCGTACAAAATATGCCTTCATAAATGAAGGCTCACAAAATTTTGGCTTATTCTATAAATCATAACAAAAGTTATTAAAACTCTAAGTTCTAGACAAAAGCAAAAAAAACGTTTGGAGCCAATTTTAGACCACTAGATGAAGGAATATAGCCCCAAAATATGCCTAAAATGGCAAAACCTTTGAAAATGTTGGTCACAACATATTACTAATCAAGTTGGTTTGTAATAACCTAAATTGCTGATATGCTTCAAAAAACTTTTGGATTACAAAGAAGGTGAGAAATTTGATCCTTCCAATTGAAAAAGGAATGTTTTGGTATGGATTTTTATTATTTCCATTACAAAAAACCCCATTCATTGGTCAAACTAGTAATATACTTCCATAATAGTGAGTTTGTTGGGAACTTTATTAGGAATTCTAAATGGTTTTGTTATACAACATTATATCTTGATGAGAGCCTCATTATATTAGTACCAGTATGCCCAAATATACATTATCGAATATCTTGCATGCTCTAAAATTCTTGGACTATGTTTATTATGATGGTCCATACAAACCATCAAATAGAAGGCATAATAAATGTTTACAATAAATAATTGATACATGTGCCCATGTATATTATAGAATCAAATGTATATTGAAGTATTCAAAGGTTTAAGATAATTTTGAAATTGGTTTCACTTGAATTCCAAATAGGCACAAAAGGCATCCATCAAATACATATAAAAATATCATCGTAACAAAGAATAACCCCAATAATTTTACAAATTGAATTCTAATAGCTCACCAAAAAATAGTTTATTATCCGTAAGGATTTCCCCTAGAAGAAGAACCCAAATCCTATTAACATGGTCATCATTGTTATCCACATATAGTGTGTTCTAAAAGAAAAATAGCCACTCTAACTCTAACTTTGAAGCCTCTAATATGGTATTTCATAACTCTTTTATTTTTGAACCTATCTAGATCTATAGAACATTCATTTAAATCTTCTTAAATCCCAAATATTTTTAGTTTATCCTCTATCATGGGTTGGTTATAATGTAAATTAGGTTTAGCAATTTGGTATAGTTAATTGAAAGTAGCCACGGGAACCACCACCACAAGTTTTTTTGTAACTTGAGAAGTGATAAAACCATTCATCATTATGCATTTAGCCAAGGAATATTCAAATTAATTGCTACATGGGAAAACCTCAGGTTTATCTGAAATTTTATACAATCCATGTAGATTTATAGATTAAATAACTTTAAAATATATTTTAACTTCTTCCCACTGTAATTGATTCCAAAATTTCAACTTCTTGGTATAAATCAATGGAATTATTGATTCTAGATTTTGTTCTTTTTATGAAAATGGTATATTAAAATTCCTAGTATTGTATAATGGTTGAAGTTTGTCCATGTAGTTTGGGAGGAATTTATTTTTCTTTTGGTTTTTGTTCCTACTTTGTTCTCCCTTATTACATTTTCATGCAAAGCCAAAAAATTCTACAACTTGAATTCTTTCCTAAAACAATGAATATCCTAGAAAATTTCTATGGACAATCATAAAGGGGATAGAAATTTTTTTTGGAATGATTTGTCTAATTTTCATAAAATCATCTCGCATAATGGAATGGATTGTCATTGTGGATTATAACACTCCTCTAATTTTGGGTGAAAAGAAGGGTGGACAATGTTGAATTAAATGAAATTATGGAGGCCTTATAAGACTTCATTACCTCCAACAACCTCATGGACATTAAATTTGAAAGGGGAAAAATGCTTGGTAGAACCGCAGAGTGGGTGATCAGCTGATTCAAGTTAAGCTTGATAGAGATCTTACTACAAAGGGGATGGCTTAAACAAAAGGATTGTATTTATTCCCTTACAAGAATAGGATCAAACCAAAACCCTATCCTATTTATGGTAAAAGATAATGAAAGAAGAAGAAACCCTTTTAGATTTAAAAAAATGTGGCTCCAACATGAGAATATCAAATACTGAGTTAAGGAATGGTGGGGCATTAAGATTTAAGGAACAACTATGTTCAAAGTCACCAAAAATATTGCTAATGTTAAGAATCAACTCAAGGGATGGAATAAATCTTGTTTCGGGAACATCTTTGAATCCAAAATCTCATTAGAATAAGAATATCTACTCTTCAAACGACCATGGAAGAGGTAAATGATGACAGTATAGCTAAAAATTAGATCAGAGAGAAAGTGATTTTATCAGAGTATCACAATATACTGGCCAAGGAAGAAACCTTTTAGAAACAAAGTCGAGGATACAATGGCTAAATGAAGGGGACAAAGAATACTAAGTTTTTCCATATTGCATGCCCTTAAAAGAATATGTTATAATAAATATCATGTGCATTAAAGAGGAGGGTGATTCGTCTTTGACTGATCCTAGAGAAATCCAAAGAGTTGTTGTCTCATTCTACATCAATATCCTTTCTTTCCAACATGTTTCTAATAATGGAAAGAGAGGTATTTCTTGGATGGTATTCCCAGGCTGGTAATGAAAGAGGATAACCATATGCTAATCAAGATTCCTTCCATTGAAGAAATTGAATTTATGCAGAAGACCATGAGCCCAGACAAAGCTCTTGGACCGGATGGGTTTCCCTGCCCTCTTCTTCCAATTTTTTTGGGATGTCGTTAAAATATGTTTTCTTATCCATTCAGGAATTCTTCAAAAATAAAAGTATGCTAAAGGACCTGAATTGTAACTTTCTATCTCTCATTCCTAACACAATGTTAAATAATTCAATAGTATCAGACCTATAAGTTTATGCAATTGCATCTATAAGATGTGTTCAAATATCTTGGCCATGAGATTATAGCTACTTCTCCTACTCTGATTTCTGACCAGCATGGAGGTTTGTGATTGGAAGACAAATCCAGGATAACATTGTGACTATATCAAGAGACCCTCCACTCTAGTGAAGCTAAATAAGAAATAAACCATGGTTATCAAACTTGATATGGAGAAGGCCTATGACAGAGTGTCTTGGAACTTCCTTCATAAAGTTATGGAAAGATTTGGTTTCAGCCCTGAGTTTTGCAGCATGATTCAAAGTTACATATCTACTACTAGATTATTGGTCCTTGTTAATGGAACTCATTTTGGTTTCTTTATTAGCTCAAGGGGTTTGAGATAAGGAGACCCAATTTCACCCTTTCTTTTCATACTTATGGCGGAAACTCTAAAGCAACCCCTGAATCAAGCCAATGTTAAAGGAAGAATTAGAGGGATTTCTCCTAGCTGATAATTGTGAACCAATAGTTCATCAACATTTTGTTGATGACAATAATCTTGGTAGGTGAAGCAACAGTCCTCGAAGATAGAGAATTTAAAAAACTTCTAATGGATTATGAAGAGGTCTGATTCCAACTAATAAATTTTAGAAAGAGTTCGGTGTTTTTTGTCAACACCCCAGAAAAAAGAAGTCTTAAAATATCTTAGATTTTGGGCTGTGAAAGGAAATACTTCCCTACTAGATATTTGGGTATGCTGATAGGGACAAAGAGACTAATGAACTCTAACTATAATTTCTTGATTGACATATTTATAAAGAATTTAGATGGATGGAAAGGATCTCTCCTTTCACAGGCAGACAAGGCTATCTTACTTAAGTGTTCCATCCAAAATATTTCGGTTTACGCTATGTAAGTTTTTACACTTCCTGTTACTATTGCTAACAAACTTGAAAGCATCCAAAAAATATTTCTTTAGAGTCAGATCAAGATAATAAAACTAGACTTCCTCTTCTTACTTGGGACAAGATATGTATGCCTAAAAATGGGGTGGTCTAGGTATTAGAGATTGGGAGAAAATGAACAAAGTTTTCCTATCTAAAATGGCTTAGAGGATGATAAAAGAGGAGAGTGTGTGGAATACCATAATAAGAAACAAATATTAGAGGAATTCAATAGCTGATGGATGGTGCTTCAACATACATGACTTTGAAGCCTCTCTTTTTTAGAAGGCTATCAACTGGTCAAAAGTGTAACTTTCAAAAGGTTGTAAATGGAAAATTATAAATGGTAGAACGACAAAGTTTTGGGAAGACAAATGGATATTTGACCTACCACTCAAGGAAACTTTCCCTAATCTTCAACAGGATGCCACTTTCAAGTTTGGTTCTCTTGTTGAGGATTATTTCAACATGAAGGACCCCTAAAAAATATGAAAAGTTATTGTTTTAGAAGGAAAAAATACAACTGAGGTGAGCACACTTAATAACTTATTGTGTGGCATGGTTTTGATTATAAAACAAGATAAGGATTGAATTATATGGTCTAGAGAGGAGAGTGGTATCTTCTCAGTTAAGAGTGCTTACAATGTTAATTTTGAAGATGTGCCTATTGTGGATAGTTTCAAATGGGATAGTGTGTGGATCAAGGAGGTCATTCCGAAAGTCAACATTTTTTGGTGGCTTGCACTACATGATAAAATTATTATGGTTGAAAACCTTAACAAAATGGGATTTAATATGGTAAATAGATGTGTGTTATGTGAAGAAGAAAGGGAAAACACATCTCATCTCTTTCTTGAATGCCCCTTTTTGGTCAAGATTAGGAACTCCTTACTTTCTCTCTTTGAAATAAATTGGATTTTCCCTCCTACATTAAAGTTTATATGGAGCCAATGGAGTTTCTGATTCAAAATCCAAGGTCTTAAGTTTTTATGGATTTTTGCAATCATGCATCTTTGTTGGGAAATATGGAAGGAAAGAAATAGGAGAATCTTCAAGGGAAAGAAGGAACCCGAAAAAAAAATTGTAGCTAGATGTTATAATGCCATAAATGCTAATTTCTCCATAATACAAAACAAGAAAAAGAGGATCATTGACTTGGAAAGCAAAATCTCTTTGAATTGGGGAATCACTAGTGGCCAAAAGATCCCTCCTAAGCCCAACCCAAGGCTAGTTGGATGGAAAAAAACTACAAATGAATGGATTTAGTTGAATTTTGATGAGGCATCAAAAGGAAACCCGAGTAAAGCTAGATTTGGAGGATTTTTTAGAGATCATATTGGGACATTCATACTGGGTTACTGTTGTAATTTGGGAATTCAATCAAATCATATTGCTGAAGCAACAATGGCATTTGGGGGATAAGCATTGTTGTTAAAAGGAAATTTAGGAAAATATAAATCGAGGAAGGCTCCTTGAACATCATAAAAAAAATTCTCAATATTGGAACCACATCCATCTCCATAAAAAATTCCATATAAGGAATAAAGGAAATGGCTAAGAGTTTTGAAGGTATTACTTTCAAACACATATATAAAGAAGCTAATGGAATGGATGATCTCTTTGCAAATAAAGGAGTTTATGTTGATGGGATGAAATTAATGAAGAATTAGCTATCCCTATGAAGGTCCAACTATCTAAGGATATTAATGACCATAACAAGGATAAATACTTGGTTAAGATATAGGGCGGGGGTGATGATCATTGGTAATGGGGTCAAGAATAGAAAGACTCATATGAATCCACACAAATTTGGGAGTAGTACATGCAATAATGATAAATATTGGCTTCAAATATATATTTTGGTTAATCATGTCAAGCTTAACATCCCATCTGACACTCACATTTATGAGAAGGGAAGTCGAAGGGATTCTAGTTTGTTCAATGGTCTAGAGAGCTCTGTAAGAAAATTTAGAGGATTGAGGCTATGAAGTCAAGTGGATAATTGGATCATATTTCTTACACGATGGAAAAGGGAGAATGGGAGGGGATTTGGTGTGAATGGAGCCTACTGATATTAATAACATAAATCCCAAAGCTTGGGCCATTTTCGAAAAGAGAGGCATGGCTTGAGTTTTTCAAGCTCTTTGATGGATACAATGAAACTCTAAGCAAGGACTTCGGCAACGCATGGAAGACCTCTACTCTTTGGATTTGGGGCATGGTGGTTATCAGAGGGGTGAAGCTACAAATTACTATTTACACAATGTTATCTCTCATGGATATGAACAAAGAAGGAGGGAGATCTATAAACCTAAGAAGGAGAGTGCAGAGGAGCTGAATATTTTCTTGAAAGGTAAGGAAAATCTTACTACTCACTTTGTTGGGTTCCTTAGGGAGTCATTACCAAATCCATTTAATGAGGTCACCTTAAATATTAATTCAATTCATTTACCCTGAGGGTCATCACAAGACCATTTTCACTTATCATCTACCAATGCTTAACTTCATTCAACATGGTCACAGTTATAGCTTCCCATATTATATGCTTAGGTCTTTATGTGCCACAATGGAACAATTTAAGAAGGGTAAAATTTTTGTGCCTTTGCACCAAGGTCTGATTATGGAAATGGTTAAAAGGGGATTCGAACTCAATTTTCTAATACTGTTGATTATCTGGGGCCTTTGGCTCAGGCTTTGAGTGGGTATGACAGTGATAAGGTTATTGAACCAGAGGAAGGGGAGGACTAGTGACAACTCATTATCCAAGGAGGAGAGTGATGATCCTAAGGAAGCTAAGGACACCATGAAGGGCCTCCAAAAATTAAAATATTTGCAGCAAGTCTCTGAACCTACCACTGAGTAAAGAGGGTAGGGGAAGGAAAATCAAGAAGTCATGGAGGAAAGTGGGAAGATGTAGGGTAATCCCCAGAATGAGATGGCCAAGGAACAAGAGAGTATGGAAATCCCAAAGACCAACACCAACCTTACTAAAGGCATGATTCGGTTCATTTTTAATGATTGGCACAATATGAGAAGCAAGGTTGACAGCATGGCCCAATCCTTGAACAATGATAGAGTGGATATGTTGCATGATAAGTGTGATTATTTGGATAAGGAAGTGGATTGCCTTAAGGACATGCTTAAATAAGTTACGCAATGGAGTATGTTGCACACAAAATCCACCATGAAACACCTCCACTTGTTGGCCCAACTCATTAATGCCTATTAACAAAATGATAATGAATAAGCCTCCAAGAAAAGAAAGAGAGGTTTCACTAATTTTGATCTGGCTAACCTGGGGACTTCTATTGAAAATATGGCTAAGGAATGGCCAACCTTATTGAAGATATTGAAAAATATGATGCTTGACTATGGACTTCTTTACCATGACCTCTATTGGACTGATGCTACTTTGTTGTTATTTTACCTCTATTTTCTCTGTTAGTTTATTGTTTGATGGTCTTTTCAATTTCAAATTAACTTTCATACACCATTAAAATTTAACCATGCATTGATGAGATCTTAACAATGAAGCAACAACCATACACAAGAACATAAAAATGGAGTACACAAGAACACAAGATATAAGTGGGAAACCCTCAAGGGGAAGAAAACCCACTGAAAAAATTTTTGATATTACTCACAACAAAGACTCAAGTGAATATTACACATCACAAGATATTTCTTTAGTGAGGCACCAACCCCACAAGGAGCACCAACCCCTAAACCCTTGTTGATATTACTCACAACAAGAGACTTGCATGAATATGAATCATCACAAAATATTTTGATAAGAAGATCACTTAAGATATATATATATAAACACTCAGTTGATGGTGATCACAAAATTCAGCTCCAAATTCCTTCAAACCCTCATTCAAACACTCTCCTTCTTACTCGCTCAAACTTGATTTCAACTGACTTGATTTGATCTCAAACTCTTGCACACATGCTCTATAACTCTTCTTATAATTTTTCACACTCTCTCATATCTTGTTTCTATGCCCTTCATACCTATTTCACACTCTCACTTAGGTCACACTTTTTCCCTCTCACTTCAGCTAGTTCAAATTTGAACTCAAAACATTCACTTTATACCCTTCTCAACTCAAAAACATAACATAAGTCAGTCCTAGATCCAATTATTTCAACCAATAAAACTTAAAAATAACAATAACATTCATAAAATTCATAATGGAATTGACCCATGTAGGTCGGTCATGCTCAAACACACCAAACAAGCTCAAAAATAGCTCAAAACCCCATCACCTGGATCACTAAAGACCAAAAACCTCATCACCATGATTATTCAAGATATAAAATTACTCAAACATGTCAAATATGACATAAAAACATCATCCATGGTCATACATTATCTTTCACCAATCAAATTATTCATAACACTACCAAGAAGGCTCATATCCTTCTCAAAACAAATTGTTTCCAGGAACCAGTCTTCACCTATGGGCCTGCTCAAGATCCACACCAAAAACACCTCAAATATGGCATGTAACCACTCATTGTAAATCCACCTGACCTTTATATCACATCCATGCTTTCTAGAACTCGTGAAACATCCATACATGCAAACCACACTCACTTTCCTCTTCACCAAACTAAGCTACCCAAAAAGCAGTTTTGGAAACTCAACTAGTTTGCACCCTTTCTTCCACTTTCAAGATATATAAATGCCTTAAATAGGAAAAAATTCATCCCTATTCACTCTCCAACTGATATAAATCATCAATCAATCCAAAACAATAGACTTCTACCTCCATCTTCTAGCCAAAGCAATCTTGTCCTGAAAAACATGCAACCTTCTTCTTCACAAACTGAGTTGGATAACCTATCAAAACTCATCATCAAGAGAAAAACCATATACCATTGGAAATCCCTCTAAATCTAATTTCCATAACATATTACATTTCCTTCCAATTCCAAGTGGAAGGCCTTCAACCAGGTCCATCTTGAAACTTGCTCAAAACTACCCTTTTAGGCCTTAAGACCAGTCTTCATAAATAGGGCACACTTTTCCCTCTAGGACCTCAATCATGATTTGAAACTACCATAGACATCAATTACAACTCCCAGGATAAAAACAATGTCAATTTATTTCATACCTCCTTTGGACAACTTTTCCCAAACTGATTCTTCAGAAACTTTCTTGTTTGAGTGGGGTCCACAAATCACCACATGCTCTATCTTACCTTTCTGAAAATATGGAGGAGTCCTATACAACATAAATCATCATACTAGATAAAAAAATCATTTATGAACACTTACAATGAAGATCTCTCTCCACTTTTCTAGACTAGGGTTTCAAACTCATAAAAAGTAGTTTACCTTCTTAACATTCATTCATAAAAATGTGACAATGAAATGACCTAATTATTTTTTGAAATTATCTTATATCAATGGAAAAACATCCCTGAAATCCACAAGGTCCCATGCAAATCACACAATTCATGGTGAGCATCAGAAGTTGCAATTCGAGCTGGAAATCACTCTTTCTTAGACCATGTTTTACCTAAAACATCATAACTTGAAAAATATTCTTCATAATGACTTGTAATTTTTATCACACATCTAGGACACACCCTATTCACCATATCTCAATCATCATCATATCTCAAATAGTCTTCATCTTCATATCCCATCTCATTTTCATGACTAGCCTTAGGGTTTTACATGGTTTAAGCTAGGTCAAGTAGAAGAACCTCATACTCATCATGAAACCTCTCCAAAAGGTCCCTAAACACTAAACAACATGTCTCACACCTTTCATGCCTCCATGAAATCACATGACTATACAAACTCATCTTCATGCTTCATTTGGCCTCCAAGCACCTAGACTAGGTCTAGATGAGCACCTTGCAACTGAGGTCTTCAACCTGTACTACACTCTAAAACTCATGTGAGTGTTCTCCAAAAACTCTCCTAATCATGCTCTCCATGCTATCTACATGCTTCTCAAGTCACCATGTAGCTCCATCACCATGCACCATCACCTAGGCTAGCCAGGTCACCTGATTAGGCTTGCTAGACCAGGCCAATCTCACTTGAATCCACTCATGCATCATGAAACCACCTGAATATCCATGTCATCATCCTATAAGAATATCCTTCTAACACTTCTCCATCATCCTCTTTTTCATTAATGATCTTTTACATCAATGACAACACCTAAACTCAACATGCCAACAATCTCCCCCTTTGTCATTGATGGAAAACCACCTAATCTTCTCCCTATTTTTACATTAATGAAAAAGTATATACCTGAGCCTCATGTTCTTCATCTTCCTTCAACCTCTTAGGATCACCTTTGGTTGGAAACATCAACCAAATATCATATAAGCATGAAAAATCTGTCATTTCTTCATATAAACTTTATTTTGACCTTTTTTCATAGCTTGAAACCACTGTAAAAACCTTGGAAGAAGCATACATGAACTCATACATGCCAAAAATCATGAAGAATGGGATAAAAAATCATGCTTACCTCATTAAATGATCTTATCTCATTCTAATAATTCTCAAACTTGGCTTGACTCTTCCATATCTTGATTTCACACAACTCTTAGGACTGAAATCCCTAAACAAAGTCTTCAGTGCAATTTGGACCAAATTTTCAATCCATAAAGCCCAAACACAAATGAAACAACTCCTTATATCTCCCCTACTTATTTATACCATCCATCTTAACTAAAAACACAAAAAATTGAACTCATACCTTGCATATCACAGCCATGAAGATGACTCAACCACATTGACTCATATCCTAAAGAAACATTTTAGTGTTTTTAACCTTTGGAAAGCATGCTATTGCATGACCCTTCTTAATATACATATGAACTAATTATTTGCAAATAGCTACATTATACCTGTAATCAACCCTTATTTTTCCATGCAATACCTTCTTGGCACCTTATACACTTGATTTAAGAGATCCAAATTGAGCCCCTCCTTGAATAGGTTTACAAACTTGCCATTGTTGACATATTCATGAGTAAGGACTTGCTATAATACCTTGCATAAGGTACTTAATTTACTCACTACAATTAATCAATGAATTATCAAACTTCCAAGAAAGTTCATACCTATCTTCCATTAAGGGTGAAACATAACTTTAATTCCTCCTACCTTAATACCATTTTGATCCTGTAGCATTCATCATGATTGGTGATTTAATCTTTTAAAATAGTCAGTAAACAATATGTGTCCTAAGACACTGTAACTTACTTTTTGAACTTGTATGACATCATTAAGTTCAACTTTATGATCAAGTTTCATTGATTCTTGCAATCATCAAATTTAATTCATCTAAAGACCTTTTGACACTGAAATAAATCCTCCCCCTACTTTAATGATTACTCCAATACATAAATCACCATTTCAGTGCTCCAATGGCCCACAATACCTTGATAGATGCATATATTTGACTCATAGACCCTTTGTAAAAATCAATACTTTGCACAATACCTTGTATTCCTACCTCATTAGTTCACCTTATCTTAAGAGAAAAGTGAAAAGACAATCATGATCAGCTGTCAAAATCAGGATCCTTCACAGACCTTCAAATGAGGTACTTTATCATAAAAGCATGATCTTTATCAACTTCTCTTCTTCAAGGATTCCAAATATCCAATCAAGAAATGCACAGATTCTAGAATCTCAGCATGTTGACCTTGAAAGATACCATTAATACTGATGTTATTTTCCTTCATGAAGTGTATAAATACCCTTTTGTGGCATCTCAAAACTTTTAATGATGAACACATTATCTAGATCTACCATGGTCATAAATCATGAAAACTTTGACCATTTAAGAAGCTTCCTAAGCTTTAGGATCACTCATATATCTTTGTGCAAACTTGTAGACCATCTCAATATATAAATGATACATTGCATGAATGGCTTAAAACCTTCTTCTTATTATCTTGAAAACTCATACAGAGTTACTATTCACAGACTTTACCATAACTGTACCCTTATATACATTTTTGGACTCTCATTTAGCATCATTTGACTATTTCAATGAACAATACTCAATAATTTTTCTTTCAGACACATCACACTTTGAACATGATTTCATAACTATGAAAAGAAAATACAACATTTCTATAACCTTCTTCATGAGAATTCCTCAAGATCAATCAACTAATAGCCATGTAGACCGAAATGAATGTAAAAATACATGAAGCAACTAATTTCACATACTCTTAACCCAATCAACATGAAAATATGAACCATACTTTCCCTCTTTTCAAGAAACTTAAATCTGCACATCCTTTTTGGACCAATGTAATGAGGTACAATAGCTCCTTATAATCAATCATATCCTCTTCCATATTCTTGTCTCTAGACACCATTTCAAATTAATAATCATCTCATATAGACTTCTAGCCATAATTTCTTGAAAGTGATCATACATAGGCTTTGAAAGACATTCTATGGGATGCATTACATGGTCTTGATTCTTTAAAGCACTTTATAATATGAACTGTATATTTAATACTTGAAATTTGTGTAAACAATATCAGACCCTAAATCATGATCTTAAATACCTTTTCAAAAGCATAAACTATCCTTTTGTTTAATTGATGATCAAGATCATTGTGTTAGTGGGACCTTCTTCATAACCATGAACCCTATGGAAGTCCTTAGCATTGTATCAGTCTTCATATGTGTAATCAAGACCTTCATTGCCAAGCAATCAAATGACTTCATAGGCTTGATAGGAAATTGTAATTTCTCAATATATTTAATTGCCATCATAAACTTACTTGAAACCTTGTACATAACACTAGACAATGAATAAACCTTTGATATGCAATTTTAGTCAATGCCAAACTAGAGTAACTTGGTTTTTGGGAACCAATGATCATTTTTGAACCTTTTCTTGTTGTGGACCTTCATGATGGTTATGTGGGAATTAATCTGAATTGATTTTTATAAATCTAACTAACTATCTAGACCTTAACATTATAATCATAGAGTTTTTGGTATTTTCATCAATATATCTGAACAAAAAATAATGAAACTAATCCAATGAAAACTAAATATTTTTGATGTTGACTAGGCATTTGAAACAATTCTTCTAATCTAATAACACAAAATTAAATTTAATCAAGATGTAGTTAATAGACTTTTGATAAACCAACATGAATCATACTCATCTAAAACAACTTGTGAAATTTAAACAAAATTCTTATCAACCCTACCTTGAGGTAGAGAACAAATCATAACTCTAGAAAGCTATCAAATCTCCATTACTTCCATGAATGACAAACAAGACTTTTCAAATGACTTACTCTACTTTAATTGCTTATTGACTGAAATCAAACACTTTTTCTACTCTATTTGATATGATTTGAAACAATAACTAGAATTGATACATACCTTGAAAATGAAACATACAAACAACATGAAAGGAACCTCCTACAATAGAATTCTTCAACAATCAGTTCCCCCTTTCTTAATGCTTCATATGGATCCTTTCATGTCTCTAAGAATCCTAGTATGAGTCATAAGGAATTCAGGATGAAAAGAAAGACTAAAGAGGTCCTTGAGCCCTCTTATGACACCTTGAAAATTCACCTTCCAATGCACTTGTTTCTGAGAGATACCATAAGTGAACACCTTGGCTTACATTTCATATAGCTCTTGGTGGAACAGTTATTCTATGCTTGATACACCCAAAACCTAACCTTTTTTATTACAAGCATGCATATATAGGAATTTGATCCTTCCTTGCATTCAGTACACATGATATTCCCTATCAAACATGTCCAAACTTATTGGGTTGAAGATACAATTCAAACTACCCTTGTAATCTTCATTACCCATATGAAGAAGGTTCATGAAATAATATCTAATAATATGACCTCTCTCATGAAAATTGTTCAGAAACACCCCATTCTTTATTTCTCATCCTTTACTATCCCTCCAAGGATAATCATCTCTAGAAAACCTCCTACACTCCTTCACCCTATGAAAAACACAAGTGAAACAATAACCATTGAATGATCTTTCATACCTTGAAGCATTAGGTTTCCTAATGGAATTTATCTTCACATATGTCTTTGAATGGAGTTTCCTTTTTCCTTCCTCTTTGGCACTTTAATCCTCAATCTCCTTGCTAAAAACAATGTCCTCTTGTATCATACATTTTCCCTCGGTTTCATCCTTGAATCCCAAACCGGTTTTATCTTGTTTTTTCAAGAATGATAAGAAGATTTTGATCCTTGGTCAAGATTCTCAAATCTTCTTAATATCTTTTAGCTTCAACACTTCTAAATGATTATTCCTTATAAACATCTATATCTCCTTTAAGAAGATTCACTTACTTCTTTGTATTGCAAATTTAGAAACTTTGGTACCATTTACATTCTAACATTTTCAACTGTCTCATTTATTTTTTGTTTCACACCATTGCTTCTCTTCTAGGTCATGGAATCTTATTTTATATCCTTTGACTTGAGATTCAACTTCACTATTATTTTTCTTATTTTCAACATGCCTTTATTGACTCATTTGGATACATCTAGATTCAGCTTCAACATCATCACCTTATTCTTCATTCTTAGATTGCATGGATTGTCACCAAAAAGATAGGAACTTTCATACATAGACCTCATGACATTTTTTAGTCATGAATAAAACCTCATTTGCACCTCTTCATGATCTAATTCAAAACTCCATCAGAATCTGAGACACTTTGACTTACATAGATAAGAATAGGCTTCTTCCTTTGAGTAAAAGATCTTCTTGAACTTCTTCTTGTTATCAAACCTTTTGAAACCCTTTTTACCTTTGTCAAACTTGTTAGCCTTCTTGTCATGATATTTATCATGCTCATGATTCATCATGATCTTCCTCCTTGTGCTTATGAGGAAATTGATAGAAAAATGACCTACTTTACCACAATTGAAACATTTATAAGGAAGCTTACCTTTATATTTTCTAGAACCAACCTTCAATCTTCTAGCAAACATTGCAAAGATTTCTTCATCATCAAACTCAATCTATTTTATGAGTAGCATCATCATCCTTAGTCTTCTTTCCCTTTGTCTTCTTTTCAATATTGAAATCTATCTCCTTCTTGATAGGTTTATCACTTTGAATTCTCATCTCATATGCAGTCAAGGTTCCATGTAGATCATCCATTGTCAAGAGAGTCAAATCCTTGGCTTCTTCAATAGCATACACTTTGGAATCAAATTTAGAGTGTTAGAGATCTAAAACATTTTGAACTACAACCTTTCCTTCACTTCTTCACCTAAACCTTTCATGGTGTTGACAACCTTGTCAACCCTAAGCAAGTATGCAGCAATAGGCTCATCATCACTCATTTTCAACCCTTCAAAATGATTTCTGAAAGTTTGAAGTTTAGCTATCCTTACCTTGGAATCTCCTTCATATAAGACCTAAAGCTTCTCCCACATTGCTTTTGTTGATTTGCAATGCATCACCTTCACAAGCTTCTAGGTTCATCTAGACCACACATGATGCATTCATAGCCTTAAATTGTCACTACAAAACTTCTTGTCAGCATTACTTATTGGAGGAGTAGTAGGAAAAATATAACCATCTTCCATAGATTTCCAAATATCAAACACTACAGACATGATGTGATTCCTCATCCTTAGACTCCAAAAATCATAGTTCACTCCATCAAACAATGGTGCCTTGCTAGAAGAAGAGCCACTCTACTGACTCACCATTTTTGTGTTTCAAGGATCTCCTTTCAAGTGATCAAACTTCTCCAAAAGGAAATTATCTGATACCAATTTTTGGAAGCAAAATGGACTGAGAGGGGGGGTGAATCAGTCCTTCAAAACCCTTAAATAATTTCAAATTAACTTTCATACACCATTAACATTCAACCATGCATTAATGAGATCTTAACAATAAGCAACAACCATCCACAAGAGCATAAACATGAAGGAGTACACAAGAACACAAGATATAAGTGGGAAACCCTCAAGGGGAAGAAAACCCACTGAAAATTTTCTGATATTACTCATAAAAAAGTACTCAAGTGAATATTACACATCACAAGAGATTTCTTTAGTGAGGCACCAACCCCACAAGGAGCACCAACCCCTAAACCCTTATTGATATTACTCACAACAAGATACTTGCATGAATATGACTCATCACACAATATTTTGATAAGAATATCACTGAAGATATGTTGCCAACACTCAGCTGATGGTGATCACAAAATTCAGCTCCAAAACTCCTTCAAAAACTTCTTCAAACCCTCCTTCTAACTTGCTCAAACTTGGACTTTCATGACTTGATTTGATCTCAAAAAATTACACACAAGATCTATAACATTCCTTAAATTTTTCACACTCTCTAATCTCTAATTTCATATTCCCTTCATACCTATTACACACTCTCACTTGGGTCACACTTTTCCCTCTTACTTACTACTAGTTCAAATTTGAATCAAAACATTCACTTTATACCCTTCTCAACTCAAAAACATAAATAAGTCAGTATAGATCAAATTATCTCAACCAATAAAAAAACTTAAAAATATAACAATAAATTCATAAAAACATTTATTATGGACCCATGTAGGTCGGCCATGCTCAAAGACACCAAACAAGCCAAAAATAACTCAAAACCCCATCACCTGATTCATCAAAGACCACAAGCTCCATCACCATGATTATTAAATCTCCCAAATTCCTCAAACATGTGAAATATGTCATAAAAACATAAAAAATGGTCACAAATTAAGTTTCACCAATCAAATTATTCATAACTCTACTCAAGAAGGCTCATATCCTTCTCAAAACAACTGTTTCTAGGAACCAGTCTTCACCTATGGGACCTCAAGATCACCAAAACACCTCAAATATGAAATGTAACCACTCATTGGAAATCCACTTAACCTTTATATATCACATCCATGCTTGTCTAATATCATGAAACATCAATCAATGCAAACCAAACCTACTTTCCTCTTCAAGAAACTAAACTACCCAAAAAGTAATTTTGG
Organism: Taxus chinensis; assembly: GCA_019776745.2. Classification (NCBI taxonomy): domain Eukaryota; kingdom Viridiplantae; phylum Streptophyta; class Pinopsida; order Cupressales; family Taxaceae; genus Taxus; species Taxus chinensis. Next base: position 186,556 of record JAHRHJ020002441.1, on the reverse strand, counting down.
GAACTCGACGGGTTTGTACCCTTTCTTCCACTTTCAAGAGTTATAAATTCCTTAAATATGGAAAAACACTCATCCCTCTTCACTCTCCAACTGATATCAAATCAAAAAATCCATCTCATGAGACTTCTACCTCCATATCAAATCTAGCTATAAAAACAAAATCTCTTGTCCTAAAAACAAACAACCTTAGTCTTCACAAACTGAGTTGGATGACCTATCAAACTTCATCATCAAGATGAAAACTCATAATATCATTGGAAATATATCTAAATCTAATTTCCTCATAACATCTTACATTTCCTTCCAAATCTAAGTGGAAGGCCTTCAACCAGATCAATCTCTTGAAACTTCTCCAAAACTACCCTTTACAGACTCTCAAGGACTAGTCTTCATAAATAGGGCAACATTTTCCCTCTAGGACCTCAAACATGATCTGAAACCATCATGGACAATAAATTAAAACTCCCATGATAAAAACAATGTCAATTTATTTCATACCTTCTTTGGACAACTTTTCCACAAACTGAACATCTTCAGAAACTTTCCTATTTGAGTGGGGTCCACAAATCATCACATGCTCTACCATACCTTTCTATAAATATGGAGGAGTCCTCTACAACATATAATCATCATACTATCAAAAAAAATCAATTCTGGGCACTTACCAATAAATATCTCCTACCACTTTTGAGACCTAGGGTTCCAAGCTCATAAAAAGTTGTTTACCTTCTTAACATTCATTCATAAAAACATGACGATGAAATTACTCCATTATTTTTGTGAAATTATTATTAGATCAATTTAAAAACATCCCTAAAATACACAATGTCCCATGTAAATCACACAATTCATGGTGAGCATTAGAAGTTGTAATTCGAAGCTAGAAATGCACTCTTTCAAGACCCTATTGTTTCACCATAAAACATCATAACTTGCAAAATATTCATCATGAAACCTGAAATTTTTCTCACACATCATGACACACCTACTAACAATCTCCAATCATCATCATATCTCAAATAGATCTCCATATTCATATCACATCTCATTTGCATGACTAGCCCTTAGGGTTTTGCATGGTTTAAGCTAGGTCATAATCAGAAGAACATCATAAATCATTAATAAAACCTCTCCAAAAGGCCCTAAAACACCTAAGAAAACATGTCTCACACCCCTTCATATCTCCATGATTCACATGACTCTAAAACCATGCCTCATTTGGCCTCCAAGCACCTAAACTAGGTCTAGATGTGCACCTACAACTGAGTCTTCTTCCTGTAACTACACTCTAAAACTCATGTGAGTGTATAAAAACTCTCCAAAAATGCCTCCATGCTGCTACCATTAGTCCTCAAGTCACCATGTATCTCCATCCACCATAATCTATCACTTAGGATACCTAGGTCACCTAATTAGGCTTGCTAGGCTAAGTCAATCTCATTAAAACCACTCGTGCAATCATGAGACCACCTAACACTCCATGTAATCATCCTACTAATCTAATTATAACACTTCTCCATCACCCTCTTTTTCATTAATGATATTTTAATCAATGCCAACATCTAAACTTAACATGCCAATAGGGGGTAGAGCCCCCGAAGTGAAAATTAAGGAGTCAATCCCTTGTTTCTAGAAAGAAGAATTCAACTGAATTATATTTTTAGGAAGGAAAATCCTAATGGAATTTTTCCACTCTATTTTTAGGATCAGGAATCCTAATTTTACTTTACCAATTAGGTGTATTTAATTTTGTGGAGATCTAAAGTTCTTCATAATGAGTTTGCATGTAATCTATTCATCTTGAGTTTAAAAAGGCTTGATATCTTGCACCGTGGATGTTTCTCTAAGCACTCAGCTGGGGTTTTTCCACGTAAATTTGGTGTTCATCTCTTGCATGTTTGGTATTTTGTATATTTATATTATCTCTATCTCTATAAACTTTTGTTTTGTTATTCAACTTTCTACATATTCATTGTTGTAAATTTTTTGGTTTCCTAACAAGTGGTATCAAAGAAAAATTTTCTAGATTTGTAGTAATTTTTCAGTATTTGGTGTTGTTATTACATCAAATTACAAAAGTGTTGAGTGTAAAGTTTGAGTTTAAGAATTTTAATGGAAAAAACAACTTTGAGTTGTGGAAACTCAAAGCATGTGATGTACTAGTGCAAAAGGGGCTGCACAAATACCTGGGGAAAGGAAAATAAATGTGTAGGGATAGATGATGATGAATGGGAAGAGATGATAAAAATCTCTCATTGTAATATGGTTATGTTTAGCAGATGAGGTTCTCTTCAATATAGTTGGAGAAAAGACAATGACATGTTTATGGACATAATTAGAAAGTCTTTACATGACGAAATCTGTAACAAATCATATTTACTTGAAGAGGAAGTTGTATACATTGCAGATGAAAGAAGGTATGAAAAATGTTGATAATTTAAATATTTTCAATACATTTTTATGTTAGTTGACCAGTATTGTGTGAATGTAGAGGATGAATACAATGCAAGACTACCTTGCTATATACTTTACCATATTCTTGGGATCATATAGTAACTTCTATTAGTTTTAGTATTGTTGATGACCTTGAATATGATTATATTGTGGGAGCATTATTGGCTGAGGAAATGAGAAGAAAATCTAGTGAAGAGACATCTACACCTGAAGCCATGTTTTCTAGAGGAAGATCTAAAGAAAGAGGTCAAATCTCAAGAGGTACATCTAGATCTAAGTCACAAGGTGGAAGATTAAGGCAAGGTGTTGGCACTGGAAAAGAAAGGAATCTTAAGAAGGATTGTTGGAAGAGGAAAGAATAGAAAAGAAGGAAGATGCCACCAATGAAGCAAATTGAGTAGAAATAAGTGAAAGTATGATTTATAAAGTTTTATCTATTTGTAATGTTTCGACTTATCATCATGAATGGTTGTTGGATTTTGGTGCTACACATCACATGTGTCCACATAGAGGTTGGTTTTTTTCTTACCAAACCCTTGATGGTAGTTCTGTTCTTTTGGGAAATAATGTTTCTTGTAAAAATGAAGGGATTGGTAGCATCAAGATAAAAATGTTTGATGGTATAGTGAGGACTCTAACAAAAGTAAGACATGTACCAGAACTAAAAATAAATTTGATTTCCTTGAGTGAATTAGATTCTAGTGGTTATAAGTCCATAGATCAATGTGGATCTTTAAAAGTTTCTAAGGGTGCCTTAGTTGTAATGAAGGATCTAAAAGTAGGGAACCTTTAAATATTACAAGGGAGTAAAAATATCATTCAAGAAGTTGTGGTATGTAAAACAATAGAAGATTCTACTCATTTATGGCATCTATGTTTGGGGAACATGAGTGAGAAAGGATTAAAGGTACTGAAATATTGCGAGTTACTCCCTGATTTAAAGTTTCTAGACTTCAATTTTTGCAAGCACTATGTTTTTGGGAAACAATGTAGATAGAAGTTTAAAGTTGGAAGTCATGTAAGTAAAGGTATTCTTGATTATATTCATTCTAATCTTTGGGGTCCAACACCTTTAATTTCATATGGAGGAATGTTGTATTTTGTTACTTTTATAGATGACTACTCCATGAAAGTATGGACCTCTACTTTCTTAAAAGAAAATATGATGTTTTAGTACATTTAAGAAATTTAGAGATTTGGTTGAAAATCACACCGACATGTTTATCAAATGTTTAAGAAAAGATGATGGAGGCAAGTTCACATTTTTGGAGTTTCAAAAATATTACAAGGAAGCTGGGATTGAAAGGCATAAAACCACCAGCTATACTCCATAGAAAAATGGGTTGAGGAATGCATGAATAGGACTCTTTTAGAGAGAGTAGGGAGCATGCTCAACAATGCAAATTTAGATCAAATTTATGGGTAGAAGTAATTTTTACATATTTTTATCTAATAAATCACTCACCATCAGTTGTAATGGATTACAAGATTCCTGAAGAGGTATGGATAGGTCATCCATGTGATTATTCAAACTTGAAAAATTTTGGTTGTAATGTTTATGTTCTTACTAATAAAAATCAACATTCAAAGTTAGACCCAAGATCCAAGAGCTACATTTGTGTTGGGTATGGTGAAGTAGATGGTGTTAAGGGATACAAAGTGTGGGATCCTACTGCCTAAAAATCCTCATTAGTAGAGATGTAGAGTTTGAGGAATCTCCTCTCCTAAAATCAGATGTTGAAATCAAAGAAGAACAAGAACCTAAACATGAACATGTGAAGGTTGAAATTCAACCATCTTCAGATATTGAGAAGGAAGAAAATCAGCCATTTGCATATGTTGAATATGTTGAAGATTCACAACAACTTGAGGAAACACCTGAACATTCGGTATGGAGGTCACAACAACATGAGGAAACAACTCCACAACCAGTTTGGAGATCTACACAAGTTAGGCATCCTTCGACTAAGTATAATCCTAATATTTCAATTTCCTTTATTTCTAATGATTGGGAATCTAGTTGTTATCAAGAAGCATTGGAAGATGTGGATAGTTCCAAATGGAAAAGGGAAATGCAGGAGGAGATGGATGCCTTGGAAAATGTCATGGGACCTAGTAGAACTTCCAAAAGGTAGAAAACTTGTTGGCTACAAATGGGTTTACAAACAAAAGATAGGTGTTGATGACAAAGTTGAAAGGTTCAGGGCTAGACTGGTAGCAAAAGGATTTGCACAGAAAGAAGGTATTGATTTTCATGAAATATTTTCACTAGTTGTTAAACTTGTTTCAATTTGAGTAGTCTTAGCACTAGTTTCTTTACTTGATTTGGAGTTGGAACAATTAGATGTTAAAACAACATTCTTACATGGAGATTTGGAAGAGGATATATATATATGGAACAACCTGAAGGATTTGTACAAAATAGCAAAAAAATATTTATTTGCAAGCTCAAGAAATCATTGTATGGCCTAAAATAGTCACCCAAGAAATGGTACAATAATTTTGATGCTTTCATGATGAGCCAAAATTTCCTAAGAGTGAGTATGACTATTTTGTTTATTTCAAGTTTTTGGACAATGGATTATTCATTATATTGGTATTGTATGTTGATGATATGCGTGTTGCAAGAAAAAGCATGGTAGAAATAAAAAATTTAAAGGATCATTTGGCTATGACATTTGATATGAAAGATGTAGGTGCTACAAAACAAGTATTAGGCATGGAGATACATAGAGACAAGACAAATGGTAAGATTTGGTTATCACAACATAAATATTTGAAAAAGATACTAACTAGATTTATGATGAAAGATGTAAAACCAGTTAGAATCCTTTTTGCTTCCCATTTCAAAATTTCTTCAAGTTTATGTCCTAGAGAAGAAGAAGAAAATGAGTATATGTCTCATGTACCATATGCTAGTGCAGTAGGAAGTTTAATGTATGATATGGTATGTACAAGGCCTGAAATTTCACATTTAGTTGGAGTTTTCAGTAGATTTATGGAAAATATAGGTAGAGAACATTGGTCAGTAGTGAAGTGGGTGTTTCACTACTTGCGAGGCACAAGTGATTATTGCATCACCAATACTAATAGTGATGATTATATTTGTGGATATGTTGATTCAAATTTTGCAGGTGATTTGGACAAAAGAAGATCAACTTCTGGTTATGTTTTTACACTTACAGGTGGACCTATCAGTTGGATGTCAAAAGCTTCAAAATATTATTGTTGTGTCAACTACTAAGGTAGAAATATGTAGCTTCCTATCATGCTTGTCAAGAGGTAATTTGGCTAAAATTTCTATTAGATGAGTTTTGAATAAATCAATACAAAATGAAGGTATTATGTGATGATTAAAGTGCTAATTATTTTTCCAAGAATCCATATTATCATAGTAAGACAAAGCATATTGCAGTTAAGTATCATTTTGTTAGACATGTTATTGATGAAGGGACATTAGCACTGGAAAAGGTACACACCACAAAAAATTGTGTTGATATGTTCAGAAAATGAGTATTATTAGAGAAGATAAAATGGTGTTTTGCTTCTCTTGGAATAAAAGGTATGAAAAGATATGAAGCTGATTGTTTTCAAGGTGGAGATTGTTAGATATGTGACAAAAGTTAAATTTTGGATCTCTTTACGGTGTGGTTTTTATATCACTTCCCAAAGTGGGGGTTATGGGGAATTCCCCCCCATTCATGTCACAGGGGGTCCAAGGGAGGCAACATGTTATGGATCCTCCCTTGGTGGGGGTTCATGGACAGAGGGGTTTCCTAAAGAAAAAATTAAGGATTCAATCCCTTATTTCTAGAAAGACGAATTCAAATGAATTCTATTTTTAGGAAGGAAAATCCTAATGGTGTTTTTCCACTCTATTTTTAGGAGGAATCCTAACTGTAATTTTCCAATTAGGTGTATTTTTTTGTGGAGATACAAAGTATCTCATAATGATTTTTCATGTAATATGTTCATATCGAGTTAACAAATGATTGATATATTGAACCTTGGACTTTTCCATAAGTGTAGCATTCTCGTTATAATGCTTCTCAACTAGGAATTTTTTTTTCATGTTTTCCTGATTTAAATACCCATATATTTAAATCCAGCATAAATCATAAATGCAATCCATCTGATAACAGTCATAAACCATATGCAGCTACATGATTCGGTTAGTAACTTTCCCCTCATATATTACTCTTTACAAGTGTGTATATAAGGTATAATGTTGGTTTCCTTTTTCAAGCATTAATAATCAAGTGATGATTTCTAAGTGTATATATAGGTATCTTCCAATAAAATCCCATTAGGTATCCCTACACATTAGATCTTGGTGAAATCAAGAAAGTGTAATCATTAGCTTACACTACTTTGGTCAAAGTTTCAGAGACATATATTCCATGCTCGGTTTTGTGATGACACACTCATTATTAGGAACTTGTCATATCACCTAATCACATTGTCCAGTTATATGGATTATTTTAGTTTATTAAGTTATTAAGTTCATAGTTAATAACTTAAGCATTCATTCATGTCTATAACTATTTACTAGGTTGATATAGTTTATAAGACAGATAATTAAATCTGTACCATATCCCAGTGGTCTAAAATTACCTGCGTACATCATTCCATACCATCGTGCTTTGAACATACAATGAATGATACTTATTCCATGTGATTTCATGTTGTTGTTATTAAAAGACAACATCATGTTTATATCATAAAAATAAATATGGAATCCTAGATATCTAGGTCTACAGATAGATTTTTATATTATCTATCAACACTAAGTACGTCAATAATAGTTGTTCCCTTATAGGCACTAAATTTATCACGCTCATTATTTCAACTTACCACAGCAAGATATCATTTGTCATGATGATCATCATATCTTAGTTGGCATCGAGGTACATATCAGTGCAGTACAATCAGCAATTTGTAACTTAACAATACTTGAATCGTAAGGTGTTACAACCGTCACAATTAGTGGAGCTTGACAAGATAACTCAGTATAGTTGTTATACCGTAGTAACCAAATGATGACCTAAGTCCTTAGATGGGTACGACGTTATAGCAGCCATAGCGAGTTGGCTCGCCAAGTTTCGCTAATTGAAAACATTGTATCTTATTTGACTTAAGATAATTAACTAAATTACAACAGATTAATTCCTAAGTCTCAACGATACTCCTCTTATATTATTATTCATACCTAAGGATCTAAATGAGGGATTCATGAATATCAAATGCATGTTAGATTCATTCCAACATGATCATTATAGTCACTAGTTGCAGATTTAAATCAGCATACTGCATTAATACTGTAGATCATTTAATTCCATTTTACACTAGTAAAGTATTAAGTCTTAGAATAGCACTTAATAGGGCCAAATATAATTACTAAGAATAAATCCATAATACATATAATTCAATCATATGTAACTTCAATTACACATATATCATTTAATATATGTATTGTATTCATTTACAATCACATAAGTATATATATAATCCAATAGAACCATTAATAATACAAATATTGCATGTATCATTCATTAAATTACATCATATTATTCATTATTAATATATAATATTAATCCATATAATTTTCCAATCATGTAAATCAAATAAGATAAAGGAAACCTTTCCATTTAATTTCTGATGCAATCAAGACTCAATCAATAAATGAATACATCTTATTTCATTCCTTTTTGAAACAGATATAATATAGAATAGGCTAATTTAGCCTCTTAATCAATTAAACAGTACAATGATTTTTCCACTCAATTATAAATTTATTATAATACAATGTAGCTTTAATAAATCAAATTGAACAACTAATTTCTTTCAACATTCACTCCGCCTTATAGACTTAAAGTACTCCATTTGCAAAATTTTAGCAACGATCAGTTCAAAAGAACTGGCATGATAATATCTATTTCCCCCTTAATATTTTATGTCATTTAGTATTTACATAAATGAAATGTTGCAATAATCATATAAATCAATACATAAAACTGAATTACAAGAACAAAATACATACTACTTGTAACATAAATTAAACACTTTGCATACCCATTACTTGTTCATTTCCCTTAAATCCATTGCTTCAAAATAAGTAATTTGAATAACAAGATACATATCATTTTTCATCAAACATTCATCTAATAAACAATATAAGTACAAGTACAATTAATATCGATACTTATAATTCTCAATAACTTATATATAAGTATCGTATAAAGTATTTAATCACTCAACTTATATTCAAACTTATGGTACAATTTATTATACTCCATTATCAGGTAAAGTTCATATATCTTATAAAACACCTTAAAGATTTACATCAAACATTTATCTCATTTAATAAGATGCAATAATCAATAATAGTTATCCATGAAAGGTACAACTTCTAGTCTCAAAGATTTAATTAACACAATTAATAAATAGAAATGCACCCTAAGTGGATTACATAATAACATATATTGATATTTCATAAGGATAGTTAGCAGTATTGACCAAGTTTGACAATATTTTAAGGTAAAACTTCATAACATTTACCTTTTGATCAAGAAGGGTTAACGTACATAATTACTTATCCAACTCAATGACTCAAGCACATAAGGTCAAGGATTGACCTACAACAAAATAACATTACCAAAAGTGAAAGTAAAATCACTTTGATAACACAATCTTTTCATGAAATACAAAACTAAAGTATAAAGACGTTCATGTAGAAATACATGGTCAAATTGAACCAAGTTCATCCTGGAAATAAAATCTTAATAAACTAGGTTAGTGAACTTAAGGTAACAACATGGTATCCATAACCAGATTGCCTTAAATGGTGTATTACATATACCCACAAACATGTCAGAACAGGTAATAGTAATAATTGCAAAGCTTATGAATAGTCAAGCACTCAGAGGCTTGAGTCACTTCACATGGAATGTCAGTTATCGATCATAGAATTTGAAAAGAAGAACCTACCCATGCCTCAAATAATTTCATAACATTCGACATAGCCATCAGTATATAGATCATTTACACCCATAAAATCATAGGTTTCTTAGCAAATATGTCACATGTAACACAACAAAGACTTACAATAAAGGTGGCCAAGAATGCATATACCACATTCAAAGTTGAAATAGGATTCGACTTAGCAATAGGGAGATGGATCCATATAATGATACTAGCATATTTTCCTAAGGATTGGTACTTCTAAATACAAACTCACCCATAACCAATAGGATATATTTGAACACATAACACAACTTGCATTAATCATAATCCATGAAAACCCTACCACTATTTACTATAGAAAACCCAAAGGATAATGGGTTATGGAATAAACCCTTATCTTTAATAAACTAAGTTATCGAAAAGCAGGTCAGAAATACAAATTTTGGGTCCAAGTATCAATTCATATGTTTAACAATACAACAAAACTACTCATAACCAGACCTAAATATTTTATTATTCATTTCTCAAAATACCAAGTAAAAATAAAACATGGTTTAACCCTAGACAGATCTTATTCAATGTATATATTAATATATATCATTTGACATCATCCAAAATTATACCTAGACAGGAATTATTGTATAAAATCAAGTCAAATATGTCAAATGCATAAGGGAATTCCATTATCAAATAAAAAATAATAACCATAAAACGATAACACACAATAAATTCATGGAACTCCATATCAACAAAATCAAACTAATAAACTATTACAGATTTCATTTATTAAATAATAAATAAAATAAACCATCAGAGAGAGAGAGTAGAGCTTATCATGCCTGGTAATGATACCCTTCCTTCCTTCTTTTCCAAGTTCTCCTTTGCAAAACATGATCAAAATCAATTCCATAGCAAGACCAAAATCCTTCCAACTTCTTCATGATTATTTATTGAAATCTAATAATATTAATGTAAACCCAAATTTCCCATCTCACAGTTAAAATGATGCATGCAATAGTTCAAGTAAATACTGAGAGAACAAAATAGGGAGAATTCCCTTACATGCAGAGTTCCACAAAAATCCCCCATAACAAATGAAACAAATAAACCAAAACAACTCACAATTTTCCCCCAAAACCACTTCAAATATTTCCCTAATGGCTTGAGTGGAAAAATTTAATGTCATTAATGCATGGCAGGTCAGTGTAATTTCCCTCCCATTTAACCAACCAACTTGTCCAATTCAAATTTAGCATGTCTTTTATAACTTCACAAAACAATTTCGTCACTAAATTCAGTTAATCAACAGATAGAAAAGCCTTTCCAACTAAACTTATCTCCCCATTGGAGTAGTCGATTGTGCTTAAAACTTGCCAATTAAATTTGTAGCACAAATCATAAAAAATGTGAAGGGGGTGGATTTCCATTATGCCCTTCCAATCAATTTATAAAAGTAATAATTCAAATAACATCTGAGTACATTAGCTTAGGTCCCTTCATATTATGCCAATTTTTATTAAATAACACTAAGCCTTAAAAAATTCGAAATAAACATTGGTATACTTAGGTTACCCATTATTAACCATAAGGTTTTATAAACAAGGTTTATTCATGGCCAATATGATCCCAATTTTCAACATATCTTAGGTCATTAAGGCTTGAATTACAACAACTTAGCTTTGCAATAGGTTAGGATCCCCTTGGCATTATTCCATGCTAATAAAAATAAGTTTCAAATCAATATAAGGAAATAACCTTAATTCATTAACTTAGGCCTTTAATTATTATTGTCAAGCTTTGTAAAGCTATCCTCAATGGTGGTCCATCATAAGATTATATTAAATCACATTTTTATTCTAAGTTCAGGCACTTTATATAGCATGAACCTTATACTAATGTCCATTATTATTAAGTTCCATTACCATTTCTCACATTGCCAAGTTCATGAAGTCCAATTGCTTATACAAATGTGATCATCCAAAATTTTTGCAAGGTAAGTCAAAATAGTAGAACATTATCATGATTCACATACCTCAGCATATGAAGCTTGATATAATACATTGTTCATAATCACCATTAAATATGGTATAGCAAACATTCTAAACTTGAACAAGTATGAGTTAGAACATAAGCACTTTTCTAATCTTAGTTGTAAAGCACAACATCATAGTAAGAATCTCATTAATCAATGATACAAACTGTTTCAACCATTAGCGCACTTATCTCATAGTCCCAAACATGCTACAACAATATACTTCCATTTAGACCATACGCAAAACTCAAACCAGAATGTAGGCCTGATGCAGAAGTACATCATAATTCCAACACTTTTATCACAACAAAATAATAAAATAGTAGGGGTGTTACATACCTCCCCCTTAAAATAATCATCATCCTAATGATTCATTCTAACATAACAGTATTTAAATAAACTAGATAATAAGATACTTATTCAATCCTTGTAATATTCCAACAAGTATAGTCTGAAGCTTGCAAAAATCAAGTTTTAAGAACTTCAAAATAGAGTTATTTTGGCTGTAACAACACGTTTTACAATATTTTTCTCATAACAAAAAAAAAAATTAGTTTTTCAGTAACTTTTCAATTTTATCTTAATTCAAATTTATTGGTTGTAATAGCCTTTCAATCAGTAAAAATGTCATACAGTTTGAGAAATGACATAATTTTTTGTCATTATAACCAGTCAAAACATAATATATTACTAATTATACATAACACAAAGTCAAAAACAAGTTATATATCACAGAAACAACAAGGAAAACTATGTTTTTATCCTCACCTTGTCTTTCCAAACACTATTGTTTCATTCTTACACTTGTCTTTTCAGACTTTACTCTGTGCAATTCCCAAATTTCTTTGCAATGTGACAACAATTTTCTCCTTTTTTTAATACAATGATCAAAACAACATGCAGTGATCTTTACCTTAGATAGCTATAGTCATTCATCCTGTTACAACTAAGTAAACCTTATTCAGTAACATCCCGTAAACGATGCATTCATATAATAATTGATTCATTCCTTAATGAATTTCAAAGGATAAAACATCCTTACTACCAAGCTAGTTCTGAAATATATTTTCCAAATAACAATGATCTCTTACAATATCCTCAATATAACTTATTACCCAAGCCAACATCTCTGGATATCTGTATTCAAATCCTAATGGGATTTTATATTCATCAAGTCACCTTTCTCCTATTAGGTGATCTTAATGCCTTCCATTTATTAATGGTACTTCCTTTTATATAAAATTCTTCCATATATGGATAGCATTCACTGTTCTATTCCAAATATATGTTGATCTTAATGCTTAAGTTTTTCAACATCATAAGCCAATTTATCAAAAGGATTTCCATCTGGAAAATCAAAACTGCATTCATCATTCAACAATGCCTTTTCAACATCTAGTACTCCCAACCAATCCAAGGTCTTACATATTAGATTTACATACCTGAGTAAAATTCTTTGATTCATCCTTGGTCAGGTAACATTCAATAGGTAAACTAGAACATCTATGGAATGAATTATTCATAAAATTATATCATAGCTTCCTTAACTACTTCTTTTCAAGTCCAAACAAGTGATCCCAATGCTCTTATAGTTGATTTATTTTGCCTCCCCATAACAAATAGGACAACACATATTTTTTCCTAAGAAGACACAAGTAATTGTAGAAAAATAGATCCTTTGCTTCTACGGAGGAAATACTTGTTAGATCATCTCAACCCTTCCTAGCAAGCACAACTTTCACCGGGAAGTCTCTTACTGGTTTGTACAACCCTGCTATTCCCATCCTAAGTTATAAGGTGATACACAGTGGTGTGAAACTCTAACCGTGTCCACTATTTAAGGAGTTAAATATTTTAGATGCAAGGATCCCGTACTTATCTCATAGTTCCCATCAATTTAAATGAGTTTTCTCAACCAGAAAACATTACTCCCCTTGACTTATCAATCCTTTATTAAGCTTATGCAATATTAATGCCAATGTTACACTTATGTAATCTTGTTATCCATTCCACAAATGACCATTTATGATACACACTATTGTTAGGTTTAAAAATGTATACAAGCCATGTTGCAATAAGGATTTCCTTAATTCTTATATGCATTAATTAATATAAATATGATTATATTAATAATCATCTCAAAATAGAGATGAAAAGTCAAATTTTGGATAAAGGTAGAATATTAGCATCATGGCTGATTTAAGGTACATACCATAAACTTTAATGTTACAAAATACCTTAATCTTTAAAACCTATACTACACTATTTTCTTACCATAAGAAAAGGTAATTTTTCATACCACTGAACTTATTTGACTACACAGTGAGTTACTATATCTTCACGTAGTTGATCTTGTTATCAACAATATGAGTTCATAAAGTCATAGGATTGATTCCCAAATCTTATCAATAAAATCCATGCCATAAGGCTCACAAATAATAGATCACAGACAAATATTTTCATTCTAATTTGGAACTCCAAGTAAGCATAAATATATATTCATATTTACATAGCCATAATCTTCTCACATAATAGGAAATATATAATTAATATCACATACTTTCTTTTATTGGGTAATTGAAGTGCCTATCCCAAAACTCAGAAATATTTACATCCCAGTTCCAAGCTACAACCAACGATATCCCTTTTCCGGTGGGATTTATCCCAATGCATCCTTTGTTTCTACCTTTCGGATATCTTCCTCATAAATTCATTGTTAATGATTACTTAAATCATCCAATTGTTCCTCTCTTTGCCTTTTAGGCTTGTTGTTTCATATGCTTCCAGGTACTAGTTATCTTCCATATCAGCAAAAACATTGATTTATGTCAGAACAATAAAATTTAATAGCTATGTCTTAAGTCATTTAAGAACTCATTAACTTCAATTTTTTTGATGAGGATCAAACAAAGTCAATGTCATTGTTGCATTGACAGACATAGATTTGCAATTTCTCTTCATATGCAAAGGATAAATCAGATTTCTAATTATGTTTAAGCTAATCACTAGATACCAAGAACTCAGTTGTACTAGTATCAAATTAAAACAAAAACAAGAAGTTCTACTTAACTTACCTGATGTCACGTTAGGAAATATTATTCCTTCATCTTAGCTTATTAGTCACCGCAACATTGTTCTACTGCTTGCTAGAAATTGCAACAAGTCTTTCTTGTTTAACTCATTCTGGAAATCTACATTTGTTGCCACATTGTTTCCACCACTTTTCCTAAAGTTGCAGGTGGAGAAGAGCTAACGCTCTTGTATAATTTTTCTCTTTTCAAGTCATAATTTATTACAGATCTCATTCTAACCTGACTGGTCCTTTCAAATCATTGATTGCTATAGTAGATAGTCCTTTCCTATCTACTTCATCTCCCATTTGTAGGTTTTTTTATTTCATGTTGGATTAAAGTTCCAAAATTTGTCATCAAGATAGTTTCAAAAATCAAGCAACCCTCTGTTGATTTTTATCAATCAGTTCAATTTGTTTAACTTGGTTGATCATGTTCACACTTTACCAGTTGCTCCCAACATCCTTCTAGCTTAGTGTGTCACGAAGGACTGTTAGAGTGTTATCTAACTTATTTACCACCAAACCTGAAGCATAATTTGGTCTGGTTTGTTCTCCATGGTTCATCCTTCATTATTCATTTTTTGAGTTAACAAAATAAAATTTAGTTAGCTTATGGACTCAATAGGTCCAAGAGCTGCAACCTTCAGCTCTGATACCAAAATGTAACAACCTCATTTATTACGCTTCTCAACTAGGATTTTTTTTCTTCATGATTTCCCATGATTTAAATACCCATATATTTAAATTCATATCTCAGCATAAATTCTTAAATGCAATCCATCTGATAATGGTCATAAACCATGTGTAGCTGTATGAGTTGGTTAATAACCATCCCCTCATAGATTACTCTTTACGAGTGTGTATACAAAGTATACTAGTGGTTTCCTTTTTCAGGCATTGATAATCAAGTGATGATTTCTAAGTGTATACATAGGTATCCATCAATCGAATCCCATCCGGTATCCTACACATTAGATCTTGGTGAAATCATGACAGTGTAATCAACAACTTACACTACTTCGGCCAAAGTTTCAGAGACATGTACGACATGCTCGATTCTGTGATGACACACTCGTCATTAGGAACTTGTCATATCACCTAATTCACATTATCTTGTTATATGATTCTTTCAGTTTCTTAAGTTATTAAGTTCATAGTTAACAACTTAAGCATTCATTAATGTATATTCCTATTTACTAGGTTGATTTAGTTTATAAGACATATAATTACATCTGTACCCTATCCCAGTGGTCTAAAAGTACCTCCATACCATCGTGCTTTGAACATACGATGAATGATACTTATTCTATGTGATTTCATGTTGTTGCTATTAAAAGACAACATCCAGTTCATATCATATAACTAAATATGGAATCCTAGAGATATAGGTCTATAGATAGATTTTATTTTATCTATCAACACTAAGTAGGCCAATAATAATAACTCCCTTATATGTGCTAAATTTATCATACGCTCAAGTTACCACAGTGAGATATAATTTTTCATGATGACCATTATATCTTAGTTGGCATCGAGGTACATATCTGCAGTACAATCAACATTTGTAACTTAACAATACTTGAATCGTAAGGTGTTATGACTGTCAAAATTAGTGGATCTTGATGAGATAACTCAGTATAGATGCTATACTGCGGTAAAAAAATGATGACCTAAGTAATTAAATGGGTAATACGTTATAGCGGCCATAGTGACTTGGCCCGCCAACTTTCGCTAATTAAAAACATTGTATCTTATTTGACTTAAGATAATTAATTAAATTACAACATATTAATTCCTTAGTCTCAACGATACTACCCTTACATTATATTAATTCCTTAGTCTAAACAAGGGAATTCATGAATATCGATTGAGTGTTTAGATTCATTCCAACAGGATCATTATACTTACTAGTTGCAGACTTAAATCATCCTATTGCATTAATTCTGTGGATCATATTTAATTTGTTTACACTAGTAAAGTATTAAGTCTTAGAATAACACTTAATAGGGTCAAATATAATTATCAAGAAACAATCCATAATACATATACATCAATCATATGTAACTTCAATTACACATATACATCATTTAATATTTATATACTATATTTATTACAAACACAGTAGTATATTCATAAGTCCAATAGAACCATTAATAATGCAAATATGCATGTATCATTCTTTTAATACATCATAATTATTTCATTTATTAATATATAATATTAATCCACATAAGTTTCCAATCATGCAATCAAATAAGATAATAAAACCTTTCCATTTAATTATATGATGTAATCAAGACTTAATAAATAAAAGAATACATCCTTCTTTATTTCATTTTTTAGGAAGATATAAATAGAATAGGCTAATTTAGCCTCTCAATCAATTAAACACTACAATGATGTTTTGGTCATTTAAAAATTCACTCTTGCAATTCAATGCATCTTTTATCTAATCAAATTGACCAAATAAATTCTTTCAACTTCAATCACCTTTCAGAACTTAAAAGATTCCATCTTCAAAATTTTAGCAACGGTCAATTTGAAAGAACTGACATGATAAGATCTATTTCCCAATCAATAATTTATGTCATTTATTATTTGTACAAATGAAATGTTGCATTACAAACATAAATCATGAAATTGAATTTCAAGAACACAAGACAACATTTATAACATACCAAGATAGTTACAATTCACTTCCTTCAGTCCTATTCATTTAAATACATAAATGTAAGTAACAACTTACAATCATCCTACCATCATCCATTTGATATCGAAATAACAAATGTACAATTTAGCTTCTATACATTAAACATTTGTTTATTAGCAATTAGTATTTAAATCTAACAATTAAGTTATATGATACTATATAATCCCAATAACTTGTAAAAGTATCGTATAATGTTTAATCACTCCAATTATAACATATCACCATGTCAAGGTAAAGTCTATTTAGTTTAATTAAATCTTATAGATGTAAATATTTTTCATATTACATCTCCAATAAATCATGAAGTATCAAGTTCCATATTTAAAATTTATCAGGTCAAAATTTTCACACTCACAAAAGGGTTTCAGTACACAATCATTTCATATTCAAATGAAACCAAGGATGACAGTAACCCAGAACTATTAGACCAACATAAAACGTTGGATAATTAATAATAATTTAATTATAACATCGATGGCAGGAGGGTACAATCAAGTTTGACAACTTTAAGGTAAATTTCCATTTACCTCAAATCAATCATAGGCCAACATACTACATGCCAAGTAAGAATATGTTTAACAAATACACATGGCTATCAAATGGTATACACGATAGCTCCAATAAAAATATTGCATCCAGATTCAAGGTAACTAATAGTTACCTTAGTAAGGTTGATATCTCCAAGTCAAGATAATAACTACCAAAATCTAATAAAATCGAACAATAGCCATTTCATATACAACTAATCTTTCACAGAACTGACTTAAGCTGATACCGTCAACAATTACTAGGTCGAATTGACATTCTGAAATAAAAACTCAAAATGTTTGATCGAACTTAAGGAAAACATGGTTTATCTTAATGATTTAAGGTTTAAGATTTCCCACATACACAAGAACAAGTCATAGAAATTGAATTACAAGAACGAACTCCACTCCTAACACTTACCCATGAACTTTATAGGAACATGAGCCTAGGTCAAATAATAATATGTGCTTGAACATATAGATATATATATTCAATGTAACCAATGTAAGCATAAACCCACTCAAAAGAAAAGGGGTCTTCTTATCATACAATCCGGGTTAACAAGAGTTTGAAGAAATCATATATATCCACAAATATAGTATCACATTCACAGTTAGCCAGTAATTGGTTTTTTACCATCATGAGATCATAGGATCATCCTTATTTACTAAGGACATGGTATTATAATACCCGCATCCAAAACTATCGAAACACGCATTTTCATTCAAACAAATGAAAAATCACCAATCACTATACTACAATGTAACCTTTTAGGGAATCCTTCAATCATACCCAGAATCAGAATTATCAATAGAATGAAACAAAACTACAATTTTTCCAAAACCATTTACATAGTAACACACCAAGCAACTACAATGCCAAAATAAAACTTTTCATAGGATTCATTTACATCTCAAAAACCATAGCGAGAAACATAACGATTAAACCCATATTCAAATTTTACATAAATTAATATATATCATTCGACACCCATATCCTTCACAGATATTACATTATACAAATACAAGTCTTGGATAATGAATCAAATGTGTGATAAAGATATGTGAAATCATAATAATGATAATAACATTTCCACATAAATAAATCCATGGAACCCATAGTGCAAGAGATTTTATTTACGAAAATAATAAATGGAGCAAGTCATTAAAAGAGAGAGAGAGAGAGCTAATCATGCCTAATATCGAAGGTTTTCTTCTTCTACTCTTGTTACTAAGATTTCCTTCAAAACAAATCTTGAAAGGTTGATTCATGTTGGTTGCCAAATAAGGAATTTATTGAAAGCAATAGTCAGGGGACAGAAAGTCCCTCCTCTTTAATGGGAGAGGTTTCCTTATTTAAAGGAAAACACTTATTTACAAATGTACAACGTTTAGCTTTAACAATGAACTCTGATATCATGAAAGTGTTTGATATAATAGATCATCAATACAAAAGGATAAAATAATTAAGGAATGAGATGATGCAAAAAAGCACTCTCAAGAAATATAGATAACAAAATAATTCCTTACGCACGCCAGAATGGAATCATATAGAACATAATCATTTGCATTTAAAAACCATAAGATGTTATTTCATAGACAAAAAGTTCCAGAAATGACATCCATAAGAATACAAGCTTCTTGAAGTAAAACAGACTAGTGATTCAATAACTTTTAATAGATAGCAATAAAAGAACAAGAGCAGATTGAAACAGTAAGAGAGATCTTCTTATATTGATAGTTTTTTACTCCTTTACACTTTCAAAATAAATAGAGTTCTAGCCCCTGAAAATGGCGTAGAGAGATCATTATATAGTTTACAAATTGGTTGCACTTGGTAACCATTTCTTTTAACTAAAATTTTAATTAAGTAGGTGTTCAACACAAGATCCTTAATTAGTTTACAATGAGCTCAATTTAAGAAAAATAAGGAGGACAGGAGAAGCTAGAAGAGAAAACATCCGCTTATTGTTGAGGAGGGCCCACTGACTTGAGAATCTGTTGCTTGAATCTTTTCAATGCTTCAGTTATCTCCCTACATCGTGGGACTGATGTGTTGGCAGTGGCTTGAGACCAAGTGCCTAGACATTTCTCCATGTCCTTATCAAACTCAGTATGTTCAAGGTATTCTTTATTAGCCTCTTCAATAGCAGATTGAAGTGAGCAAATCTCCTTTATCTTCTCTTTGGTAATTAAATCCTCCTTGAACGAGTTTTCTTTAACAAATGCCCTGAACTGAGTTTTAATCTCTTGAAGCAAGAAAGGAACACCTGAATTTTCATCATGAAGATGACAGTGAATATCCTTGAAGGCAGATACAACACAAGTCTTGAAAGATTCTCCCAACTGTTTCTCAATTCTCCCAAGGATTCCTCTAGAAATTTTATTTTCCATTCAATACTGAAAACCCATGACCTTGACAAGTTTTCCTTGACATCATCAAAAAATTTATTGGCCATTGATATCTTTTCATCAACCTATTCCATTAGGTGGAGCTCTATGATGTAACTACTCCAAATTTTCAGTTCTTTGTCCATAGTTCCAATAGAGGAGGATAGTTTTTATTGCCGGTTAGCCACCTTCTCATTAAGTTTGTAGGCCTCTACGATAAAATTCAAGCCTGCAATGATCATGTCATTGACCATGGCTTCCATATCCCTTCCATAAGTGGAATATCTGTGTATATCTTTCATACTTTGAACTTCATCCTGACTGAGAATCATAGGAGGTGGAAGGGCGGCCAGTGGAGCAGGATCCAAAACCTTATCATTAGTCAATAATGACTTGATGAAGCTAGAAAGAACTTGATTTTGTTCAATCAATTGTTCTATAGTCTATTTCCCCTTCTCCACTCTCTCAATAACCATGGTTATTGTTTCCTAGAGGTTATGCACCTCACTCTCAGGAGTAGATTCTCCCATTAGTATCCTAGAAAGCTCTAGGTCAAATTCGAATAAATATTGCTCTACCTTATCAACTCTAGGCTTTGCAACCTATAAAAATTGTTGGCCTTCAGCATTTTTCACTATTCTTGAATTTTTTTTAGCTCTCTTTGTTGGAGGAGGAGTAGCAGTTCCTAATAAGGTTGCCACATCATCAAAATTTGGTCATGTCAAATGGGAAGAAGGTATCCTCTTCCTACTGTCAACCAGCGGTTGCACCCATGTAAAAGTAGAGGAAGAAGAAGGAACAAGAGTTCCAAGAGCAAGTGAGCTCATGGCACTAAAGTATTCACCACTGTTACTTCCAGTAGAGATGTGAGTGAGGCATCTAAAGCTTCTAGAGTAGAGGAATCAGTGGTACTTGGAGGTTCATTGCTTGGTACTTCCTTCTTTTTTTCTATGGTAACTTCTGAAGTTTCATCAGGGTCTCGTATTTCACCATCATCATTTTCACTGAGAACAATAACGTTCTCTCACCCTGAAGGTAGTTCATAATGCCCTGAAATGGGTTCTTCCTAAATTGGCTCTTGTTTGTGCAAGTACCTCCATGTTGGGTGTGTGTGATTCCTTCCTAGGTGTTGAAATATCTCTCGAAGAAGATCCACTTTGATTCTTCCTAAGCTCTTGAACCTTTCTGTCAAACCAAACCTTGGTTCTTATAAGGACAGGGGCTAAAATCTCAACCAAGTCATCCTTTTCCTTCTTGTACCAATCCAGATCTTTCAAAGGAGTATGCTTGATTAATGTCTCATATTAGTAAGACAGCAAGTCTTTGTTATCATATTGGAACCCTTCAGGAATTTGGTGAAGATTGAGCTCCTTTATCAGCTACAGAGAGAATCTGCCATAGTGCCTCCACCTTGCTTCAAAATCATCTGCACAATCGGCCCAGTAGTCCTTAGTATCTGACCTGTGATGATAATTAATTCTAAGGTTTTTCTCAATGAAATTCTTCAAATCAAAATAGGTCCTAGGCCTAAAAAAGTGGACAGTGATGGGAGCAAGGGCCCTTTCTATATTTTGAGCATCCAAGGTTGTTTTACATGTGTAGTTACCCAAGGAAATAGGGAAATGTAGACCAGAGATTATCCTGTCCCTACAGGTTCTATGTAATTTATCCAATTGCCTACATACTTCAATCAAATCCATCTTTTCATTATAAAACATGGGGAGCTTGAGAGGTGTGTTTTTATAGCCAGCCAACCTGATATATGAAAACCTCCTGAACTAAATGAAGAAAGCTCCATACTTTTTTATTAGGTTCATGGCCTCATCATAAAATCTCCTTGGAGTATCACCTTCTAAGAGCCTCACAATATGCATGGTAAAGGCATTGTTAACCCTCCTGAAGTTTTGGTTGTTATTTTCAAGGGTGAATTGAGGGCAGTATGCATAAATGGGTTCATCCTTCTAGCCCTCCATGTATGTGAATCCAAACCACTGCCAGGATGTTGCTAGGGAATACATGAGATAAGAAGTCATATAGAACTTCTTAGTCTGTTGTACATTAGACAATTTCTATGTCAAATTTATACAAATGATTTTTTCCCAATTTATGTTCTCACTACCTTCACAGACGACGTTGATGAGAGGGCACAACTAGAGTGAAATTCATTGGTAGAGGGAAATCCCATGACATGAGCTAGAAAAATGATGAAATCAGATAGCTTTTCATTGAAATCAGCCCTAAATAATGCCTTGGAAAGTCAAGACGCTCCCTTCTTAGGGTTCTTCAACCATGATTTTTCTATCCTTGCCTTATATTTATCATTGTCTACTCAAATAGAGTCTGAGCTTAAGCCTGAGTGATAACGATGGAGTCTTCAACTTCTGGAATCTATAGAGCAACAGAAATGGCAGCAGCATCCAGTTTGGCAATCAGCTCCCCATGCACATTAGACAATTCTTTGGTGTCCGAGTTAAAATGATCCCCATATGCAAGCATGGTGTTGGCACATTGTACAGAGATAACGAAGCCAGCCACATACACAAGGCTGCTTTCATTGATCATTTGTGCCATGGGGGAAGGATTAGGGCTAGTCAATCTATTCCAAAAATCCCCAAAATCTAGGTGCCAAACCTCACTATCCCTGATATTGGGAATAGAGGACTCGAGAGGTGAAACTTGTTCTTGACCGTAGAATTTAATCTTCATGTTTGTAGTGTACAAAGAAACAACCTTCAAGGATCGAATCCACAATGAAAATGCAAAGGGAACGAGAGCACGAGAAAATGATCTTAATTACAGGCATTTGAGAAAATGATGGCAAGCGAGCAGTGTGTCAAATGCATAGAGAATAGTCCCATTAAATATTCATTTAGGAGAGAGAAGGTCATAAATGTGCATTAAATTCATATTACACTGACTCAAAAAGAGAAGAATCAGGAAGAACAGAAAAAACTAGCCTGGATGGTCTTTGGTACATTTGGGACATGAGGAACGTGAAGAAGCGATCTGGACAACACGGGTGATGTGGGTCAAGTGTGCCTCATGAGCACAGACAGTTGAGAAACTTGGAAACGTGAGGGACACGAGGGACATTAAGACATGATTTAGTCGATGCACGTGATGCGAGGAAATCAGGGATAGAAGGCATAAATGCTTTTGGGATATATGGGACAAAAGTACGTGAAGGATCTGATCCAAATGATATAGGTGGTTTGGCAACAGAAAGCCCAGACGAATTTGGAACATACGAACTGAAAAGTTCCAATGGAACTAAAAGTTAAAATATTTTTGGGGAATGTGGCCGATCGAGGAATAGAAGGCCTGATAGAACTTGGGACATGAGGGACAAAAATGTTTGACATACCCGCAAATTACCAAAATGACTCCAAAAAATGTGAATTTTTACTATCTCCTCAACTTTTCACTTTGCTAGAACATCACTAAATGGTGTCAACCCAAAATTTTCAATTTTTTGACTTTCAAAAGATGGAAAATTTTTGAGAGGACAACAGTTGGCTCTTTCTAGGGATGACTTGGCTAGATCAGAAGAATGAGACAAGGCAAGAACTCTAGAAAACCTAGGGGAAGAAGACCATTGCCTTATCCATTGGGCCACGAAGTCCAAAAGGAAACCAATACAAAGTACAACACAAAAATAGGGAAAAGAAACACACCAAAGGCAATGGAAAAGCTAACACACCCTATATATAATATACAAAGAGAGTTCCTATTCACCTAGGACTTGAACAATTTCAAGTACTACCCACTATAAGGAAGTGGGAGATAGGAACCATCCATGTAATCAAGATACAAAGAGTTCTCACCAACAAAGTGCCTGATTTTGAAAGGACCAAGCCAAAGAGAATCAAACTTACCATTGCTTCCTCGAGGCTCATGTCTTTTATCCCATAGAAAAACAATGTCTCCAACTTTGAAATCTCTAGATCTAGCCTTCTTGTCAAACAGATATTTCACCTTCTGCTAGTGGGAAAATATTTTATCAACATCCTGCAGCTTGTCTTCATTCAACTTATGAAGATACATGATCATTTTATCTAAATAATCATTTAAGCTAGTGTCCTCAATGGCCTTCATTAAGTACAAAGATGGTAGCTCCACTATTACTGGTAATTGAGCTTCCACACCATACACCACTTGGAAAAGGGGACATCCCAATAGCTCTTTTAGGTGTAATCCTATCTTCCTAAAGAGTAGCATAGAGTTTCTTGTGTCAGTTCCTCTAAGATTCATTAACCAGTTTCTCTACTATAGCCACCAGATTCTTGTTTATTGATTCTACCTATCCATTCCCTTGAGGATAATAATCTAAAGAGTGAGCAAGGGAAATGCCATATCCATAACAAAAATCCATCATCTTAGCAGAAGAAAAATTTGAAGCACTATCAGTCACAATCTTGCTTTGAACTCCAAACCTTACCAAGATGTTTTCTTTGATAAAATTACATACTACTTCAGAAGTAGCACTCTTTACTAGAATGGCTTCTACCCAATTAGTGAAGTAATTTTTGGCAGTTAACACATGAGTATGTCCTAAACTTGAAGATGGGTTGAGTGTTCCAATGAAATCTAAACCCCACTGTTGAAAGGGCTCTTCAAACACAACCGGTTTAAGTGGTAAGGCAACCAATTTGGGTCTTCCCAAAAAATTCTGACAAGCTTCACATTTATCAACTCATTTTGATGCATCTTTAAATAAGGTGGGCCAATAGTATCTAGCATGAAGAATCTTGTGTGAAGTAACAGCAGATGAGTAATGACCTCCACATGCTTGATCATGGAAAGCTGAGAAAATCTTCTTCTGTTGTTCTTTGTCAACACATTTCAGAAATCTTCCATCCATTCCACGTTTGAACAAATCATTCTCCCACGACACGTACTGGGATGATCTTAGCTTGATAGATCTCTTCTCCTTGGTAGTCAAAATAAAGGGACACTGCCCATAGGTGAGAAATGAGTGATATCAGTATACCATTCATATGTTGAGCTAAGAAAAATAACAATAGGAACATCAACCTCATCCTTAGGTAATTCATGACCAGCTCCTACGGCAATGAGTTCACACAAGCCTTTACCCCAAACTAGTTTGGTTGGTCTGATATCAATATCATATTATTGAACCTTTTCTACTTAGTTTCCTCTCTTAGTTCCAAATTCTTACTGTGTAAGAATAGAATTGATGGTTGTATCAAGCACAAGCACCACATAGTGAGAGTTAAGAATATAAAATCAAAACTTTCTTGACAACTTTAACCTTCTACAAAAGCATGCTTCTCCATCATGGTGTATTTCAACTCGTGATTTTTTAGAATGTAGCTCATGAATGCAATCGAGATCTCATGATCATCAGAATATTTTTGGGTTAATACAATGGCCAGGGTGCTTTCTATGGCATAGCAATAAATAATAAAATCTCTACTAAAATCTTGTACATGCTAAGATAGGAGTCCTAGCAATAGCTTTTTTATACCTTCAAAAGCTTCTTTCCCTTCAAAGGACCAGCCAAAAGTTTGTTTTCCTTTCATCATTTAAGAGATATTCAAATTTAGCTCTACAAAATTAGGAATGAATCTTCTCAGGAAGTTGATCTTACCGAAGAAAGAATGCACTCCCTTCTTACTTTTGGGAAGAGGAATCTTTTGAATAGCTTGAACTCATTCCAGATCAATTTTGATTCCATCTTTAGAGACAATTTTCCCTTTGTGACACAAAAGACAAATTTCTTGGGATTAAAAGAAACCCCATATTCTTTGCATTTCAAGAGAACTGTTTCCAGATGCTTAAAATGATCTGTTCTAGTTTTGGAAAACACAGTCAGGTCATTTAGATACACAACAATAAATTTTCCTTTCAAACTTCCAAAAGCTAAGTCCATAGCCCTTTGAAAAGTGGCACCGGCATTAATGAGTCTAAAAGGCATCCTCTTGTAGGAAAAATTACCCCAGGGGGTGGTGAAGGTCATCTTGTGTTGATATGTGGTATTAACTTCCACTTGATTATACCCTGAGAAGCCATCAAGCATGGACAACATTTCAGACCCTGTAACAGCTTGCAAAACTTGATCCATCATGGGTAGAGGATAGTTATCCTTTAAAGATGCCTGATTTAGATTCCTGAAGTCAACACAGATACGAATCTCACCATTTTTCTTCCTGACAGAAAAATGTTGGCAATCCATTCGAATGGTGAATGGGGAAGATAATTTTAGCTTTCAATAATTTTTGTATTTCCTGAAAAATGGTGTCAGCAATCTTTGGATTGTACTTGCCTTTAATTTTGCTTGAAATTTTTAATCCCAGGTTTGAGAGGAATGAAATGCTACATTTCCTTTGGTTGGAAAGATTTTAGATCCTCATATGAATATGCAAGAACATCCCTATACTTTTTTAAGAGGTTCACCACCTTCTTCTTTTCTTCTTGTGTACAACATGTTCCAATGTTCACCATTTTGGGGTCAGCAGAGCTCCCAATGTTAATATTTTCATACTCAGCAGATTGTCATACTCCTGTAGAAGCTTTAGACTTAACATACCTATCAAGTTTATCAAACAATTCCTCCAAACTCACCAGCCCTTTAGGAATCTTGTTACCTTTGAGTTTGATGCACCCATCTTGATCTGTCTCCTCTTTGACACCCTCCTCATGGGAAGATACATTCTCACAAGGCAAAGTGTTACTTCCTTTGAAATACAATTGTTAAAATTTATCCCTGAGCTCCAAGAAAGAAAGTAAATGTTGATCATCGTTGAAAATTTTCCAGTTACTTGCATTATCAGGCACACTTGGCCTATGGATCATTTCAATGGTGAATTTTTCCTGAGAGAAATCAGGGTGAGGTATCAACAATGATCCTGAGACAGCTAGTGAATCAGCCCTAGTGTTCTTTTCTCTCGGTATAGCTTCAATGGAGAAGGCGTCAAGAAATTCAATAGAATCCCAAACTTGATTCCTGTAATGCTTCAACCTTCTATTCTTTACTTGGAAAAGGTCTCTGACTTGTTTAACAACTAGTTCTGCATCTCCACGAGCCAGGAGATTCTTCACACCTTTTTCTTTTACCACATTAAGTCCAAGGATGAGGGCTTCATACTCTATCATATTATTGGTATTTTCAAACTGTAGCTTGAATGAGAAAGGATGAAATTTTCCCTTAGGAGATATCAACACCACACCTGCTCCAAAACCAGCTGAGGAGCAGCTTCCATCAAATTCTAGATTCCAAACACCATTAGGATCATGAAGTACTTCTTTGGGAAGTTTAGTTTCCTCCAGAGACATAATCATATAGTTACCATGTCCAATATCCTCATAGAGTATTTGTGCTTTGGGATCATTCATTTTTACACAATATACTCAGATTGCTTCTCAGGAAACAGCTTCTTGATCTTTCCATTGATTGGTATGAGGGAATGTGACCAATTCATTTGAATCTCTCCTCCCACATCTTTACAAAAATTCCTACTTAACAGCATACCATATGAAGGAGGGATATCAGCTACCAGAATAGTAGCCAAAACCTTCTTCTCTGGTAAAGTGGCAAAAGCTACTTGTGCATCTTTAATCCTTCTAACCAAAGGCACCTCCTTACTCTCCATAGAATAGTAGGACCCATAAGTGCATGTGAGAGTAAGACCCAAAGCATGAGCCACTTTGGTAGGAATTACATTATTTGATGCTCCTGAATCTATGACATAGTTGCTAAGTTTATGGCCTGCTATAAGAAGAGTCACATAAAACGGTTTGATTTTCTCATTAGGTGAGGTGACTGCAGCTACAAGGTTGGGTTGGGGTGCAGAGGATGGAGTAGGAAAAAGGCCTTTAGAGGTAGTTTTGGAATGGGAATTGACAAAGTGGACCATTTTGGCAAAGGCTTTAGGGTGGGTTTGATAATACTCAACCTCTGAAATTTGAACCTTTGTTTTCTTAAGGTGATCAATGATATCAAAAGATCTAGAGGTGGATGGGCTATCATCACTAGGAATCTTAGGCTTATCAGGTTTAGGAGCTGGAGAAGAAGAAGCTTTAGCAGTAGAATTAGGAAAAGAAGAATTAGCAGAACTCACCTTCTATGTGGATGCAGTGGGAATAGGAGATCCTCTTTTTGCAACAACGGGGATAGTCATGGGATGTTCCTTGGACCTCTTAGTGGGCTGCATCACTTTCTCCTTCTTATTTTTCTATTCCCAAGTCATGACAGTGTATGATTCACTATTCATATCTGCTACTACTTCATCATAATCATCCTCTTCATCAACACCTTCAGTGGTGAAGAAATTGACTCGAGATCCCTCAAGTTCCTCTAGTTCTTCATCAGCCTCTTCTTCAGGTTCTTCACAATCTTCATTAATCTCTTCATCTTCAGGTTCTTCAACCTCACAAGTTGCATTAACAGGGACCTTGATGGGTGGCCCCTCAATTTCCAACCTTGTCTGAGAGGAAGGAAAATGATTTCTAGGCTGAAAATTCCTCCTTGGAACATCTGCATAAGGAGCATGCTGAGCCAATTGTTTCTTGATGGAAATGAGGTCATTAGCAATCTTTTGTACTAATGGATCTGTATTAGCTCCAGGAGTAGAAGAAGAAGAAGAAGAAGCTCTAGATTTGGAAGGATCTCTTTTCAACTTACCAGACATGATCAAGTCATCTTCAATGCTAACAGCTAATCTCTGATCCTCAGCCAATGTTGCAAGGTTGGCTCTTCTCAATGCGTAGCTAACTTCAGGAAATTGAGCATTCAGGAAGAAACATTTTTGAATTTGATCTACAGGTTGAGTGTCTGGTGGGATCTTGTTAATCAACTTGTTGAACCTGGCCACAAATTCCCTCATGGGCTCTTGTGATTCTTTCTTTATTTGAGAAATCTGGGCCAACAAAGCATGCACATCCTCTGCAGGTTTGAAACGGTTCTCAAATCTTGTCCTCATCGTGGTCCAACTGGTAATGGCCCCAGCAAGAAGATGATAGAACCAATCTGCTGCATTATCTTGCAAAGTTTCTACAAAAATCCTCACCGAGACATCTTCATGTTCAACTCTGAGGACTCCACATGCAACTATGAAGGCTGCAATATGTTCATCAGGATGCACCTTGCCATCACCTCTGAACTTGGGGAAGTTCTTTCTGTTACCCCTGGGTAACTCATGCAAAGGTGAGGAAGGGCAAGAGGCCCAACACAATGGCCCCAAGGTAATGGAACTGCCATCCTTGGAAAGACTACTTGAAGGGGAACTGAAACACCAACAAGAATTAAAGCACAAAGATTAGGGTTGAGTTGCTCTGGAGGGATACCACTCACAAGGGTTCTATTTTCAACAGGAGGCGTACTTGTGGAATGAGCTCTTCTATTTCTCCCTGTTGAAGGAAGAGGGAAACCTTGCTGCTCCAAGAGCTGAAACTGAGAATCTTCAATACCAAGGGCTCTCCTGCCACGAGTAAATCATAGAGTCACCAGATCAAAGAATGATCAAGAAAATGTTCATAAAACTGGAATACATTCAAAACAAATCCCCAGCGGAATCACCAAAAACTATTGGTTGTCAAATAAGGACTTTATTGAAAGCAACAGTCAGGGGACAGAAAGTCCCTCCTCTTTAATGGGAGAGGTTCCCTTATTTAAAGGAAAAAACTTATTTACAAATGTACAACATTTAGCTTTAATGAGGAACTCTGATATCATGAAAGTGTTTGATATAACAGATCATCAATACAAAAAGATAGAAGAATTAAGGAATGGGAGGGGGCAGAATAGCACTCTTAGGAAATATAGATAACAAAATAATTCTTTACTCATGCCAGAATGGAATCATATAGAATAGAATCATTTGCATTTAAAACCATAAGATGTTATTTCATAGACACAAAGTTCCAGAGATGACATCCACAAGAATACAAAGCTTCTTGAAGTAAAACAAGACTAATGATTCAATAACTTTTAACAGATAGCAATGAAAGAACAAGAGTAGATGGAAATAGAAAGAGAGATCTTCTTGTATTGATAGCTTTTTACTCCTTTACACTTTCAAAAATAAACAGAGTTCCAGCCCCTGAAAATGGCGTAGAGAGCTCATTATATAGCTTACAAATTGGTTACACTTGGTAACCGTTTCTTTTAACTAAAATGTTAATTAAGGAAGTGCTTGACACAAGATCCTTAATTAGTTTACAATGAGCTCAATTTCAGAAAAAGGAGGAGAGGAGAAGCTAGAAGAGAAAACATCCACTTATTGCTGAGGAGGGCCCACCAACTTGAGAATCCATTGCCTGAATCTTTTCAATGCTTCAGCTATCTCTCTGCCTCATGGGACTGATGTGTTGGCAGTGGCTTGAGACCAAGTGCCTAGACATTTCTCCATGTCCTTATCAAACTCAGTATGTTCAAGGTATTCTTTATTAGCCTCTTCAATAGCAGATTGAAGAGAGAAAATCTCCTTTATCTTCTCTTTGGTAATTAATTCCTCCTTGAACAGGTTTTCTTTAACAAATGCCCTGAACTGAGTTTTAATCTCTTGAAGAGAGAAAGGAACACCTGAAGTTTCATCATGAAGATGACCATGAATATCCTTGAAGGCAGATACAACACAAGTCTTGAAATATTCTCCCTTCTGCCAACTGTTTCTCAATTCTCCCAAGGCTTCTTCCAGAACTTTTATTTTCCATTCAACACTGAAAACCCATGACCTTGACAAGTTGTCCTTGACATCATCAAAAAATTTATTGGCCATCAATATATTTTCATCAACCTGTTCCATTAGGTGAAGATCTATGATGCAACTACTCCAAAGCTTTAGTTCTTTGTCCATAGTTCCAATAGAGGAGGAGAGTTTTTGTTGCAGGTTGGCCACCTTCTCATTGAGTTTGAAGGCCTCTACAATAAAATTCAAGCCTGCAATGATCATGTCATCAACCATGGCTTCCATAGCCCTTCCATAAGTGGAATATCTATGTATATCTTTGATACTCTGAACTTCATCCTGACTGAGAATCATAGGGGGTGGAAGGGCAGCCAGTGGAGCAGGATCCAAAACCTTATCTTTAGTCAATAATGACTTGATGAAGCTAGAAAGAACTTGATTTTGTTCTTCCAACTATTCTATAGTCTGTTTACCCTTCTCCACTCTCTCAATAACCTTGGTTACTATTTCCTGGAGGTTATGCACCTCACTCTCAGGAGTAGATTCTCCCATTGGAATCCTAGAAAGCTCTAGGTCAGAGGCTAATAGATCTTGCTCTGCCTTATCAACTTTAGGCTTTGCAACCTCTAAAAATTGTTGGCCTTGAGCATCTGTCACTATTCTTGAAGTTGTTTTAGCTCTCTTTGCTGGAGGAGGAGGAGTAGTGCCTAACAAGGCTGCCACAACATCAAAATTTGGTCCTGACAAATGGGAAGAAGGTTTCCTCTTCCTGCTGTCAACCAGGGGTTGCACCCATGCAAAAGTAGAGGAAGAAGAAGAAGGAACAAGAGGTCCAAGAGAAAGTGAGCTCATGGCACTTAAAGTATTCACCACTATTGCTTCCAGTAGAGATGTGAGTGAGGCATCTGGAGCTTCTTGAGTAGAGGAATCAGTGGTACTTGGAGGTTCAGTGCTAGGCACTTCCTTCTCTTTTTCTATGGTAACTTCTGAAGTTCCTGCAGGGTCTGGTACTTCACCATCATCACTTTCACTGAGAACAATAACATTCTCTTGCCCTGAAGGTAGTTCTGAATGCCTTGAAAGGGGTTCTTCCTCAATTGGCTCTTGTTTAACCTCTTTTATCTTCTTTTGGTACACTTGAGTGGAAGAAGAGGGAGTAGATGATTCAGGTTCTTTATTTGAGGAAGGAGGAGGGGTTTGTGCAGGTACCTCCATGCTGGGTGTATGTGATTCCTTCCTAGGTGTTGAAGTATCTCTAGGAGAAGATCCACTTTGATTCTTCCTAAGCTCTCAAACCTTTCTGTCAAACCAAACCTTGGTTCTTACAAGGACAGGGGCCAAAATCTCAACCAAGTCATCCTTCTCCTTCTTGTACCAGTCCAGATCTTCCAAAGGAGTATGCTTGATTAATGTCTCATATTCATAAGACAACAAGTCTTCATTATCATCTTGGAACCCTTCAAGAATTTGGTAGAGATTGAGCTCCTTTATCAGCTGCAGAGAGAATCTACCATAGTGCCTCCACCTTGCTTCAAAATCATCTGCACAATCGGCCCAGTAGTCCTCAGTATCTGACCTGTGATGATAATTAATTCTGAGGTTTTTCTCAATGAACTTCTTCAAATCAAAATAGGTCCTAGGCCTGAAAAAGTGGACAGTGATGGGAGCAAGGGCCCTTTCTATATTTTGAGCATCCAAGGTTGTTTTGCATGTGTAGTTACCCAAGGAAATAGGGAAATGTAGACCAGATATTTTCTTGTCCCTGCAGGTTCTATGTAATTTATCCAATTGCCTGCACACTTCAATCAGAGCCATCTTGTCATTACAAAACATGGGGAGCTTGAGAGGTGTGTTTTCATAACCAGCCAACCTGATATATGAAAACCTCCTGAACTGAATGAAGAAAGCTCCATACTTTGCTATCAGGTTCATGGCCTCATCAGAAAATCTCCTGGCAGTATCACCTTCTAAGAGCCTCACAATATACATGGTAAAGGCATCATTAACCCTCCTGATGTTTTGGTTGCTAGTTTCAAGGGTGAATTGAGGGCAAGTATGCATAAATGGGTTCATCCTTCTGGCCCTCCATGTATGTGAATCCAAACCACTGCCGGGATGCTGCTAGGGAATACATGAGATAAGAAGTCATATAGAACTTCTTAGTCTGTTGTACATTAGACAATTGCTCTATCAAATTTATACAAATGATTTCTGCCCAATTTATGTTCTGACTACCTTCACAGATGATGTTGATGAGAGGGCACATCCAGAAGTGAAATTCATTGGTAGAGGGAAATCCCATGACACGAGCTAGCAAAATGATGAAATCAGACAACTCTTCATTGAAATCAGCCCTAAATAATTCCTTAGAAAGTCGGGGACGCTCCTTTCTTAGGGTTCTTCAACCATGATTTTTCTATCCTTGCCTTATATTTATCACTGTCCTACTCGAATAGAGTCTGAGCTTGAGCCTGAGTGATAACGATGGAGTCTTCAACTTCTGGAATCCGTAGAGCAGCAGAAATGGCAGCAACATCCAGTTTGGCAATCAGCTCCCCATGCACATTAGACAATTCTTTGGTGTCCGAGTTAAAATGAGCCCCACAGGTGAGCACGGTGTCGGCACATTGTACTAGAGATAGGGAAGCCCACCGCATACGCAAGACCACTGTCATTGATCATTTGTGCCATGGGGGAAGGATTAGGGCTAGTCAATCTGTTCCAAAAATCCCCAAAATCCAGGTGTCAAACCTCACTATCCCCGATATCAGGAACAGAGGACTCAAGAGGTGAAACCTGTTCTTGACCTTGGAATTTAATCTTCATGTTTGTAGTGTACAGAGAAACAACCTTCAAGGATCGAATTCGCAATGAAAAATGCAAAGGGAATGGGAGCACGAGCAAATGATCTTAATTGCAGGGATTCGAGCAAATGATGGCAAGTGAGCAGTGTGTCAAATGCATAGAGGATAGTCCCATTAAATAGCCATTTAGGAGAGAGAAGGTCATAAATGCACATTAAATTCATATTGCACCAACTCAAAAAGATAAGAATCAGGAAGAGCGGAAAAAACTGGCCCAGATGGTCTTTGGTACATTTGGGACATGAGGGACATGAAGACGTGATCCGACCAACATGGGTGATGTGGGTCAAGTGGGCCAAATGAGCACAGATGGTCCAAAAACTTGGAAATGTGAGGGACGCAAGGGACATGAAGACATGATTTGGCTGATGCATGTGATGTGGGGAAATCAGGGACAGAAGGCACAGATGCTTTTGGGACAGATGGGACAAAAGTACGTGAAGGACCCGATCCGGCCGATGCGGGCGATCGGGGAATAGAAAGCCCAGACGAACTTGGAACATACAGACTGAAAAGTTCCGACAGAACCGAAAGTTAAAAGATTTTCAGGGAATGCGGCCGATCGGGGAATAGAAGGCCCAACAGACTTGGGACATGAGGGACAAAAATGTCTGACAGACCCACAAATCACCAAAATGACTCCAAAAAACATGAATTTTTACTATCTCCTCAACTTTTCACTTCACTAGAACATCACTAAAGGGTGTCAACTCAAAATTTTCAATTTTTGACTTTCAAAAGAGATGATTCACAAAATCAAGTGAGAGCACAAAAATAGGAATTCCCTTCATGTAGAGTTCCACAAAATATCCATCAAACAATGAATAAGAAAATCCCCCATCATCTCGAAGTTTCACAAAACCACTTTTTCATGCCCCGAGATTCATGGGTGAACATTTAATGTCATTAGTGCAGGAGTATCAATGTAGTTTTCCCTCCCATTTAACCAACTAACTATGTGTCATTGAAATTTAGTAAATATTTTTACTTGCAAAACAATATCAATACCTTTAAGTTAATATCAATAGATAGTTATGCCTTTAACTAACTTATCTGCCCATTGGAGTAATCGGTGGTGCCTATTAAATGCCAATTAATATGGAGAAGATAGTACAAAATGCAAAGGGGGTGAATTTCCATTATGCCTTTCCATATATACTTATAACAAAATAAATTTGAATAACCTTATACCTTAGCTTAGGTCCTTCAAAGATTATGCCAAGTTTTATTACCTCTAAACTAAGCCTTAATAAATTTGAAGCATCAACCATTTTTTGGTGTAAGGTTAGGCCCATTATTATTTGAGCACAAGGTTTTGTAAGGTGTTGTTCATGGCCAATATCATTAGGACCTTCAACATATCTTAGGTTATTAAGAATTGAATTACAAAAAATTAACTTTGCAATAGTTTAGGATCCCCTTGGCATTATCACATGTTAATAAACATAAGTTTCAAACAATAGTAGGAATATCCTTAATTCTTAACCAAGGCAACTTACTTCATTATGCCAAATTTGTAAAGATATCCTCCATGGTGATCAATAAGACTTATATTGCATCACATTTTTATTCTAAGTTTAGTCACGTCTATGATAGCATGAACCATATACTAATTTCCTTATTATTAAGTTCCAATAACATGATCATAGTTGCTAAGCACAAGAAGTCCAATCTTAACAAATGTGATCATCCAACAAAGGTAATAAATAGAAGTAACATGATCACGATCAACATACCTCAGCATATGAAGTTTCATAGCATACATATTCACTGTCACCTATTAAATCTGGTATAGCTACACATTGAAACTTTATACAAGTATGGGTTAAAGCGTATGCACTTGTTAAGCTTAGTTGAATAATGAGAAGGCAAATTATAGAGTAAGGATAACAGAAAAAATGGTACACATACTTTCTCAACTATTAGCACACTTATCTCATTGTCCCAAGCATGGTACAACAATATACTTCCATTTAGTCCATGCACAGAAATCAAACCATAATGTAGGCCTACTGCAAAATTACATCATAATTCCAACACTTTTATCACAGAAAAATAAAAACATAGTAGGGGTGTTGCACTAAGCACTCAGCTATTGTTTTACCATGTAAATCTAGTGTTCTTCTCTTGCATACTTGGTATTTTGTATATTTAGTTTATCTCTATATTTGTATATTGTTATTTTTTTATTCAACTTTCTACATATTCATTGTTGTAAATTTTGTGGTTTCCTAACTTTTCCAAAACACATAATGGAGAGGAGTTAATATATAAAGGGTTAAGTTAAATTATTTTTTAGCTCAAATTTCATTGTCTTCACCATATTTTTTTATTAGAGGAAAAAAGGGGTTGAGGGAGACCTACCCTGAACACAGTCATCTCTCCATGAGAGAAGATAAATAAATTACCACACCCATCAAAAAAATCAATAATAAAATAGTTCATAATAATAAGATCTCCCCAGGAGCTAAAGTAGAGAAACAACAACAATAAAAAACACATTGGAACTAACAACAATGAAGAAACTAACAGCCAAAAAGCAACAGAGATAGTAAATAAAAAAAAACACCCCTCCCCCAATCATTTATAGGATTTTTCAAGCCCCTCTATCACCTTAACCCATTCCTTATCCATAGCATCTATGTTACCAACCAGAGATGCCAATGTGAAACCATTAGGAGTCATCTTTCTTTTCCTGCCCTGACTATCCATAGCACTATAGGCATTAGCTAGCTGACCTAGAGTCTGGATATGTTGTAGAGTAGATTTCACTCTGACTACACTCCACTCCATGTAGCTATGAAGAATGGCA
Organism: Taxus chinensis; assembly: GCA_019776745.2. Taxonomy (NCBI): domain Eukaryota; kingdom Viridiplantae; phylum Streptophyta; class Pinopsida; order Cupressales; family Taxaceae; genus Taxus; species Taxus chinensis. Next base: position 150,081 of record JAHRHJ020002441.1, on the reverse strand, counting down.
TGAACATGGTCCAACTCATTGGTTATGAAACCATAGTTAGATTTTAAAACATCAATCTCTCTGTCATGCCCATTGTTGACCACTTCCTCAACATGTGCTTTCATCTTATGCCAGTCATTGAACAAATATTGCACCGAACTCTTGGTGAGCCACATTTTTTAGAGACACTTAGCTATATGAATTGACAATATTTTTTAATTTTTTTTTAAATTATAATTAATGTAGGTGTATTCATTTCATATTCTCTAGATTTAAAGAAATATCTTCTTTGTTTTTACTCTACCTTGATTATGTATTGTTTCATCATGTCTAGATGTTGCCACTTGTTAATAATCCATGAATTCAGGTCCCAAATTAATTAGAATTTTTTTATTTTTTGATATGTAAATATAAATGCATGAGATCATAAAAATTTTATTACATCATTGAATTGGTCTTATTGAATCCAAGTTTTTGTTCCTAAGTTCTCATTGTCTCGATATTTGGAAATGTTGATCTATGTCACTTGGCTTTCAATAGTGACATTGGGTTAGGAGATTTTTTTGATATGAAATTTTTCAATTTTTTATAGACAGAGTGTGGTCGCATGATTTATAGCTACACATAAACCATCCATGAAATTGTTCTATGGACTATTTTGATTTCTAGGTCTTAGTTTTTCTTTTTTACAGAATTTAGATGCACTTGATCTTACCATGTGTAGTCCAATTATATATTTTTGCTCTAGGTTTTTTTTAAACTTTATTCAACTTATATCCATATCCTTATAGAGTCTAAATATATGAGACCTTACCACATGTTCATTATCTATGATATTTTCTAGTCTTCTTTGAACTAATTTATTCCTCATCAATACAAAGTTTGATCTCACAAGATGTTACCACTTGTTGATCATCCATGTTTTCATGCTCTAGGATTTTTTCCAACCTTTGAATTCATCTTAATTTTATTCTTAGTGTGTATATATATGTTATCTCACCACATCAACACTATTTATGAATCCCAAATTTCAGATTCTTTGAAATATTCTCCAACTTATACACTAGTGACTTAGTGTCTGCTTCAAAAAAAATCCTTGTTCTAATTATCCCTTTCTACCCATACATTTAGGGAAGTACTGTCATATAGAAACCCAATATGAACTCGTGATCCAACCATGTGGAACTGAAATTCCTAAATTTATTTAAGAAAAACTCACTAACATACTTGATATCCTCATACTACTATGTCAATATGAAATAATGTGAATGACAAACCTACTTGAAGTATCCTTGAATATTTTTAAGGGATTTGGAGTGTCTCTTGAGGGGAATATTGAAATATTAGAACATGTTTTCATGAAAAATTTCTATCATGTAAAATTATCATGACAACTTAGCCTGCCATTGAAAACACACTCTCCCAATCATTGTGAACCTTTCCTCTAGTCAACCCATCAGCTCATGCAACCCCTATGAGTCTATGTCATCCTCATTATGGCTAAGAGGAATGTGCTAACATGGTTTTTCAAGTGTGTTTCATGTGTATGGTAATGGAGTCCAAGTTTATTTCATGATAATACTAAGCTCTGATGTGGAATAGTGATCTTTGAAGCACTAAATTTTCTATTTTTAGTCATATTGCAAGCATAATGAATATCCTCTCGAAGATGACAAGGTAAGACTCAATCTATATGAGAGTTTGTAGAGGAAATAAATGAAGTTATCCAAGGTATTTTATGGAAAATCTCTATGGGAGATAATTGATGTCAGGAACAAGTTAAGCAAAACTGGGTCATTTTGGGCACATGGAATGAAGGCTCCAATAGAGAAAGTCACCTTATTATGAAGATTATGAGAGTTCTAGGAGGATTTGGAAGCTAAAAAAATAGGAAATGGAAATATATTGGAATCCTCCACATGATGGACACATAAATTTTGGTCCAAGACTTCAAAATCTCTGTGATAGCTCAAGTTACTTGTTGTTGTTCCTTCATGACTAAAAGGGTGAATGGTGCCAAAAATCAAATTTCAGGATGAATAAATTCTTGAAAAATGTGGGAATGAACTCATTGAATGATTTTGATTCAAAATCATATAATATTTCACCTCTGAACTCCAAATTTTCACTATTGGGAAAGAAAAGGCAAGTCTGTGTGTTCTAATTTCACATTGGGATGATGATGTCAACATCACTTAAAGGCTTGGGGAAACTTTTCAAGGTTATGTGTTCCCTTTTAATTGTACCCAGTGTGAAAATGTACATGGGGGACACAAAATTTTGTCTCCCTATGCATGTTATGTTTTCATCACTTAAAACTTTGGAATTAAGTGATTAGGTGAGCACAATGCAAAAATAGACCACTTTCTCATGATGAACTCCCCCTTGGTGCATTTTTGGAGCATGTTGTGTCCCCTTTGATTTTCCCCAAGGTGAAAAGGGACATGGGGGACACAAAATTTCCTCAAGTTTTTGTCTCCCCCATGATGTTAGAGATCTCTCCTCAACTTTGCAAATCATCAACTTTCAAGTAATATTTTGTCCCTACCTAAGAAACATGTTAAACTTAACATTTTTGCTCTCAAACTACTTTCCCCTTTCTCATGAGATAATGACCCATGGCACATTTTTCAGCTGATGGAGTGTCCCTTTGCACATTTCACCAACATAAAAAGGGACATGGGGGACAATAAAATGTGTTCCTCTTCTCTCTCTCATTTATCCCCTGGACATATGGAAAACCTCTATTAAGCCCTTGAGTGTCCAGTTTCCAACCCCCTTCATCTCACCTCTCATGAAACCACAAGCTGACACTTGGCATGATTGATGAAAAGTGTATATTTGGATCCCTTATTTTCCCAATTTGTCCCTTTTCCCCTATTTTTAGGGTACAACTCCACATCAACCCTCATTCAACCCCAGTTAAGCTTGTTTGAGTCAAACATGAGTTAAGGTGTGCAAGTGAGAACAAAAAGCCTCATATTCAAACACTTAACCATTTTTTAGTGTTAAAGATTCATTTTTCCCTCACAATATCACTCTCCTTGTTATTATGTTGTTAAAAATGTGCTAGAGGCCTCATATACTAAAAATGGAAAGTTGTTCATATCTCCCAAACCACTTGTTTGATCCCCATGAGATTTTAACAACAACTCCTCAAAAAATCCTTTCAAATGATCACAACCTTGCATCCAATGGAGTTATATGTTATTTTTAATGGCAGACAAAAATTCCCAAAAAAAAACTCATTTTTCATATCTACAGAGTTCTGGATGATTGAAATCCTCTAAAAATTGGAGAAAAGCATCCTTATGAAATAACAAAAAACTTTTGAGACCACTCTTCATTCCATTTTGACATCCGGAAGACCCACTTCTAAAAATAGTAAGCCTTCCTAAGATTCATAATCTATAAATAGTAAGTACCATAAATAGTTCATTCTTTGAGTTTTCATTTCTCCTTGCACATCAAGAAAACTCAAAAGTGTCAAATTAAGAAACTAGTAACTAATAATAGACTTACTACATTAAGGCTTACTAAAAATAGTAAGTGTCAGAATGTTGGTCGAGAAATAGGGATGCTAAGTCACCCATGTTGATGAAAGAGCACCTAGATGTGTTTGAAATAGTTGCTGAACATCATGGTGACTAGATAGACTCAAGGTTTCATAATATACACTTCCAGTTGAATGAGGGAGCAATCCTTCTATATCTGGAGAAGAAGACCTTTTCCAATGAGCAACAGATGAGAAAGAAGGTGTTTGAGCATCTTGAGGTTGATTCCATTAAAAAAGGAGACATATTTTTCATGAGGTGAATATCGAAGTCAAAAGGAGTAAGGTAATGATATTCATTTCCTAACTTCGACATTGTGTTCAAAGAGGATCATCATGTGTTGTAAGACTAGGGAAATCATCTCAAGTTCACATGGTAAATCTCATAATAGTGTTTTTGAACACTTATTCAATGCCTTGGAGTGTGTCCACATCTCAGAAGGAGGAAGTTGTAATCACAATGTTTCAATTCAACAGGAGGTTAGAGGAAAAAATTCATTCATGAAGCATTCTCCTCAAAAATCCATCAGAAGAAGGATTCTTCATCAACAAGAGGCTTTCCCATCTCTGGATTTTCACTTCTCTCTCTTCTTCTCTCCCCCCTCTCTCTCTCTAAACATTCTATTTCTTCATTGGGAATGTACTTTTTCACTCTTTTGTCTTATTCACTTAAGTGACTTAATGTTGTATTGTAAAATTCCCTTTTCAAAAATAAGAAAAGGACTTAATTTCATTCCTAGGGAATGTGAAAGGTCACAAGTGGTGGTGAGATGAAAATTCACATGGGGGGAGAGGAAGAGACATTTTGTAAGCTATAAATTGGAATGAATTATCCATTCCAAAGAGTTAACATTTGTTGATTGTTACTAGTTGTTGGATTTCACTACTACAAGAAATAAGCTACATTCTTCTATCTCCTTTCCTTTCACTATGTTCTTCCATACTCTCTACTTTCTAACTTTGCAAGCATTGTAATCTTGTATAACCAAGAAAGAAATTTGTGTCTTTGATTAATGAATCCATAGAACTTTTTGTCTCTGATTTATTAGTATTTTTATTTTTTACATGGTTGATCTTTTCCTATTGAATGTGGACTCTACTTAGTGTTTGTTATTGGTGAGAATATGTAAGTGAAAACTCACAAATTAACCCCCTCCCTCTCTATTTATCCTACTCCCCTTTAACTCTATAAATTTTGAGGAAGAGCATACACGTGGTTCTTACTTTGATTAAGAAAATAAAATGTTAACTCTTAAACAATACTTAAAATAAATAGAAATAATAGATCTATAGAATCAGAATACTAAAGAAGTATAAAACAAAAGTTAGATAAAAAAATGTGTTGGAAAAATTAGAAATCAACCAAAAATAAATGGAGTACGCTATCATGTATACTTTGAATGTGATCGCATTATATATGACACTACCACATGTAATTAAACACATTATCATTACAAAGAACCTACAAGATAGAAATGTCAAACTTGAGAAAAATTATAGAACATTGATGCATGTAAGAGGAAGCTAATCCAAAGATGGTGAATGGTAGTACATACATGTTGAACGGTAGTGGAGATAGAGTAATGGAAACATGTATACTTTTAATGGTAGCGCATGCAAGCGAATGCCAGTGTAGACATAACTACGATAGCACAAACAATTATGGAAAGTTATAAAACGTCAAAACAATGCAAGGAAGTTTTTTTTCTTACTTTTGTACTTCACCTGAGAACCTAAAAATTAGAAAAATGGTTAGAAGAAGATAAATAACATGCAAACAATGTTAAATCATAAAAATATAAAGTAGAAGTGTTAAAATGAATGTGGAAGTCCCACCAGGCACATTGGAATGTGGGCAATGAAAATTACCAGATAAATGAAAGATAAAGAAAATAAACAACAATATAACTTCTTTGTAATTTTCTTGCAAACCTTGAGAAGATTTGTGAAGCACTTGGCATTGTGAAATAGTAAGAAGAAATAATTATGGATGCTCTTGATATGGCTCTCCAAAGTGTATTTGCAATGCTATGAGATTGGATACACGAGGATGCGGGAGGAAAATTTGGAAAAAGTTGGCCATAATTATTGTAAGCTTTTAAGGATGAGTTTTCAAATGAAATGACCTTCTCTTATTGTTGAGGGTGAGGCCATGAAAGGTGAATCATAGTTTTACAAATTATTAGGTTAATTATTGTAATTACCTGGAATAGAAAGTAGACTTAGTTTATGAAATTAAAGATTTGAAGGGGTAATAGAAATTTGGATAGAATAAGTTACATCAAGGAAGGTGGTTGCACTTATACAACTTAATTTCCCCTTCTTTTCTAGGAATCTAGAAGTGGATTCCAAGTGTAGTTAACTAGGATATGTGGAATTTTATTAATTAACTAATTTAAGTAGTTATTAATTGTGAGGAGATAAGTAACCATTTAAATAAATAAATGTTTAATTATATTAGATAAGATGGTGTAAGAATTAATTTAATTAATTCGAATTAATTTAATTAATTCAAAATGCATAATATAATTTAATTAATTAATTCTAAAGGTTAGGGGTATGAATTAAGTGATATATTTAATTTAATTAATTCTAAAATGTTGTGTTATAGCAGGATAGAATTAATTTGATCAATTGTAATTGGATGGAAGCAGGTTAGAAATATGAATGTATTTCTAGGGTGTCTACATTTATATATTCACTTGTGATTTAATCTACATTCTTTTAAACCCATATTTCTCAAGTATTTTTTAATTTATGTATTTTTAAGGTTGTAAAAAAAAATTCTAAAACAAACATAGATTGTTTTATTGGCCATACCCTTATATTGAAAATGTTTAATCATGCTTGAGAAACATGGATTTAAAATAATGCATCTTTAATCGTAATTATGTACACAATCATCCAAAATGGTTCATCTTCTTTTGAAACAATTGTAAAACGCTTGTGGATAAAAAGTTGTTTTTTGGAGAGATTTTTTTGTTAGCATGATAAAGGGTTTTTATGGTGTGTGGAAAACCTGAAATCATTATTTTTATATTAAAAAACATAAGTGTTTTTATGGTGTGTGGAAAACCTGAAATCATTATTTTTATATTAAAAAACATAATGTTGAGACATTTTGAAAGAAAGTATTTTTTATTCATAACCTATCTTGTAACATGATTACCTTAAATTATTTTTTATGGAGTTTAAAATGGTGTGCATAGAATTATGTTTACCTCTATCTAATGTCTCAATATATAATTTCAATAGTCCTCAGATGAAAGTTTCTACAAATTAATTTTTTCACTTTTCATATGCCTTCTCCACTTTCTTATCATTGCAAATTTTGATACCTCCACTACGTTCTTACCATTTCCTTAACTAATAACATATTCTTCTTCCCTCCCTCTTCACTCCTCCCCCTTTCCTCCCTCACAAAAATTTCCATTCCTTAACCTCATCCCTTTCAGCATCATCATCGCGTTGCTCACATACGATTACTAGTATATAATAAATTCATAGTTAATTATTAGAGCTAGGTAAGGAAAAGATTCTTCCACAAGGGATAATAACTCTCTTATATGTTGTTCAACATTAAATTTTCTAACTCACAATGAAATTTTGAACGTAATGCAAAATACACAATAGTTTTCATAACTAAAAATAACATGTGAGAAATGAAATGTGAAAACAAAAAGGGGTGTGTTTGGAAAATCAAATGTGGAGTGGAGCGAGAAAGGAAGAAGTGAAGTTGACATATTCTAGGTACAAAACTTGTTGATAATGTGAAATACACATATAAATGCATTATTGATAAAAACAATGTTTGATGGGGTATATGAAATTTGAGTGTAGTTAAGTGAACAAAAAATGTGAAAAATGTAGCTATTTTTTATTGAGATATAATTGAGGATATGATGAGTGAAAAAGAAAACAAATGTTTAGTACTTAGTTGCTGGTCGATTGAAGGAAACACTCTAGCTCAACATCCTACATTTTTGTTCTGGATAATAAATTTAACTTGAAAATCATAATTTTTTGATATTACCATCTTATTTTAGGGTTATATTTAGGTGCAACATGATTGAGAAATATAGCAATTTTTTTTAGATTTGTTATAAAATAGTTTCCCATGATTTAAAAATTATACAGTTTTCTAACTGTTCAATCTATGATAGGGTTTACTTTGGAGCTATTATTACTTTTTGCTAATCCAATATTTTCCAAATACATGCAAGTGAGAGAAATGAAATATTAACTTGGAATATTCTATATTTTGTGTTCTTCATAGTAAGAGATCGGAAACAATGACTAATTTTTTCTTATTTAGTCTCTTGGAAAAGAGATTTCTTGTGAAAAGGTTTTTGGGTCATTTTGTAACAAGGGTAAAAATGCATGTGTAGGTATTTCCCTAAGAATTTTTAGTAGCCGAATAGTCTAAACATAGACCAAATGTGTTTCCCATGGGCTCCTCTAGCCAAATTAGATAAACCATGGTAAACACAATCACTGACACATTATTTTGCAAGTGCTAAACAAATATAAGATTTCCAAAATTTTAACTACAAAAAACGATATTTATATATGGGAAGTCAATATTGGATGTGATTCTTAATAGTCTTGAACTATATGTATACAAAATTAGTTATATAATGTAGTCAAAATCCTTATCTATCTGAATATTGGATATGTTAAATTTCATGATATATAAAATTTTTGTAATTTCACAAAATAGGGATCGGTAGCCTGTGAAATATCATTAATGCTGAAATCAACACTAATTATAATGGAGTGCTGCAATTCTTATAGGAATTGAACATCCATGTGCAGACAAACAAATAGGTTGCACAGGTAATACCAAAGTCACAATAGCTTCCAATATTACATCCGGGAAGAGCATAATTGTTATGAAAATTATAACAATTATACATGTTTAAATAAAAGACAAATATGGTTCAAAAACCATATAACAACATACAAAAATAATATGGTTTATAATATAACCATATAAAATAATTATTTAATTGATAATTTAATTAAATAATTAGTTTATATTATGCATAATTAATTAACCTAACATTCCCCCCTTAATTGTGTATTGTCTCAAGCGATGAGGAGAGGAACTCTCTGAACAACTCAAACTTGTCACATGCAAGTGGCTTTGTGAAGATATCTACCCATTGTTCAGTTGTTGGACAAAATTGAAGCTGGATGTTGTGCTTCAACACATGCTCACATATGAAATGAACATATACCTCAATGTGATTTGTTCTTTCATGAAACATTGGATTGCGAACAAGTTTAAGAACACCTTCATTGTCAACATACATGGTGGTAGCTTTGTCCTGTGGTATTCCAACTCCTTCTAGTATGCAATGTAGCTAAATCACTTCACAGACAGCTTCTCCTATAGAATGATACTTGGATTCCATAGAAGAATGAGAAAAAAAGTGTTGTTTCTTATTTCCCCATGATATTGGCCCAAATCCCATAAAGAACACAAATCCTGAATTGGATTTTTTTGTCATTAATGTTTCCTGTATGATCTGAATCCGAATATCCAAACAAGAAGAATTTGTCGTTCTTCTTGTATTCTAGACCAAGATCCACTGATCCTTTGAGATATCTCAAGATGCGCCTTGCTACTTTCCAATGACAAATTTTGGGTTCCTATATGAAACTGGATAGATAGCTTACTACAAAGATGATATCTGGTCTAGTGTAGGTCAGGTAAATGAGACTCCCAATCAACTTCTGATAGAGAGTGGCACTTACCTCAGGAGATGGATCTAAATGAGATAATTGTAACCTATTCTACATGGGTGTAGTAATTGGTGTGAAATCCATCATCCTGAATTTCTCAAGTGTTTGTCCTGGTATATTTCATCTGAGAAACAAAAATTTGATTTTCTTTCTATCATACTTCCAATCCAAGACAATAATGCATTAGCTCGAGATTTGTCATGTCGAACGATCAATTAAGATCTTTCTTTGTTGCATCAATCATCTTCATTGAACGGCCAGCAATGACTAGATCATCGACATAGACAACGACAATCACAATCTCCCCTCTTGATTTTTGAGGTAAAGGTTAGGATCGTATGGATTTATGGAACAAATCCATGTTGTACTAGATGCTCATCAATTTTGATGTACCATGCCCGCGGTGCTTGTTTGAGACCATACAGAGATTTCTTGAGTCTCATACCTTTTCTTCTTGACCAGGTACAACATATCCCTCAGATTGAGTCATGTAGACTTCTTCTTATAAATCTCCATTTAGGAAGGCACTTTTTACGTCCATTTGGTGGACTTTCCATCCAAACTAAGCAACTAGAGTAAAGATCATCCTGATCATTTTGATCTTATCTATGGGAGAAAATGTCTCCTCATAGTCAATGCCTTCTTTTTGTGCATACCCATTTGCTACAATTATTTCTTTATACTTGTCCATTGTCCCATCTGCTTTGTACTTTGTTTTATTATAGATTCCACAGAAGATTTTTTTTGTGCAGATGTAGATACTAGTATAGGTACCTTTACAGGTTTTATGGTAGGGACAAGGTCCATTACAAGTTCCCGTACAGGTACAGGTACCATTCTTATACTATAGAGGGATCATCATATTCAATAACTTTACTCATAAAATCAAATTTTACTTCTTCACATGCTTTATTGTGAGTCCTTGGTCTAGTGGTGGATGTATCCGGTAGAGCATCCATTTTTTGCATATCGTATCATGCTACTATACCACTTGGGCATATGCTGAACTTATCTCATGGGTCATGGTTCTATCTGATCATCACCATCATACCCATCATCAATGTCATCATCTTCAGAAACATTAGCTTATGTTTTTACAAAATGTGAAAAATCTACATATGATGAGTCTGGAGGACAAGTATCTTCTTCGTTCTTCTCAAAGAAATCACAAACTCTATTGGTGTAGACTTTCCTAGTCTTCGGATCCATCAATTTGTACCCAAGATTATCTTCACTGTAGCCAATGAAGATGAGTTTTTTTTACTTCCTTGTTCTTCTTGGGTATGTGGATGATTGCTTTGCACTAAAATACTTTAAGGTGTGAAACTGTTGGTTTCCTCTTTGATCATGCTTTGTATGGTGTTACTCCATCAAGAGAAACTATGGGCACTCTATTCAACAAATATACAATTGTCTTTTCTACTTGTACCCAAAATTTCCTTGTCATTCCAGAATCATTGATCATGCAACACACCATTTCCATGATAATATGGTGTCTTCTCTCAACAACACCATTTTGTTGCAGTGTGTGTGGAGGATGTATTTGTCGAAGAATCCCATGAGCTTATAGGTAGGATTTGAACTTGATACTAGTGAATTCCCCTCCTCGATCTGAGCAAAGAGATCTGATATGTCAACCAGTCTCATTCTGTACAACCATTTTAAACTTCTTGAAGGTTTAAAAAGCTTCACTTTTCTTATAAAGACAATATATCCACATTTTTCTAGAATAATCATCAACAAAAAGCATGAAGTATTGAAATTTGAAATCCAGAATGACTTTAGTTACATTACACCGCAAAGATTGACATGAACCAAATCAATCTTAACATGAAATTGATAGGTACTCTTCTGGAATGAAGCTCTGTGTTGTTGTTTTCCTACTAGGTAGTGAGGACACTTATTTATATCCTTCTGGAGAGATGGAAATCCTTTCATCATGTTGTACCAGTGAAGTGTTTTGAGATACTTGAAACTGATGTGACCAAGTCTCCAATGCCACAATTGTGCAAAGGTATAATTCTTAACCACAAGTTCATGATCATCTCTATAGAAAAAATCAAGTTGGAACATACGTCCCCACATTAGAGTATTTTGTAACAATTTTTGAGCCTCTTGATTTGTCTCGAATCAAACACACTTTCTTACCCGAATGACTATCAAAGTCAATCTTTAGATTGTGATCTAGAAGAAGACTAACTGATATAGTAGATTTTTTGTTAACCCAGGGACATATAATACATCTGATAATATAAAATTACATGAACCAAGAGGAAGATGAATGTTTACAATCCCTTGTACTATGTATAAAGAATCATCACCTAATGAAACATGATTTTTTGAAGGCATGTCCCTCGTTGTGGTAAACCAGTCTCTATGGCTGGTCATGTGTTGAGTGACTCCTGAATCAACATACCAGACATCACTAGATGACATGGAAGGTTCACTTGATCGAGAAATGTACAAGAAATATTCATTATCTGAATGTTCTTTTTTTTCTCAGCTATATTTCCTTGTTGATGTGGTTTTCTTCGTCAGTTCCCCCCTTTTCTGTCCTTTACTATAGTTTGAATTTCCCTTGTGAGATTGTTGATTTTGAGGTCCAGAATGACTTGATGAACCTTTCTTATAGGTATTGAGCCCAACAATATTTTTATATCATGTCCTCTCTTGTAGATAGGAAATTTATTCTTATTCTTATTCTTATTCTATTTGTGCCCATGATGATGTTGTGTTGTTGAGTTGTGGAGCTCAATTACTTTAGTTTAGCATGCAATGTGAAACTTGCTAGAAAATACACTAACCGACATCGGTCACCCAGGACCAGTATCGGTCAGGCAAGGAGGAACCAACATCGGTTAGGGCAAACTGACATTGGTTACTTGTGTGGGAGTTTTTTAATTAACTCTTAGGAAAATTAGATCTATTTTTAGCATTAAAGTAAATATATTAATTGTAATTGCTTGGCTAAGTGCCCTAAGTTTATAAATGACTATATAGGCATGAAAGATAGGGTTTAAGAAGTAATAATTAACGAGAATTAAGAAGAACTTGAAAAATTTGGTGAGAGATAGAATACTTGAGAGAAGACAAAATCTTAAAAGAAAGAAAGTACTGTACATCTGAGAGGTGTGGAAGATTGTAAATCTTCATTGGATATCTTGTCAAATCTTTGGATAATAGATTGGCTTGTTTCTTGGTGGATGTAGACCATATTGGGTGAACCATGTTAAATATCGTACTGATTTATATCTCTTATTTTATATATTTCTTCTGGTAGACTATCCACTTTTATTTACATGTATGATTAGATATGATATATCATCTATACAACTAGTGTGCTAACCCCAACAACTAGTATCAGAGCTTTGTTTGATGGTTTTACATGTTGATAGATTTAATCACAGAGGGTTTTCTGATTGAGTGGGAGATACAGCAATGTTAGAAGAAAAACAAATATAAGGTAGATATTTTGATGGCCGAAATTATCAATTATGGAAGATGTAGATTGAGGATTATCGGTATCAAAGATATTTTTTTTATTTACCATTGGGTGATAATTATAGACCTACGAAGATGACTAATGAAGAATGGAAGATTCTTGACAAAAAGGCTTTGGGATCTATAAGATTGAGCCTGACAGCATCTGTGGCTTCCAATATTATAGAAGCATCTTCTATGATAGAGTTAATAAAATATCTTGCTAATTTATATGAAAAACCTAGTGCTTCAAATAAATTTTATTTGATGAAGAAACTATTTAGTTCTAAGATGCATGAAGGTGGATCTCCATCTATTTATTTGAATGATTTCTGATATATTGTAAATCATTTAAAATCGGTTGATATACCGTTTGATGATGAAGTGAAAGCACTTTTATTCTTATGTTCTTTGCCTGATAGTTGGGATAACTTGGTAATGGTTGTTAGTAATACAACATCTACTAATAATATTTTGAAGTTTGATGATGTGGTTAGTATAATCTTGAATGAAGAAATTCATAGGAAGAGTATAGAGAAATCATCATCTGGGAATGCTTTGAATGTAGAAAGCATGGGTAGGCAGAAGGAGAGATCAAAGAATAAGAGTAATGGTAAATCAAAGTCAAGGGATAACAAATCTAAATCCAAAAGTAAGGGAATTACTTGTTGGAAATGTGGAAAGAAAGGACATGTAAAGAAAGATTGTTAGTCAAAGGACAAAGAGAACCAACAACTAGAAAAAAGGTAAAGAAGAAAATCTTGCTACATCAGAGGTAATGCAAGATGCTCTTATTATTTCTTTAGATAATAGAATTGAATCATGGGTTTTAGATTTAGGAGCTTCTTTCCATGCAACCCCTAATAAGGGTTATTTCAGTAATTATGTCCAGGGGCAATTTCAGGCATGTTTATCTGGGTGATGATGAACCTTGAAATATTAATGGTAAAGGGGAAGTTCATCTAAAATTTTAGAATGGAAAATACATGTGTATTGAAAGATGTGAGACATGTGCCAAGCCTCAGGAGGAATCTTATTTCTGCATGGTAAACTTGGTGAATTTGGTTGCATGGTTATTTTTACAGGGGACTCTTAGAAATTCACCAAGGGTGTATTTGGTTATGGCAACAGGTAAGAAGGTAGGAACGTTATATTTATCTACTTATATTTACTGATTCCTTTTCTGCAATATCTACTTCAAATGTTATATGTATGCATGTGACATAACCGGATGGGCCATATGAGTAAAAAATGAATGTAGATATTAAAGCCTAAGGGTAAGTTATGAAATTTGAAAGATTTGGATTTTGATTTTTGTGAGCATTGTGTCTTTGGAAAACAAAAAGAGAGTGAGATTTCTCAAATTTGGGGCAACTAAGAAGAAGCAGAAATTGGATCTTGTATACTCAGATGTGTGGGGGACTAGCTCAGGTAACTTCATCATGGTGGATCCCAGTATTATGTTTCTTTCATTGATGATGCTACAAGAAAGGTATGAATTTTATTATATTAAAAGTAAATCTGATGTTTTTGAGGAATTTTAAAAGATGGAAAGCCCTTATTGATAATGAATAAAATTCTAAGTCAAAGTTCCTTAAATATGAAAATGATCGTGAATAATATAGTAAGGCTTTCAATAATTATTGTTCAGTGAATGAGATACATAGAGAAATAATGGTTCCAAGAACACCATATGAGAATGGTTTTGCCTAGAAATAATGAGCATGAAAATCATGGAACGTGCTAGAAGTAGGAAAATACATTCTGGACTATCCTTACAGTTTTGAGCAGAAGAAATTGATACAACGGTGTATATTTGATTAACCGTGGGGCCTTCAAGTTCACTAGAAAGAGGAATACTAGAGGAAGCTTGGGACCGGAAAAGAGTTAGATCTTTCTTTTCTTAAAGTTTTTGGTTCATAAGATTTTGTGCATGTAGATAAGGAAAATAGGAAAAAAAATTGGATGCAAAATCCAAGATATGCACTTTCATCGGTTATGGATATGGTGATTTCGGTTTCCATTTTTGGGTATTTAGAGAATTCTAAAATTATTAGGAGTCATAAAGTTGAATGGAATCAAAAGATAATGTACATGGATCAAAATTTGGTACCCAAGGATGAACTGGTTGAGAAGTTTGTGAATGAAAAAGAACTCTTAGATTTAAAAGTATTACCAACAGGGTTACAGAGTAACCAATGTTAGTTGACCCCTGACTGAAATCAGTCAGAAGAACTGGTATCGGTTACAGAAAGATCCGAACCGGCATCATTTGGTAGAATCGACGTCAGGTTAGAGGTGACTGACATGTGACTCACTGAACAGATTTGGATACTAATGCCCAAGAGGTCCATATTGAGCCTCTGGTACCCCAAGCTCCTGTGATAAGGTCACAAAGGGTAAGTAAAATTCTAAAAATATTTACACCTTCTCTATTTTATTTATTATTGACTAATAATGGTGAACCATATAGCTTTGAAGAAGCAATGTAGGATAAGACCCATGTCTAGTGGGAGCATGACATGGATGAAGAAATGGAATCCTTAGAATAGAACCAAACTTGGGATTTGGTTAAGTTACCAACAAGTAAGAGAACATTGTAGAACAAGTAGGTTTACATGATCAAGGAAGAAGAGGGTAGACAAAAAAGGTACAAGGAAAGGCTTATAGTAAAGGGATTTTCACATAGAAAGTAGGTATTAACTTTGGTGAAATATTTTCTCTAGTTTGTTAAGATGACTTCTATTCATACTATATTAATCTTAGTTGTAGATAGAAGATTTGTATTTAGAGAAAATAGATGTGAAGATGGATTTCCTTCATGGTGATTTGGATGAATAAATTTCTATGCAACAACTACTTGGGTATGAAGTCAAGGGTACGGAGGACTTAGTGTGCAAGTTGAAAAAAGAACCTGCATGGACTTAAATAATCTCTAAAGAAATGGTACATGAGGTTTGATAGTTTTATGCATGAGCATGGTTACTTGAGATGTGAATCTGACAATTGTATTTATTTCAAGAAGCTTGAAAACGGGAGCTATATTATTTTGTTACTGTATGTGGATGATATGCTTATTGCTAGGATCTAGTATGTATGACATTAGTGAGCTTAAGAGAAAGCTAGCTCACACATTTTCTATGAAGGATTCAGGAGTTGTAAAAAGAATCCTTGGCATGGAAATACATAGAGATATGAAAAACAAGAAATTGTATTTGCCTCAAGAGGATTATATTTACAAGGTGTTAGAAAGGGTTCAACATGTAGAAAATGAAAAAATTGTATAGCCCACCTATGGCTGGACACTTCAAATTGAGAAAATATTAGTGTCATTCATCACATGAAGAGGTTAAAATACATGACACGAGTGTTATATGATTCAGCAGTTAGAAGTCTCATGTACATTATGGTTTGTACTGGACCAGACATTGTACAAGCAGTGGGAGTCGTGAATAGATGTATGGCTAATCTAGGTAAAGACCATTGGAAATCCAGTCCAATGGATACTCAAGTATTTGAAATGGGACATCTAACATGCATTTATGCTATGAAGGATCGAGATATTTCATTGTTTGGCTATGTTGATTCAGATATCACTGGAGATTTGGATGGTAGAAGGAGCACTACTAGATATATTTTCGCAGTAGGTGGGAATGATAAGTTAGATGGATTTTGAGATTGCAGAAGGTTATGGATTTATCTACTATAGGGGCAGAGTATGTTGCAGCTACAGAGGGTATTAAGGAGATTATATGGATGGGTAGGTTCATGGAAGAGTTGGGAAAGGAGCAAAGGTAATCGTAAACTGTTTAATGATAGGCAGAGTACAATTCATTTGGCAAAGAACTCAGTGTTTTATTCAAGAATGAAACACATTTAGTTGAGATATCACTTCATACGGACAGGTATTGGAGGATGGACAGTTGAATCTGGAAAAGATTCATATAAGAAAGAACCCTGCGGATATGCTAACGAAGCCATTAGACAAAGGAGAAGTTAGAGCTACACTCCACTTCTGTTCGTATTCGAGTTTGAGACTTGAAGAGGAAGAAAAAGAGCTAAGTAAGAATCCAAGAATGACGTTGTACAAGTATGGTGCAGTAGTTAAACTCCAAGTAGTAGATTGTTGAGTTGTGGAGCTCAATTACTTCAGTTTAACTTGCAATGTAAAAGTTACTATGAAAACATAGTAACCGACATCGGTTAAGAGTAGACTGGAATCAATCAGGGAAGAACGGCATCGGTCAAGGGCAAGCAGGAACTAGCGATCGGTTAAGGCAAGAACCGGTGTCAGTTACCTATGCAATGAAGTTTTAATTAACTCTTAGGAATTATATCTATTTTTAGCATTAAAATATATTTATTAATTGTAATTTCATGGCTAAGTTCCCTAAGTCTAAAAATGAACTATATGAAGCATAAAAATTAGGATTTAGAAGTAAGGGTGTGGACAATAATTATGAAGAACTTGTAAAATTATGGTGAGAGAGAGATAATTCTTGGTGATGTAAGAAAAAAAAGCTTGAGAGAAATAAATTACTGAACATCTTAGAGGTGTGAAATATTGTAAATCTTCATTGTATACCTTGTCAAAGCTTTGGCTAATAGATTGGATTGTTTCTTAGTGGACTGTAACCCACACTAGCTGGACCAATGTTAAATCTGGGTGTTGATTTATGTCTCTTGGTTTATATATTTATTTTAGTAGAATATCTCACTTTTATTTGCATGTATGGTTAGATCTAATACATTGTCCGTACAACCGGTGTGTTAACCCCAACAAACACTATGATATGGTAGCAGAGCCATTTTGGTATTCAAATGTTTGTGTTTTTTGTTTAGTTTTTAATCTTGAGTACATTTACAAAAAATCATAAGAGGGTTTTATCTAATGTAATCTATATTGATAGTGCTTTTAGAGTGTACAATGATAGCATTTTTAAGAGGGATTGCATCAAGAGATATGGGTTGTTTTTAGAAATATCTCATAAACCTCTAGGGTAAAAAATAGGAGAGCATTTTTACTAAAATCAAGGGTGATTCACTATTTCTCGTAGTACCAGGTGTTTTGTGTGCAAGCATGGTATTTTGCATGAGGCATATTTTTAAGAGGCTATCATCCTTGTGGCATCGATCCATAGTCAAACGGAGAGGAACATCATCCTCCACATATCATCCTAGATATTGGGCCAAGCTCGACCCCCTTCCCTAGCCTCCAATACTCATTACCATCATTGACATGAAATAAAATGATTGGTCACACCTAAGGCCACACACTAGATAATAGGTGACTCAGGGTCCATCCAAATACATAGTCATTCTCCAAATGACAGTCATAAGGAAACCTGTAATGAAATCATACTTAGTGTATTCTATAGGTAGTACCAAGATCTTTCAGGGGTTTAACTATCACACATAACATCTCCCAAAAGGACCCACAATCATGATGAGCATATCGCAAGCTTGGTACCTTCTAATGCGTAGGGCAATGCACCACTTTCGTCAGGGTGAATGCTGCATTCATCATGTATTTCGTAAGATTGCTTGAACTCGGCCCCGGTTCTTTGGAATAGGGGAGATCACCATGAGGCCTAACTTAAGGCTATGTCGAATTGATCCAAAGAGTACATGTCACCAGGAGAATTCCCTAGAGATTCCCAACTAGTAGGGTGGGGTTCGGTATCACTCAGTTGGTATCTAGATTTGAGACTCATATATGTGAATACTCAGTGCGTAAGGGGAGTCTCTATAGATCATATTGTCACTGTTCGTGTAGCTTTGTAGACAGATGTGTAGCCCATATCAATGGAGAGTCGAAAGGGTGATTCCCGAAGACTAAAAGTTGTGTCCCTTGACTGACCTTAGCAATTTGGGAACTCTTCTCAGTTACAGGGAAAACTAGGAATGCATCAAATTGGGAAGCCTCTTTTCCTAATTATCTAAGTATCTAAAACTCAACTATTACCCAAGATACCCGACTTTAAAATCAAATCTTATTTTTCCTAGTTGTTTTAAAATATCTTTATTTTTTGACTTGTACATCTTGTAGTCACCTATCAAAATTGAGGAGCTATTGGGTGAATGGTTCTGAGGATAATGTGAAATTGTCAGGGAAATATGATCATAAGAGGATTCAAATAGGTACCAATGAGGATATATTTGTTTTTGCTAAAACTATCATTAATAAGGAATTTCATTTAAATGATAGAACTGCAAATTGTACGACCAAAATAGGCATTAATAACAGATAATTGAAATCCTTGTAGCTTTGATAGGAAACTTGAATTGAGGAACCAAGTTTCTTCCAACATTTGAACTAATTATTTCCTTGGACATCTATGAATAGAGTTACGTGTCCCTTGATTCATTTTGATTCATTCCAGAGAGTGATTCAATAAAACAACAAACTTAGGATGTGTTCCATCGAGGATGCTAATTTGATAGAGTCCTCTCACACCATTTGATTATCATGAATGGGAACTTAAAATGTAAGATTCCTCTTAGGAGAATCGGAGGTTTACATTACACCTGACAATGGGTCCTTTAGACTGAACCGGTTTCGCGGATGGAGAAAATTTTTAAATGGTTTGAAATAAAATTGTCACAACGCCTTTATATTTTAAGTGTGTGGGACATGTGTCTCCAGACGTGCGATCTACTCTTTCATGACATGAATCTACGAAAAATACATCTCATGATTCTATAGCCTATTTGGGAAAATCTCTCTGGTTACGAGTAGGATTTGATGAGAGTCTCCGTGTCGCATATCAAGAATGCACTCATTCTTTATCGAATGTCTTAGAATTTTTTACGATGTGAACCATTGGACTGACAATCAACAAACACTTTTTCACGCATTTGTAGCCTCTGACCTCTGTGGACGCGTGTTTACTGGACTTGACAATAAAGATATGCCCCCAGGTGGTATCAGTGAGCTAATAGTGTTCTAACATAATGTAAATACACTATAGGATCCATATAGGTGATACCACATTCAAGGGTAGGTGAAGCCAACCCCTTAGTTTTGGGGGCGAGGATGATTAGGAACTAGAGAGTTTTAGGCGGGAGAGAAATAGGTAACTATGATAACAAAAGTTTTTATAAAATTCAGCTTTTCAATTTTAATGGATAATGAAATGGTTTATTCACCATGAGAGAACGAATGTGGTTAAAACTATGTTTTATCCCTACTCCGTTGTGTTCAATGAAGAAGTCATGGTTCCTTGTCTCTACTGTCAACCATCAAAGCTGCATGAGAAGCTTCAAGTTAAACCCAGCTAATAAACCCTAACATATAAAACATAAACACTAACATCCATTAGTTACCTCACATCCAATACTTCACTTTATTTTTAGGGAGAGGGTGAGAGAGAGAGAAAGAGTAACTAACAAACTGACATTTTTTTTAAGTTTGATGGTTTTTCATGGAACAAAGTGAAATGGATCTACCTCAGAGGAAACTATGATTAAAACTATGTGAGAACTTAGAGAATTTCTTAAAAAAAAAACATGGTGCACATATGTTGACTAGCCTAGAATGCACTTTCTCAAACTGACATAAATTCAAAAATGCCATCTTGCCCAATAAATAGCCTGAAACTTAAAATGTAAAATTCTCAATATCTATATAGGTGGCGATCCCCACATTTCTATACTTCACTATCTACAATGGTGAGAGGGTAAGAAAGATATAGATATACCATATTGCCTCCCATATATATAGAGCAGACACTTCAGAGAGAGACTAGAGAGAGAGAGAGAACTGTGATACCAAAAGTCATTTACATCCTATCTATGAGATATCCCATCTAATTACGAGATCATACATTGGCTTCCTTATGGACTAAGAGAACACTATGTGGGAGATGATCATCTATTTAAGGAGTCTTCCACTCACCTTGTCAAGGAGTGTTATTGACAGGACATAATTTGGTCAATTGGAATACCATATAAGGACTATCTGACCTGACATGTGAGGATAATTCAAAGCAAGACAATAATGATTGTGTCCATCTCTCCAAACAAATAAACACTTAATATCCCATCAGTAGATTCCACCCCAACATATATCTGAAAGGACTTCACTTTTCACCATATAGGTAAAAGTAGATGAGAGAAATGAGAGAGAGAGAGAGATATTATAGAGAGAGAGAGAGTAAAGATCTTTCAATACCTGATATCATTTCATTAATGTTAAGTATATGATTTTTCATGGCCACAATAAGCTAGGTTTTTTATTAGATAAATTGTGGATTAAAAACTAAAAGGAGCATTAACCACTAGGTTTTTCCACTAGTCATTGAGATGGGAACAATGTTTTCTATGCCAATGTGGTTACCAAGGGTGTATTGAATTCATCATCGGAAGATTTGTCTCAAGTATGGGATATAACTGTAGTTGCTAATGATGAAATCATAATACCATACTCTTGGTAAATTGGATTCGTAGGAGGAACACATTTCAAAGATTCCCCAAGATGTCAATGTTGAGATAAATAAACTTGGAGTGCCAATTGTGGGTTAGAAAACTTGGGGAGAGGATCTGTTGAAGCCATTTGAATATCTTGTCAGGGGGAGAGAGAGAAAGAGATCCAAGGTAACTTCAAGAAAGATGACAACTGGAGTCTCTAGATGAGATTTGGGCCATGATATCAAACACTGCGAGGGATCATCTAATCTTGGCTCATGGAATGTATTGAACATCAATACTATCTGATTGAACATTGTGTTTTGTACCATTGTTCTGTTGATGACAACATGTTTTCTTGTCAGGATTTGGTTGCTCCTGCAATGGCATAGAGTACAAGAAATAAATCTAATAGAGATTGAAATGACTATAATAGTAAGATTCTAACATCCATTAGATTCCCCATATTGAATACTTCAGGAATATCCATTGGGGGGGGGGGCATTGTGTTCAACCAGAGTAGCTATCATATTTAATTCCTATATTATTCCCCCCTTCCTCTCTTCTTGGACAATTCTATTTCTTCATGTTGTGTGTTGCACTTTTCATTTTCATCTTATTAACATTGTGTGTTAATGACTCCACGTTTTCATTGTTATGTGGACCATCTAATTGGAGTAAGGACCAAGAAAGGAATCCCTCAATTAATTAATTAAGGACATAACATATTTCCTAGGAATGCATCCATCAGGTGCCCCCACATCCAAGTTGTAAAAGACAAGTGAAAACACATGTGGGGGGTAGGGTGAGGAGTATCTTTTGTAGAATATATATTGTAGATAGACTTCCTCACTTCAATACCATGTCAATTTTGTGAAATTTGATGAGTTTTCATAGATAACTACCAATGGTATGTTATTGAGAGAAACTATGGTGAACATTCTCTTCTAAGAACTATACCTGTGTATATATGTTCAACATCTCCATCTACTCTCTCTCATGTGGACTACCTTTGTATGTCATAGATGGACACGAAAGGAAACAAGAAACTGTGTAACATATTGGAAACAATAACATCCATGTAGTGAATAAATCGTATGATAGCATTCCATTTTAGTTTTAGGGAGAGGGTACACAAAAATAAATATTTCTTGATAGAAATAAACCAAGTAGATAGATAATATGTCTACTGTGGAAAACTCAAGCTCAATGGAAATTATTAGGATCAAACGAATAGTAGTGAAAAAAATACTTTGTTCCATTTTAGTATATCTCCAATTCATGTCTTTCCTATTACAATTTATTTCATTAATTTCCTCTTTTCCTTGTTTTTTATTGATATAGAGCCTAATTCTCTTTCAATCAACACACAAATTTAAATTGATAACCCCAAGTCAAAAATAGTTCCTTAAAACCTCAAAACTAGCTAATTCTCAAAGCCACACATGCATGAATCATGTAAAATCTTGATGTATCACCTTATGTAATTCAACCAATCATTTAATCATATTTATAGATCTTGAACTAGTCTAAACCAACATTCAAAATGATTCAAAACCATCAAAAATGTAAACTTTTCCTCTTTCTTCCAAGATTGTCCTTTGTAGGCTTCTTAAATAAATGCTCTAGCTAGGCTCATGGATAGAATAGTATAGGAATTACCAAAACTAAACATGTACATTTTCTAGTACCATTTATATTTTTTTAAGGTGTGGGATCAATTTTATACCTTGACTCTTTGATTAAAACTCATTTTCTTCACTTTCTCCTTTTTAGTTCAACTAGGCTCTACTAGCCCTACCTGGACTGTATTTCTGCTTTATGTTTTTTTCTAGGGATTCAACTTATAAACTAACCACCATTTAAGATCAATTTTGGAATATTTACTTGTGTGTAAAATTTCAAGATAGGTTCCTTTGCAAAATATCTTCAGATGACCTCTCCTAGGGTTCTAATTAGGCCTTTAGTGCTCTCAAACAAGACTATAGATATTTCTTTGAAAAAATTCATAATTTAATGGAAACTTTTAAAATTTTCCTTTGGATTCACTTTACTCACCTTATTCTGTACCATTAGTGTCAATTTCAGAGTTCAAATCACTTTGGACATGTTTTAATCTTCAAACCCTCTTTCTATACAAGATCCTCTCCTAACAATCTTTAAACCTGATCTGGCATGAATACTAGTAATTTAATGATGAGCCAAAAATTAAAATATTCATAATCAAGGATTTGAAGTTTACTATGTTGTTAGTTCCAATTTTCATAATCTAATTTCACCATTAAGACCTTTGATTAATCACTCAACCCTAAACCCTAAGTAGGGTTTCCTACTAACCTAGTAGGAAGGATTTCTCAACCAAAAGTCTAAAATTTAGTTTCAAGGATTGAAAACTTACACAAATGTCTGTATTAACTCCCACCTTGTGAATAAATTACTAATAAAGACTTCTAATGAACTCAGTCTTGAAAATAGTTCCAACTCTCACTACTCTGCTATCAAGGACAGAATTATCTTCCTTTTATCTATGTTTCTAGGTTTTTTTTTTATATTATGTCCTTTCATAGTTCCATACAAATTTTATAGGGTCTTTAAAATAATTCCTAGGAACATTATCATGGAAATGAGGTTTTGGTTTTCTTGCTTCATCAAGTTGTGTAAATAATTTAAACTCTCCTACTCTTTCTCTTGGGACAGGGTTCTCAATCTTTCACGAGTATTTCAAACATAAAAAAACACTTCATATTTGTTGCTTAGGTATTTGAGAACTTATAATACCTTGACTACCTAATACATCACTCATAACCAATATTATCAACCTTTTCTTAAAGTTTCATTCTTAAGCAGATTGTGTTCAGCATACACTACTACAAATTTCAAGGAAATGCTACAACAACCATTGACTAAACAATAATCACATACATGAATTAAAATGAGTATTTCTTGCCAATTTCAATGTTATCATTAATATATTCACCATATTCAACACAAGTTATGCATAACCTCAATTGATTAAACTCAAAAAAATTAGACTATTCACAGTTAGTTTACCCATAAAATTCCTTCTTTATTCAAATATTAGAGCTCCTTCTCCTCTCTTGTCTTGACCATTCAAATTATAGTTACAAGGAGGTTTTTATACCTCATGGGGTTGGTTCTCAACCAAATGGAAGTTTCTACACCTCTTGGTCACATGACTAGCCTTTGTCACCTCAATAATATTTGGGCCATAACTCCAAGACACTAACACCTAGACACTCATTATGACTCCTAGAATCCTATTACAACTTTGACACTCCATAAATGACCTCTAAAGTGTAAAAACTCCTAAGGAAAGCCAAAATAGCCTCCAAATTAAAATTTTCCATTTTTGGAGTGAAAAGAAAAAATTTAAAATTGTGAAGGGCTTGACACATACCAACAACTCTAGATGACCACAAATTACCTTAAGAACCTACAAACACACTTTGAGAAAACCAAAATTGATGAATACAAGCCATATTTACATGTTAGGGAGGATGTTCCTGCATCATATAGGGTCTCTTTACCTATGTTTACTTTTTTGACTCGTGTTTATTTACTGAATTATTCAAAAATACAAAACTAGATGTTAGCCTAGTTTTCACAACCTAGGGTTTGTGTTATAGAACATAAAACTTAGTTGTAGTGGTACTTATAATCAATTTTCTACTTAAAGGTATCACCTAAGGTAAAATAAAGCATACACAATGACATCAAAGTTATAAATTGACACACAATAAATAGAAACACACATAACCTTGAGAAATAGCTATGTAACTATAGACACAAAATCACACACCTTGGGTAATTATCTAGTCATGATTACATATTATGATTCATATGATTCCTAAGTAAGAATGGTACTAATTAACCCATGTATTTGGTCACCTTTCTTTCCTTTATGTCACTTTTCTTGGTCTTACACATCTTCTTTCTCAGTCTTTGGAATTTTTCATCCTAAACATCAGCGCCCAGACTAGGACATCAACACCAGGTACCCTCATCCAATTTGGGTGCTCATGTCCTCTTTATACTTTACTCACACTTTATGGGTCCTTTCTAGTCATTTGAGAATCTTATCTTTTTGGTAGTCAGCCTTTTTGGTATTAATTACAAAATTCAAATGAAGGAATCATATAAATATAAATATATGTGATCATAATAACATACCAAGAACTAAGCATCTATTATCTCCACTAAAGTTTGCATCCATCAAATGCATCTATAGCTCTATTTATATCCATTTATCTCCAACACGAGGGACAAAGATTGGTTCATCTGCATCACACTTCATAGGACGTGAGTCTATTGTTTTCATGCACACATTATTTACATTCTACATCTAGTTACTTTCTCGCTACTTCAAGTGTGGCATGCACAAGAGAAACCTAGGACATGATTTTACACACACACAAAACTATATTGGGTCTGATATGTAGTGTATCTCTCATTAATAAGTCCATCATTGTGGTATTTGATGACAGTTTGACCCCTTATTTTACATCTTTATTTTTAAATATTTGAGGGTTTTGTAGGTGCTTTCTTCATTTCATGTTTAAGGGTACCTTGGTGATCTTATAAACAACATACACACAAAAATGGAGAAAAAGTGTGAACCTCTTATGACACCTCAAGGGAGGTTTCTAGAGTATCTACGCAGACCAGGGCACCTAGAAACTAGACCAGGGTGCCCACAGGTGCCCCGATCCCTCTCCATATGCCCCTATCCAGTCAAATCTTCCATATATGTAATTTTCAAGGCTTTTTTTGCGATGGTATTTCACTCCTGTTCATCTTTTCATTGTTGTGACACAATCTAGTGACCTCTTTGAATTAGCTAAGGACTTTCTAGCCCTCTTTGCAATTAGGGTTTCATATTTTTATTGTTTAGTTGTTTGGGTATTATTTCTGTATTAATTTATTTACTACTACCATAGCATTAGATTAGGCTATTATTTTACATTTTAGCATAATCAATAACTATCCAAACCCTAACCTTTGTCATGATAGAAACCCATGATTAAGCATAACACTCAATTGATGTAACATATATTCATAATTAAACATCATAAATCACATAATAATTACATATAAACCCTTTATCTCCATTATATTACTCAAATAATAAGTTATTACATCATTATACACTAAATTCATGTACAAATTCATATAATACAATGCTTATAAAATATATTCTTGCATAACAATGACTATTATAGATCTTACCTAATGAGACCCTCATAAAGTACACAAATTCTTATACAGAGATAAACATCCTTATAATCATATAAAACTACCTGGATAATTAATTATGATAACTAACTCTCTAATTTACCTCTTCTCTATAATTTACACTTTATATAACCTAACAAATTCTTCAAATATTCGTATGATTCCCTTTCTAAAACCTTCCTTCAAATCAGATAAAACTTATATGAAAATCATATACTCCTTATTTCAATGGCATAACGCTATATTATCCACATTTTCCCCATATTTTTGTAGGCAACTTGTCTTCGGGGTTGTTGGTGAAATAATTTGTTGTGTTACAAATTAGGTGTTTCCACCAACAATCATGGGGCTAAGCCCCTCCTTTTTGGGTATGGGGAGAATCCCATTATTGAATGTAAAGTACCTAAATCTATGGGGTGCAAAAAATACTAAATATTACACAAGAACACTCCACTGAACCTATGGTAAAGTTCTTGTATGGAGAACAAGGGAGGAAATTGCAGCAAAGGGGGGTAAAATTGGGGTTGGAAAAATAAGGAGAGATGGTTAATGTTGTGAGTAGGCACTATCATATTCTCACCAACAATAACCATAGTAGGTCCACATTAAATTAGAATAATCTAACTAAGCAAACAACAATGAGATCAACAAACTAAAAAAACACAAAGTTCCATTAATATGTTCCTCAAAAGTACAAATCCTTTTCTTGGTTGTTCAAGATCACTCTGTTTACAAAGCTAGGAAATGGAGATAGAATAGAGGAAATCATTTTAGACACCCTTAATTCACATACTTGTTCCCAGTATTATCCAAATACATCCTAGTTTATTACCCATTACAACTGATTGATTAAATTGATTAGGCATGTGCATTACACCCCTTTAGATTAATTAAAGTAATCCTTAGTATCTCTATTAGCTAAGTTAATTATCATTTATTAAAAAAAATGATTAATTAATTAGTTTGTACATTATAACAATGACTTAGACTCCACATCCTCATCCCAGTCAACTCCACATGGACTCCACTTCACCAGTCCAGTCAACTACACTTCTATAATCTTAAAAAGGTGGGGGAAATTAAATTGCACCTACAACCACCTTTCTGAATGCAGTTTTTTGCAACCAAATTCATTTATTGCCCCTAAATGGAATTTAACTTTCAGAAACTGTGTAACTTCCTCAACTACTATTTTTAGCATGTTCATTCAAAAAAATTCAACCAAATTCCAACCAAAGTATCCTCTATAATACATAGGCTTATCCTCTTACAAATCCTCTTGGATTAACAACACAAAAAAATTGCTAATTTTCCTTCCAATATCTGCATATTGGAAGGTTTCAAAAAAAAAAATTGGAGCATTGGCATTGGTATATCCCATTTTTGAGGTCATTCTAGAGCACCCACAATCTACATTTTAAAAGGTTACACAAGCTTTAAAATTTTCCCACAACCTTACATAGATGTTTGCATTGGAAATCTACAAGGAGGTTTGCATTGTTTTTTTTCTTCTTCCATTTACTGTTGTTTTTCACCACTTTCAATCATAAGAAAAGAAATGGAATAAATGAATATCTTATTTATTTTGTAGTGGTGATACAAATATCAACAACATACAACAATAAAAAAATTTCTATCCAAACACTAAAACTTCAAAAAACTCCTTTGGAATGGAGAAACCATTCCAATTTATAGTGTTACAAATTTTCTCATCTACCCCCCACATGACCTTTCAAGTTCTTATTCCACTTGTGAATTTTCATCTCCCTTTGAAGTGGGGAAATTAGTTTATTTTTTTATAAATCAAAAGGGACTTTCATAATGAAACAATAGAGATTCACTTAAGTGAAAAATACAAAATACCATGATCATACACAATGAAGGATTAGAAAGGGGGGAGAAGAGGAGAAAGAATTAAGATAGGGGAGAAAATATGCCCCCAAGCATGGATGAAGGTTCCTCCACCCTTGATGGAGATAAGCTTTGATGATGATGAAGATGAAATATTAATATATAATATGTCGATGAAGATTGATCCTTTGAAATATTTACCCCTTCGAGACCTCCCTAGAATGATGCACCTTTTGTAGCACTTTTGGATTCATGAAAGAGATGTGATGAAAATTTGACCACTAAAAATAGTGAAGGATGCATTCCCTCACTTGAAAAAACCTTCCAAACCTTTGAAACATTGCCATTCCTCCAAACTACCAAGTTCTTGATGCAACTTGAGACCATTTCCTGCATAATTGAACATAATGATCCCGACCCTTGAGAACTGGAGTGACCAATGAGATGAGGCAAAGAAAATTTATGATCGTGAGATGAATGGATATGGAAGATGCTTCTATCCTTTGATCAAACCATCTAATGAAGTGAGAAGCACATCGAGACCAAAATGCACCATTACGACCAAAATTTGGGACTAAGAGGGCTCTTCTTCTACTTGAGACACAATGCCCATATCCACCATTTGCAAGCATGAATTTTTCCTTCATGAATATTAGGATTAGTGAGGCATGTGGAGGATGAAGAAAATTGGCCATCTTGAGCATTTTTTGGATACTTGCTATTTTTTTAGTAAGTTATTCCTGGGTAACTGGTTTTGGTAATTTTTTCATGTTGGAGCTCAATCCATTTCCTTGGATTGAGCTGGTATTTTCCATAAGCTCCCCATAAATGTAGATAATTCTATATGTTTTATGTTGTTCGCCATGCTTCAAATATCTATCTGGGTCAAGAAGGAGCCTCAATTTTTAATAGATCTCATCCCTTAGAAAAATAAAAGAGAAGATTTAACAAACGTGTCGAAGGACTGGCTCAATGGACTAGTTAATCAAAGTATATAAGCTCCAGACTTCTGGGTGGATGAGATACATCTACATATTTCATGAGGAACCTGATATCAGCACTGAATGATCCATTTGCTCCTAAAAGTTGAAGATTTGAAGGTCCAAAAAGCATGAAACCCGACCACAAAGTAAAAAGTTGCATGACTGGTTAAAAAACTTGGTTGAAATGGACTTATCCATTTTAACAAAGCTTGAGACATCTAAACGAATGTTAAATTCTTCCTTCCAAAAGCATTGACTATTGGATTTCAACCATGTTTAGCAAATTCATTGGTTAGGGCTTGGGTCAGTGAAGTTCAAAGGACATTAATTTGAATTAAAGATGATACTGGAAGAAAGTTAAGTGCAAATGCTAAGGGTGAGGCATTCATAGTGTCACTTCATTTCAATTCAGGTTTGCGGACTTGAATTCAAAGTAAGGTTGATATCATTTTGTCTGAGGCCAAGACAAGTTCAAAAAGGTCAAAACGGGAAACAATTTATTATGAAGTGAAAACTTTTCTAAGTCCCCCAAATATAAAAGTTGAGATGCTGAAGGTAAAATTTGACAAGACTAATGACAACTCTAAAGCTACATGGAGCCTTTTTATTGGCTCACCTTTCGTATTAGTCAACATGCGATGAAGGTTAAGGAAGTTACTGAAAAGTCCGAAACTATGAAGGCTCATGAAGCTATCCTATTGGTTCATGTTTGTGAATTGTCAATCAAGAAGATAAAGAAAAGGTAAACATTATGAAATAAGCAGTGGAGATTTCTCATTGGTCACACTTCGTAGTTATCAGATGAAGACTATCAAGAAAGAATGACACAATGAAGAGCGTGGAATTTCTCATTAGCTCACACTTTATACCCTGTCAGAGGAGACTATCAAAATTTTAAAACTGTAAGGTGTATGGAGCATTTCCTATTGGCTCACATTTCATAGTGAGAAGAAAAGGATCAAAGGTCTAACAAGGTGATCGAAAATGTGGCATTGATTTATTGGCTCATGTTTATTAAGGAACAAACCTTCCCGCATAAAGGTCTAAAGAAAGGAAAGAAAAGAAAAAATAAAGGCCCATACCCAATGAGCCAATCAAAGAACAACACGTGGAAAATGTAAAATCAATGCACACATTGGCAGAGGTAGTCCCATCGAGCTAATCAAAGGCTACCACGTGTCACATTTCTATGCATCCTGACATGTAAAACTTCTAGAAGGCCATATATTTTGATCTTTAGCTCCAAATCTTATAAAATTTATATCGTTGGAAAGGTATCTTCAAGATACTTCACTTTGGAATGCATCATTAGATTCAGAAATTGATGACAATTAGTGGGAGTGAAAAAGTGAGAAAATAAACATATTTTACATTAAATATATAGTTGTAGTGTTGGTTAACCACCCGTCTTGATGAAGTATGGTGTTTGTTTCTTCTCTAAACATGCAAGACAGAAGGAATGAATGAATTTGGTAGGTATGCCCATGCTCCTTTGTAAATTTTAATGCACCTTGTTGGTGGGTGAAGGGGGAAATCATATTTTTCTTCTTTCTCTCTTCTCATTCTGTTATATAATGTAAGTCTTTCATTTTCCCGAGGAGGTGGATTGGGGGTAGTTGTAGATTTTTTTTATTGAGTTTAATTTTTTTTTCTAGTTTCTAGCTTCTAGAAAGTTTATTTTTGTATCCAGTCTATGTATGGAAGAGCTAAGGTGGTTGTGTTGTACAACCATTAGCAGGTTTTGAGGGAATTTGTTTATGTCCCCTAGCCAGAACTTACATGAATATATCTCTATGATTGATCAAGTTATACTTTCCCTTTCTTATGTTTTAAAGGAATGAAAGATGTAATATTGTTTCTGTTACTATCTTGCATTGGCTTTACTTTGTTAAGTACACAAGGGTCTTTCTTAGTCATTGTATTCTTCTGGTCACTGTAAGACTATTGTAGAATAGTGTATATTAGGCAATAACTCAACTCAGTTGTAAAATCCTATAGGCAACATCACTTTTGAAGAGTTATTGTTATCCCCTTAAGGGTATTTTGGGTGTATAAGACAAATCTAGCAAGTGCTTTATCTCAGCTCTAACTCCATGATTTGTAGTTAGGATTGGGAAGATTGTAGACAACATTTGTGCAAATTGAGTATCAATGAATGCAAATGTTATTTCACAGATCATGTTAAATTGATTGTTATTTTCAAGCATCATAGTTAAGGATGGATTCATTCCATATGGGAACACTAATCTATCAAGGTTATAAAGGTAGTCACCCTCGCCCCTTCAAATCCCAATTAACAAACAGCTATCTATCTTTATACCAACTAAGCATATCATACCTAAAAAATAAACATGTGTTTATTATGCAGAGCTAAGCTTTAAATTTATTCATTACCAGTAAGCTTTTCCAAAAATCCCACCAATTCTGTGATCCAATATCATTTAAAGCATACTTGGTCAATAATGTTATGCAAATGTAATATTTGAAGATTGTTCATTATCTACCTTTTTTATCTGTATTTGAATGTCAAGTGCTTACAATAAATCAAGTGACAACTCTTTTGAGAGAAGTATTGTATCTGTGGCTGCACTTGCTTCAAATTAAGTTGCACCAACCATAGAGGAAACCAAGCCATGAAATATTTTCCTTTATTAAAATCCCCCAACTAGGTCCTCTCACCTTGGTCCAGGAAGATCCAGAAGTAACAGGTAAATCCATCCCCTTTGTGAAGGTGCCTCCTGATCACCTCCTTGATTTGAGTCATTGAGTTGAGTGTTGAAAAAATCCCTGGCTATCAACGACAAGAACTTTTCATTGTTCATAACTCTCTCAAATCCAACCCACTCAGGTTAGATTCTCATCTCCCAGGGGTGCTATTTTGGGAGCCAACACCCGAAGTGGCATCATTTCCATTTCCCGAGGATACAAGTTTATAGTATTCATTGGCTATATTTGAGTTTTGTGTGACTCAAACTATTTACAAACATTCTACAAGTTAAAGGTTCCATCTATTTCTAGAATTTGATATTCTAGTGGTGACTCCCTAAAAGAAAAGTTGGGACAGATTGGTTTTATCCTATTGTAACTATTGATTTGATATCTATTTTACTAAACTGGAAGGATTGCGGTCTTCTTTAATTTCTGATCCCACAAAGAAGTTGTTTCTTGAGTTTGAATCTGTTAAGCAAAAAGAAGTAGATCTGGAAGCCTGTAATTGATCAAAGTTCAAAGAGAAGTTGCAGTCAAGATAATAAGCTTGATATTCCACTAGTTGAGGACTTATCTAGCACATATAACATTTTTGAAGCATCTAGTAAGCCTAATCCTATTCTTTCATTTATGAAGGAGAACTGGGAATTTGATCTAGAATCTATTCCTTCCTCAATATTTCATCAGACTTTTCAAAATCCATTAAACCAACAAACTCGTGTTCATCATTGGCTACACCATCCTTTACCTTCAGTTCTTGTGAAGAATAACATGGTTGACCCACCTCCTAGAGAACCTTTCAGAGTTAACACATATAAACCTATTAATTTTGATGACATAGAAGGTTATCCAAATGAAGTCCCTAATGAGATTAGAATGAGATTGCCCAAGTTTCAAGGAAATAATGTTATCAGTGGTGATCATCATTTGAATCTATTTCAGAATCTAATGGAAGACTATGAGGTTGAGTTTGAGGATGTAATGTGTGAATTTGTTTGTACACACTCTAGAATAAGATGCTCGTGATTGGTTCAAAGCCTTTCCTGATGGATCAATTGATTCATGGCAGGAGATGAAAAATGCATTCAGAGTTTCATATGGTGATAGAACTGATCCAAGATTTATGTTATCTGAGTTTGAGAACATTAAAAATAATCCCAATGAGTGTGTCCAAGACTTCAATACAAGATTTAATAAAACCTTGGCAAGATTTCCCAATAGTATAAGACCCAGTGATGAGTCTTGTCTTATTAAGTATTCAGATGCATTTGATAGGAAAGCAACATACTACTTAAGGGATAAAAATCCTAGAAGTCTGAGACAATATTTTGTATGGCTCTCCAGATTGAGAATAATATTAAAGCTGCTGGAAAGCCACCAAAGAGAGAGGGTGTGAAGTTAGTTAACCCAGAAAAAGTCCTCATACCAGCAAAATTGTTGACCTTGAAGAAGTTGTCAAAACTTTGGCAGGGGTTGTTAAAGAAATTTCTTATAAATTAGCACGGGCTAAGAAGGGATTGTCTCCCAATCCTTAGAATCAACATCAAAATACTAGACACAATATATTTGGCAATCAAGATAGAGGAAAAGGACATATGGGTTCAGGTAGCAAGCATAAAAATTTTAGAGATAACAAAGCAGTTCCTTGACCCTTTAGTGGGAAGAGTAGTTGTTATTGAAGAAGAACATGCCATTGATTGGTGTGACAAATGCTTGTTGCCCCATGTGCCTTGTGATCCACCTGCAGATGATGACAGTGATGAATCTAATTTCAGTGATGTATGCATGATGGAATGTCAATCATAATGTGAGTGAGATATATATTCTACTGACCTCCTCTCTTCCCAAATTGTGGTTGATTTATGGACTTGTGTTGAAAAAATTAAGTCTCTCCCTATTGAAATTAATGTTGAGGCTGATATGGCCCAAGATTTTGAATTTCCTAATAATGATTTTGAGTATTTAAGAGCTTTGATGATCAAGAAGTATGATGGTGATGTTCCTTCTAGTGAGGATAGAAAATTATTGATCAATGTTGCAGTTGCTCAAGAAAAGGAATACAATCTTAGAAATAGACAAATTAAAGGACCAACTCCTGCAACCAAAGCTAAGATTCCTATTCTTTCTAATATCCCCAAAGATGATCCTTAGAAAATTTTGTTGAATAGAACTCCTATAATTCATCCTGAACCAAGAAGTTATTCCCCAAACCCCACTAAGAAGAACCTTTTTCCATCTGATAAAACTGTAACAGTGCCTTCCAATGCTCCTCTTCCCAAGTATAATGTTTGTGATATGGCTCATATTTTAAGTCAAATAAAGATTACAATTACCATTGTAGAACTGTAAAGGATCCCTAAGCATAAAAAGGTAGCATTTGAGTATTTGGGCTTTAAAGAAGATGATATTGTTACAATTAGAGATCCTGTTAATGAGAAATCATCTCCCATAATTTTTGAAGTTGAGATACAAGAAACTGAAGAAGATATTGAAAATCCCCCTGAGGTATATCTGGGAACTTCTTTAGTGGAAACACAATTGGATGTTGAACCCTTTTTCACATCACTTATTATAAATGGGCGGCTCTTGCACAATTGTATGTTTGATTCTTGATATTCATGTAACATTATGCCTCTTATAGTCATGAATGAGTTAAACCTTAAGATAACTTTTTATTTTGGTAGATGTTATGTTATGGATTCTAGAGAAGTACCTGTGGTGGGATATGTGAAAGGATTGATTGTACAAATGGCAGCACATCCAGGGAAGTACTTGACTATGAATGTTGTCATTGTTGACTGCCCTACCAAATGGGGGATGTTGTTGTCAAGAAGGTGGGCAGCTAGTGTGGGAGGTAGTGTCCAAATGGATATGTCATATGTTTCCATACCATTGGAAGGAAAATTGGTCAAGTTATACAAAGAAGATAAGGTGTTGCACCTCATTGAAGATCCTCACAATGCTTCTTATGAAGTGCTTTTTGTTGATGTAGACATGGATAATTTTATAGGCAATGTTGATTTTGAAGACCAGTGTCTAGATGTAAATATTTAGTTTGAAGACCCTGAGGTCCCATGGACCATGACCTTTGATGGAGTAGGCTCAAGTGTTGAAAATGGAGCTGGAGTTATTCTAATTTCTCCAAATCAAGATTATTTTAATTTCTCTTTCAAATTGAAGTTTGAATGTGTTAACAGCATTACCAAATATGAGGCCTTGCTCCTTGGTTTAAGAATTGCATGGAAGCCTAGGATTTCTCAAAATCCCATAAAGGTTTGGCTGGGATGTAGCATGAGTAAAGAAGAAAAGAAAGCTTTTGCCAAATTGCCAAATAAATATCAGGATTACATGGCATGATCTTATCCAAAGGGTCAGGTACGATCTTGTACAATGTACAACTCTATTTCATTCTTTTTGTTTTGTTTTGTTCTATTTGTTTGTGTTTTTTTGCTTTTGTGTTGTTTTTTTCCCCCTTTTTGTGCTCTGGTCTATAGTGACTGGGTTTATGTATTTTTCTATTTATCCCCAACCCGTTATGTATTTATTCTGGAAGCTTTGTGTGTTTTGTTTACTTGACTCCTTGCCCAATGGACTAGGCATCTGGTCTTTGTTCTTATGGCACCCACAGGGGGTGCCCATCCCCAAGCAAGAGATGTTATTAGAGATCAATACATTTCCTTGGATTGAGTTGGTATTTTTCATAAGCTCCTCATAAATTTAACTAGTTTATGTATGCTTTTTATAATATTCCTTAGTGCTTTAAAGATCAGCTCTGAGTCCAAGAGACTTGTCAATTTAGGTTCATAGATTTTGTCCTTAGACAAGTAAAAGAAAGGATTCAATCTGAAAATTTTGGGGAACAGAGGTTTAATGGACTAGTTGTCAAAGAAAATAAAATTCCTTGACACTTGGTCTTAGTGTTTTGTCAAAATGGCTAGCATTCCACAGATTCCAAAATCCGTGGGACACTCAGAAATCAACCAAAACCCATAAGAAGCAAGTTAAGGCCATAGAAAAAAATTTAAAAATTGGAGGTCGTGCTACACATGGTGAACCAACCAAACATGCAGGAAGAATTGCCAATAAGTTGTGAAAACACTGCGGTGGCATTGTAAAGTCTCTAGATACTCTTCATTAAAGTATACTAATTTATGTACTAGTGACTTTAAAGGTTCGGGATTTTGATCCATAAGGATATTGTGTGTCATTTTATAAATCCTGAATCGGAATTCCACTGTAAAGTATTTATCCCTTTCCAGAGATATGGACAATTTATTAAGAAAGTGAAAAAGTACACTCTAGAGTTCAAGTTATATACCAGTCAACATGGAAGTCAACTTTGATCAATTGGATTATACAAGTGGACCAATGACAAGGTGACACGTGGAGTTGGCGATAAGGAAAAATTGATGGTCTTGTAATTTTTTTAAAAAAATCAGTTCTGTGGTATAGAGCTCATTGTAAGATTTCTGACACATTTTGAACAAACCAAATCTGAGTTTGTATGCGAAAGATATGCATAGTCAAAGTTATGGTCAAATGATGATGTGACACACTATGACATGGACAAATGGCATATTATGGGTGTGACACTTGGCAAGTTTTTAGTGGCTTTGGATTTAAATTAATAAGAAGGATATTTTATTTAATCCATTCCACGGGAATAAGCCTAATCCCATGGGATAAGGAGGATTTTGTGGACAAAAAGTTATTTAAAGGCTTATCCTATCATTTTCCCACCAAATGTGGGGTCAATGGCTAAATTGGGTGCCTAAACCTATGGAAGGGGGATTTGAACAAAACATTGTTTCATGTAAAAATATTAGTGGCCCTTACCAACCTGCCACTCTCTTGTAAGTGGTATAAATATATATCGCACTTGTATTTTAATGTAGTCAATTCAGGTTTGTGTAAAAGAATAAGGAGGTAGTTTTAGATGTCAATTTTGGCACCACTTCTTCTCAACTTCCAGTCTCAAGTTACACTATGGAGACTAAATTTTCTTTGGATTACAATAGTGTATTTTTCCTGTAATCCCCATAATTTTGTGAAGGAGTTATTTTTTGTTTAATCATTGTTCCCCGTAGAACTTCAAAGATTCGTTTGTGTCAAGGAGATCAGGAAGGTGAAGAATACATTGAGCTCCATTAACGTCCTTTAAAGATGAAATAGTTATTCAGGTTTTTTATGCATAATTGAGACTAATGTCAATGTTATTGATTTACAAAGTTTTTGTAACATTAGAACTTAATGGATGGTTCACCAGATACATTTATATCTTGTCATGAATTCCAAACCTAAAAATTTGACATCAAATGATTCTTATTTTAATTTCAGTTTCTCCATATTTGCAAGTAGCTTTGAAGGATAAAATAGCATGAAACCCAACCACAATCAGTATTAATAAAATTGGACTAGATTAAAAAAGAAACAAAGATTTTTGGGGCTATCTATTTTAACAATGAAATTTTGAGTAAATTGTAAACAATGTCAGAAATTTGAATTCAGTCCTAAATCATATGGCCATTAGCATTTGGAAACCATGAGAACCTTTTAAGTGGAAAAGCATTGAAGATCCTTGAAAGCGTTTAAAATGTTGAAAGACGTAAAACACCTATTTTCGGATCAGCTTTGGTTAGAAAAGGTCAAAGGAAACATGTGAATGTAAAGGTTCCACATGGCATGGATTTATAGTGTCATAGCCTTCATGTTTGATCACTTCCAGTTAGCTTCGAGTAAATGGGCCTAAAAAAATTAATTCTGTAGAATGGGTCAAAGTGTTAGAAGGCTGGTCAGTCTAAAAAAAGTCAAAAGCGAGGAAAAAGCAAGGATACGTGGAAACATTTTTAGGAATCCAAAAGTTTCTAAGTCCCCCAAAAAGAAAAAATTTCTACGCGAAGGCCGAACCAATCAAAAGAAAGCACAAAGGAAATAAATACTGACATACCCGACTTGGGGACGTGTAGCTTTTCTTATTGGCCTCGTGTTTTGCGCTTGTCAATAAGGATTAGGCTAAAGAAATGAATTAAAATTTGAAGAAGCATGTTGATCTTTCCTCATTGGCTTATGTTTGCACCATGTTAGAAGAGGCTAAGGAAGGGACTGAAATTGAAGATAATGTGAGCTTTCTACATTGGTTCATACTTTATAGTGGTCAGTCAGGGGATATAAAAATGTTAAATTATGAAGTAAGGCATGGAGCCACTTTTTCTATTGGTTCATGCTTCACCATTTCCAATCAATAAAAGTAAAGTCTGACATTAGGACATTGGAGGAGCATGACATTTTTGAATGAGCATTGGCTCACTATTTATTAAAGAACTAGACCTGCACCACAAAAGAAAGGAAAGAAAAGGAAAAGTAAAGGAACCAAAGCCCGACCCAGTGAGCCAATCAAAGACTGACACATGGAAAATGGAAAATTATTTCACATATTGGAAGAAGCCGTCCCTAAGCTAATCAAAGGTTTCCACGTTTCACATTTATGTGCATCTTGACATGTAAAACTTCAGAGCACCATATATTTTGATCCAGAGCTCCAAATCTTATAAAATGTATATCGTTGTAAAGGTCTCTTCAAGCCCTTCACTTTTGCATCATTAGATTCATAAATCGATGACATTTTTTGGGAGAAAAATTATAAAATGTATTTTGAATTAAAGATACATTTGTAGTATTGGTCAACCATCCAAATTAATGAAGTATGGTGTTTATTTTTTCTCTTTGCATGCAAGACATAAGGAATGAATGATTTTATCATGTTGGGAATGCTCCTTTTCTAGGATTGAAACATGCTTCATTTGGTGGTTGAATAGGAAATCATATTTTTCTTCTTTCTTTCTCTTCTCATCTATCTATATAATGTAACAGCCTTTCATTTTCCCAAGGAGGAGGAAAATTGGGGGTAGTTGTAGAGTTTTTTTATTAAGTTCAGTTTTAGGTTTGTTCTAGTTTCTAGCTTCTGGTAAGCATTTGTTTGTATTTAGTCTGTAACGAAGAGATAAGTTGGTTGTATTGTATAGCCATTATTAGGTTTTGAGGGAATTTGTTTATGCTCCCTAGCTAGAAATTACATGAATAGATCTCTCTATGATTGATCAAGTTATACTTTCCCTTTCTTATGTTTTAAAGGAATGAAATGATCCACAATATTAGTTCTATTACTATCTTGCATGTATGGATTTACTTTTTTAAGTACATAAGGGTCTTTTTTAGTTGTTGTATTATTTTGGTCACTATGAGACTATTACAGAGTAGTGTATACTTTACAATAGTTCATCTTAGTTGTAAAATCCTAAAGACAACATCACTTTTAAAGAGTTTTTTTTATCCCTTAAGGGTCTTTTGGGTGTATAAGACAAATATAGAAAGTGATTTATCTCATATCTAACTCCATGATTTTTAGTTAGGATTGTGAATACTGTAGACAACATTTGTGCAAATTGAGTATCAATGAATGCAAATGTTATTTCACAGATCATGTTAAATTGATTGTTCTTTTCAAGCATCACAGTTAAGGATGGATTCATTCCATGGGAACATTAAGACATAAAGGTCATAAAAGAAGCTTCCCTCTCCCTTTCAAATCCCAATTAAAAAATAACCATTTATCTTCATACCTACTAAGCATATCATACCTACAAACCATACATATGCTTATTCTGCAAAGATGAGCTTTAAATTTGTTCATTACCAATGATATTTTACAAAATCCCCACCAATTCTATGATTTGATATCATTTAAAGCATCCTTGGTCAATAATGTTATGCAAATACAATATCTGAAGATTGTTCATTATCTATCATAGATGATCTGTATTTGATAATCAAGTGCTTACAATAAATCAAGTGACAAATCTTTTGAGATAAAATTATTGTATCTGTGGCAACAATTGCTTAAAATTAAGTTACACCAACCATAGAGGAAACTAAGCCATGAAATATTTTCCTTTATTCATATCCCTCAACTAGGTTCTCTCACCTTGGTCCAGGTAGAGCCAAAAGTAACAGGGTAAATCCATCCCCTTTGTGAAGGTGCCTCACGATCACCTCCTTGATTTGATTCATTAAGTTGAGTGTTGAAAAAATACTGAGATATCAATGATAAGAAATTTTCAATGTTCATAACTCTCTCAAATCCAACCAACTCATATTATTTGTTCATTCTCCCAAGGGTGCTCTTTTGGGAGCCAACATGTCGAATTATCACTTTTGAGAGCTTTCCAATTGGGGGAATAAAATGAATGACTTGAATACATTCTTTATTTATATTTACTGTTCTTAGTAAGAGGCTTGAATATGAACTTACTAAAACTATACATTGGCCATAATGTTTCAGATTGGTTTGAAAATGGTTTCCAAATTTTCTACTTCATACCGAGATGCTTTGCTCCATTTTTCGGTGGTTTCTCTCATCCGGATCTTCATGAAAACAAAAAGTAAACTTGCATGTCGATACTTCATTTTCAAATAGGGTAGAAAGTAAAAAATAACATTAATCCATATCTTTAAGCACACTCAACTTCATGGGGTAATAAAATTCTCAAAATAAAGATGATTTTTTGTAGATCACATGCTTCGATTGTGAGGAAATTTAGATTGCTACAACTCTGTGGATCTGAGGAGACATTTTAAATGGCTGGAAACTAGGAGACTATTAAAATTTAATTAGAGAATTAATTATGGCATGTAAACATTATTCTTAAATTTTTCTCATGGGGAAGCCACGGTAATAGTTTCAAGGCCATCAGAGGAGGGGTTTGTAATCAATGAAGAAATGAGTGTTTGGGCCATGGTGGATGTCTAGTTTTTCTTGAATGATATGATAGTCATAATATTAATGGAGGGGTGATTGAAAAAATAATGGATAAACATGGATAAATTTCTAAATTTTTATCCATGTTGGTATTTAAAAGTCTTGATCCATTTTCAAATGGATTTCCCCCCATTTACTTGTTTTTGAATTCGAATATTGACCATAGTTGACTAACCATGGTTGATATGTGGTAGAAGCATGGTTTCACCTAAGATAAGAGTAAATGGGTAAAAATGGACATAATATCCTCAAAAATTCACCATGGATATCCTCATCATGAAAAGGGGGCATGAGATTTTGAATTTGTGAGGTTGAAAACACCTATCTAACCACCCAGGTTGTCACTTAAGTGAAAGATGAGGAGCTCTCATGTGGTACTACACTTTTTTGTCCTCCATTTATCTTTGGAAAAGGGAAAAAGGGACACCATAACCTCTGAATTTATCCAATGGTCTACATGTCATGAGGAAGGGTCCAAACTTAAAAGATGAATTGTTATATTTTATAACCACACAAGCTGTCACATAAGTGAAGAAAGTTATATTTATCATGTGGTGGTACACTTTAGTGTCCCCCATATACCTTTTTACTTATTCAAAGGGGGGAAATGGATATCAAGATCTCCAAAATGCACTCCTTCCTTTTTTAGAACTTGCTCTCACCATTGCACTACTAAAAATAACATGACAGAGTAACTTTTTGCCTTGAGAGTTTCCCTTGGGTGTTTTCCTAGTCTAACCTTATATAATTTTTATTTTAAAACACAAAATTAATATAATTCTGCCATTCTCAGGACTTGATTCATCCTTATCTTTGAAATGTAATTCCTTTTTCAATTCTGGTCACGGGCTATTCCCAGAAGGTCAAACTGCCATCAAAGAAAAATATAGCTTTTTCTCCAACTAAACATATGTAACATGTAGAGGGTATCATTTGATCCACTTTTTCCTTTGTATCAGCTTCTTAATCTCCTTGTAATTCCCATAGTCCTCAGTTGAATCTTCACCAGAATCAAAGGTCTTTATCTGCACTTTCGAGCCAATATATGCAAATATACTCCTCAAATAACTTGAAACCTTTTACACAATAAATTAGACACTCTTAAATTTAAATTCCTATATTATGAGGTTGAAATAGCTCCAGAGCTTCCCAAACCATCTAAAACCTGTAAAGCTAATTTTTGGGAAAAACACAATCCCCATCACCAGCTAAAAATAGCTCAATTTTGGAGAAGATTTTCCCAAAATTCAAAATATTTTAAAAAAATTCCTAAATCACTTCAATTCATATTTTATCTCCTTTTCACAACTCTTAGGTGTGTTTTTCCTCAATAATTATCTTTTTTTATTAGTGGTAAAAAGAGGGTTAAGGGGACCTTGCCCCATACATCAAGAAAGCTCTATGAGAGCAGATGAAGCCAATTATAATAACATCAAAAAACCATAGTATAAAATTTCATAGTAATAAGGGCACATAGGATCCCATATAGTGATACTAACAGCAACACAAAATCATAGTGAAACTAACACATCGAAGAAACTAACAGCCAAAGACAGAGATAGTGAAAAAATAGAACACCCCGCCCTAAAGTCATTTGTAGGCTTTTTCAAGCCCCTCCAACACCTTAGCCCATTATTTTGTAAGAGCATCAATATTAACAGCCAAAGAGCCCATGTCTAAACCATCCGAGTTTGCCTTCTGTTTCCTACCTTGACTATCCATAGCACAATAAGAATTGGCAAGTTGCCCCAGAGTTTGAAGGTGTAGCAGGGTCGACTTAACAATCACAATGCTCCATTCTATATAGCTATGGAGGAGATCTTTAACCTTATCCATATCCCTAATTAAGTACCCCAAGTTGGCCTTTAGGATCTCAATCTCTCCACCCTACCCATTCCTAACAACTTACTACACCTGTTCCCTGCACATGAAACACACTTTAAAATCACATTATCACATTCCTCCTAGCCATTATGAGGGTAACATAGTAACTAAGTTGGCCAGAGGATAGGTTTACATTGATCGGGAGAGGGATTTTCAAATGTGGGCTAGGTTGTCATGACAAAAATTTGAAATTTTTCATGCTAAAAATTTTACATGACAACATTTGGCTCTAGCTTGGGGAATTTTCTGGATCAAAAACAATTGAAGGGGATGACAAGTAGAA
The DNA here is from genome assembly GCA_019776745.2 of Taxus chinensis. Classification (NCBI taxonomy): domain Eukaryota; kingdom Viridiplantae; phylum Streptophyta; class Pinopsida; order Cupressales; family Taxaceae; genus Taxus; species Taxus chinensis. The sequence continues at coordinate 107,137 of JAHRHJ020002441.1, read as the reverse complement.
CTCCATAATGTCTCAAGACACTAGTGGACTAATGCTTTATCCATTGGGCTTATAGAGTCACTACACTCAATAGACTACTAAAAAAACGAACAAGCCGCATAAAACAAGGAAAGGAAACACAAAATGAGAAGGGAAACACACAAAAAAAAAGGGGAAACACATCACACTAAAAAAACACCTAAATCACCTTTATACATGTGGGGGGATAACCCAATTTCATTTAAGCACCAATTCAAACTGAGTGCTTACCCATATACGGGTATCACTAAATGCCTTTCTTCCACAAATCCATTTGACAGATTCACTGAAATATGATCCTTTTCTCAATTTATTGAGAAATATCTCATGGTTGTTATTACAACTGATGACCCACTTATTCATCTCATTTCCTTTGTTTCTTTGGAGCCTTCTTTCCATCTTTTCATTGATTCCCGAGTTCATTCCAATTGTTGATTTTCCATCACTTGTTGTGAAGATGAGTCTTGATTACATTAGGCTTATTATTTTCACATTGAGACTTATGATATTTGATAGGAATTTTTTCTTCATTTTTCATTTGCTTCATGACCATTGTCTTCATGATTTATTCTCATGTCCCTACTAGATGCTTTGAAAACTTCAACATTATCACTAGCCTCTTGATGTTCCATTTTGCAATTTGTTCCAAATTATCTTCTTTCATGCACCTGGCTCAATCTTGACTTGTTCTTTTTATGATGTGATGTGTATATTGTTTCATTATCTTGAAAATAAAATGAGCACAAAGTTGTAAATGAAGAATGAAAACCATCATCTTGTCTAACTTGGCCATTTTGAACCTCAAAATTCATCTTCATGATGAGAGCATCCTTTTCTCGAGGTGAGTCAATACTGAAAGATTGAATTCTATTCTTGTTCATACATTCCTTGTTGAGAAGATTTTCATTTTGAAAAAAAATCATCCTTGGGATCAAACACCATTTCATCTATCCATTTTTCATTGAGAATGTCTCCATCTTCATGAAAGGGGAATGAGCACAAAATTGGAGCTGAAATATTTATATTATCATTTTCCCAATCTTGACCACCAAGAACTAGGGAGTCCATTTCTGTGATGAAATCATCATCTCCTTGAGTAGGTTCAGATTCAAGAGGCTGAAACATATTTTCATTCTTGCATCTTTTCATCCTCTCCCAATGAGAAAGAGAAGTCTTCGTATTCACAAACACACTCATTAAATGGAACTTCATGCCAAACATTGAGAACATGGTTTGAAACATTGAACTCACCTGACAAGGAGTTTTTGGTATCACTCCCTTCTTGATCTGCATTGCTCATCACTTCAAGATTTATTTTTTGCAAGTCAAGACTCTCATGACCATCATCAACATCCAGTAGAGAAACTGCATTCATGCTCACATCCCATGGGAAGTACATGCTCTCAAATTTTGATTTCATCAAGTCACCATGATGTTCTCTAACTATCTCTGTGACACTCAGATACTCTTTCACCAATATGGGTAACTTAAGATCTTCCTCAAAAGTCATGAAAAAATTTTAAGACTTTGAATCTTGACACAGGATCTCCACCTTTGGGTCATCTTTCCTTAGAATGATGTACTTCATTTTCCTAATGGGAAGAAGTTATTCATTCTACCATTAACCGTAATGGTGGCATGCGACCAATCCAATTATATATCTCCACCAACATCTCGACAGAAGCTTCAGCTCAACAACATACCATATGAGGTAGGCATGTCTACTACAAGTATTCTCATCATGATCTTCTTGTCAGGAAAATCTACCAATGCTACCTGAGCATCCTTGACATGTCCAATGAGAGGCACTTCTTTCATTTCCATGGAATATAAATGGCCAGAGGTAGAAGAGAGAGAGATCGAGAGCTTTAGAAAATTTTACAGGCATGACATTTTCAGAAGCACCAAAGTCAATGATGTAATTATTCAGTTTATACCCATTGACCAACAAGGCTATATAGAAAGGTTCTACCTTCCCGGAGGCGGAGGGTGTGGAAGCAAGACAATTCAGAGAGGATGGGATGATGAGATGCATGAGGTAGTTATGTGGTAGTGGCATTTTTAGAACATGAAACTGAACTACTTCCTTTGATAAACTAAACAAGCCTATCAAATTTATTGGGATGGGTTTTCAAGTACTCATACTCAAAAATTTGAATTTTGTATTTTCTTGCAATGGTCAATGATGTCAAAGGATGAGGAAGTGGTAGGCACATCATGGATTATGGAAGCCTTGACATGGTATTCTTAAGATCAACAAAAATTGATTTTTAAGGGAAGTTGAATGAGACTTACCCGAGGAGGCAGAAGGATTCTTGGTTGAATTAGTCTCATGATTCTTCTCAGCTGACCTTGTGGAAGTGGGCATCGATGATCCTCCTTTCATTGTTATTTTTCATAGAGTCTCCATTTGAAAATTCAATTTATTAGCTTGGGTGGTAGAAGAAGAACCTTACTTATCCTTTTGTGATCGAGTGAACACTGCATAGGAGTAGCTATCTGTAGGTTCCTCAAACTCTTCATCTGGTGTGAATTCAAAATATCCAATCCTAAAACATTCATCTTCTTATTCTTCTTCAATTTATGATTCAACAATTTCTTCTCCTTCATCTTCATTGGTTCCACATATTGCATTGACTAGTGGAGCTTCCAAGGCAAGCCTTCAGGGTGCTCCTGCAATTTGATTCCTGTTCTGGTTTGGGTGGGATACTCATTGAGCAACTTCCTTCTTCAACATTGTCAATTCATTAGCCAACTTCTGCAACAATGGATCAACTCTCTCATCTTTGGAATTCTGGGCCTTATCCTTCATTGAATGATTCTTGATCTTTCCTGACAAGATGAGGTCATCTTCCACTTCAATGGAAATTTCTTGAGTGTTGTCCAAATCTCTTGGTTGAATCTTCTATAGAAAGAAACTAACTTCAGGAAACTGGGCATTCACGAAGAACCTTTTCAGATTATCTGCAGTAGGATGAGAAACAGTAGGAATCTTGTTGATCAACTTATTGAATTTTTCCATGAAGTCTCTCATGGAATCTTGCTTCTTTCTTCATTTGAGTTAATTGAGAAAGGAGGGCATGAGCATCTTCTGCAGTCTTGAATCTTGCTTCAAACTTTCTTTTCATATTACCCCAATCAACAATTGAGTATGATGGAAAATAGTAAAACCAGTCCACAATGGACATCTTGTAATGTTTCCATGAATAACTACAACATATTCATGTTGTACCCCAAGAATGCCACATGTTATGATGAAAGTTGTGATATGATCATCTATTCATTGCTTTCCATCTCCATAGAATTTTGGAAAGTTCTTTCTTTACCCTTTTGGAATCTCATGAAGTGGAGGAGTCAAAGCCAATGAACCAATGTTTTCCCCCATGGCATGCAGCTTTCTTCCTCTTTCTTCTTTTCTTCTTCCTCTATTTCCTCTTCTGAAGGAATGAGGACTAATGGTTCTGCAACTGGTTCTTCAGTATGATCTTCAAGAGGATTTCCAGGAACTTGTCTTCTTTCATGTACAATGGGAAGTCTGAAATCAACTTGCAATTGTTCTTCAAATGTTGGATCAACAATGCCACCTGCATGATCATCTTGGGTGTACCTTCTTTTTGTTCCATTTTTTCTCAAGTACTTAGAAAGGAAAGAAATTGGAAAAGTGCATATTTTTCAAAAGGATTGCAATAAGGCTTTTGAACATTCAAATGGTATTTTTCAATTTTTTAGTTTTTTGGGATTTTCATATATCTATTTTTTTGTATTTTCATATATCTTTATGGGTGCATAAGGGAAAGATCTCTCCCCAGTAGAGTTGCCAAAAAATATTGGTGAAATAATTTGTCATGTTGCAAATTATGTGTTTCCACCAACGGTCACGGGGCTAAGCCCCTCCTTCTTGGGTATGGGGAGGCTCTCATTATTGAATGTAAACTACCTAAATATATGGGGTGGTCAATAGGTCGGGGATCACACAGGAACACTCCACTAAACCTATGGAAAAGTGTCTTGTATACAAGTACAAGGGAGGAAATTGCAAGTAAGGGAGGTAAAGGGGAGTTGGAGAAATAAGGAGAGAGGGTTAATGTTGTGAGTAGGCACTATAAAATTCTCACCAACAATAACTAGAGTAGGTCCACATTCAATTAGAAGAATCTAACTTATGCAAACAAAAATGAGATCAACAAACTAAAGACACAAAGTTCCATTAATTTGTTCCTCAAAAGTACAAATCCTTTTCTTGGTTGTTCAAGATCACTATGCTTGCAAAGCTAGGAAATAGAGAGAGAATAGAGGAAAGCATAAGAAAAGAAATGGAAGAAATGTAACTCTTATTTCTTGTGTAGTGGTGATAAAAATCTCAACAACATACAACAATCCACAATTTCTAGCCAAAAACTAAAACTTCAAAACTTTGAACTTCTTTGGAATGGAGAATCCATTCCAATTTATAGCATTACAAATTGTCTTCTCATCTACCCCCCACATGACCTTTCAAGTTCTTATTCCACTTGTGACTTTTCATCTTCCTTAGAAGTGAGGAAATAAGTCCCCTTTTTATAAATCAAAAGGGACTTTTACAATGCAACATTAGAGAGTCACTTAAGTGAAAAAGACAAAATACCATGATCATACACAATGAAGGATTAGAAAGGGGGGAGAAGAGGAGAAAGAATGAAGAGAGGGGAGAAAAGATGCTCCCAAGCATGGATGAAGGTGCCTCCACCCTTGATGGAGATCATATCTGATGATGATGAAGATGAAATCTTGATATATGATGACCCTCCACTATGATGCTCTATCGATGAAGATTGATCCTTTGAAATCTTTACCCCTTCGAGACCTCCCTAGAATGATGCACCTTTGTAGCACATTTGGACTCATTGAAAAGAGAGGTGATGAACATTTGACCACTGAAGATAATGAAGGATTCCTTCCCTCTCTTGAACAATCCTTCTAACCTTTGAAACATTTATATGCCTCCAAACTACCAAGTTCTTGATGCAACTTAAGACCGTTTCCTACATAATTCAACATGATGATCCCGACCTTGAGAAATGGAGTGACCAATGAGATGAGGTGAAGAAAATTCCACCATGAGATGATTGAAGGTGGGATATTAGATGGAATATTCTTTAACTAACCTTTTATCAACCCATCCAATGAAGTGAGAAGCATACTGAGACCAAAATGCACCATCGTGACCAAAATTGGGGACCAAGAGGGCTCCTCTTCTGCTTGAGACATAATGCCCATGTTCACCATTTTGCAAGCATGATTTTTTCCTCCATGAAGATTTTTATTAGTGAGGCATGAAGATGATGAAAAACCATGACCATATTGAGCATTTTAAGGACACTTACTATTTTTAGTAAGTTCTTCCCGGGTGACTAGTTTTGGCAATTTTGTCGAATTATCACTTTTGAGTGCTTTTCCTCTTGGGGGAATGAACTGAGTGAAAGGAATCCATTCATTTATTCAGAATTACTATTATTAGTAAGTGGATTGAATAGTAACTTAATAAAAATAGAAATTTTCCATGGAGTGTCGGATCAGAGTGAAAATGGTTTCCAAGAATTCTATCTCACACCGGATGCTTTGCTCCAATTTTCAAAGGGGTTTCTCTCATCCAATCTTCGTGAAAATGAAAAGTAAAAATTGTAGGTATTAATTTATCTTCAATATGGAAATAATTTAAAAAACAACATTCATCCATGTATATAAGTACACTCAATTTCATGGGGAAAGAAAATTCTCAAAAGAAAGATGGTATTTTGTAGATCACATGCTTTGATTTTGAGGCAATTTGGATCGCTGCAACTCTATAGATATGATGGAACATTTTAAATGGCTGGAAACTTTGGGAGAATGTAAAAAATTAATTATATAATTAATTATGGCATGTAAACACTTTTCTAAAATGTTCTCTCACGGGGAAGCCACGGTCTAATTTTCAGGGCCATGAAGGTGGGGTTTCTAAGCAACGAGCAAATGAGTGTTTCAGCTATAGTGGATGTCTGGTTTTTCTTGAATGGTATAACAGTCACAACAAAACAATGGAACTGGGTGGTTTAAAAATGGGAAATATGGATAAATGGCTAATTCAATTTGGGTTTTAATCCATGACTTGAAACATGTTTTCCCCCATTTTACTTCCTTTTTGAATTCAAATGTTACTCACTTAAACTAACCTAGGTTAAATGTGGTCTCCACACCTCATGTTTTCCCTTACCACATTTAGTAAGGGATAAAGGGACATCATATCCTAAAAAATGCCCATAGGGTAGGAGCATCATGAAAGGGGGGCATGAGGTTTTGAGTTTGTGAGGTTGAAAACACTTGTCTAACCACCTAGGTTGTAACTTAAGTGACTGAAGGAGGAGATCCTCTCATGTGGTGGCACAATTTTGTGTCCCCCATGTCCCTTTAGAAAAAGGAAAAAGGGAAACTAAAGGCCTCATAAGTGTGTCAAGGGTCATGTCATGAGGAAGGGGGTAGGTGGGGTTAGGTGAGAGGAAGACTTTTTCCTAACCACCCAAGTTGTCACTTTAAGTGACACAACTTATATTCCTATATGTGGTGGTGCATTATTGTGTCCCCCATGTACCTTTTTAATTTTTTCAAATGGAAAAATGAATATAATGTGTCTCCAAGTGTGCATTTTCCATTTTTAGAACCTGTTCTCACCATTACACTTCTAAAAATAGCATTGGAGTGTCATTTTTTCCCAAAGCTTCCCTTGGTGTTTTCTAAGGACAAAATTATATAATTTTGAGTGGAAAATACCCATTAGGAATCATTCCACCATTTTTAAGGACTTTATTCTTCCTTCTCTTTTAAATTTAACCCATTTTTCAATTCTGGTCACAGGTGCGTTTCTAAAAGGTCAAACTACCACCAAAAAAATCTATATTTTTGTCCAACTCAACCTATAGAACATGTATAAGGTCCCACTTTATCCCATTTTCAATTTTAATAATTTTTTAACTCTCCTTGAAAATCCCATAATCCTCAGTTGAATCTTCACCAGGATCGAAGGTCTTTATCTGCACTATCGGGCCAATATCTGCAAATATACTCCTCATAATCCCTTGAAACATTTTTCGCAATGAATTATACATTCTTATATTTCCAATTCATATATTCTAAGCTTGTTATACCTCCAGATATTCCTAAACCATCTGAAACTTGAAAAGCTACTTTTTAAGGAAAAAATAATCCCCATCACCGGCTAAAAATAGCCTAGTTTTGGAGAATATTTTCCCGAGGTTCCAAATATTTCCTAAATTTTCCTAAATCACTTCAGTGCATCTTATATCTCCTCTACAAAAATCCTAGGTGGGTTGTGCCTCAACAGTCAGCTTCTGAGGGGTGTCCACCAGTGTGAAAAATCCTAAAAATAGGCCTTTTTGGGCCTCTGGGAGCAATTATTTTTGAATAGTTATGAATGAATCCATGAATCACCTCTTTACACATGAAACAACTTGAAAATAAATTAGTACATTCTTATTGGCCATTATGATGGTAACACAGTAACTGAGTTGGCTAGAGGTTGTCATGACAAACAAAATTGAATTTTTCATGTTAAACATTTTGCATGAAAAAAAGGGTCTACCATGGATATTCCTATGTGGATGGGAAATTTTGTGATTTTCATGTAATCACACATGTCTTTCTCATATGGATTTTGATATCATCCTACAAAATCCCATGTTGACATCTCCCCATAATTTAACATGTTTTCATCCTTGAAAAATGTAATCATGAATCCAACTCAACCTCAAGTTATTTCTTTTTTGGATTTATAAGTTTGAATGTATTCTTATAGACACACTCTGAATATTCATTACACATGACCAAATCCTTATGAGTGGCCTCCTACATTCCCCTCATATATCTACAGTACTAATACAACATGTCAAGGTCATTTTATTTCTTCAACTCCTCATAACCTACCTTCCGTTCCTTTCATATGGTCATTTCAAATTTAGAGATATGTTCACACCCCTCTCATATTTTCTCAGCAAAATCATCAAGTATAGCCTCAAAATCCTTAATCTTATTAATAATTTCATCACTGTTCCTGTGAGCTTATTCTTTCACCATTTTTCATCACTCTACATTTCTTTTCTCAATAATGTGTTCCCTTAATTATTCTAGAACCATATTTTCAGTCACAAATCTTATGGTGACATATGCATCTTGGAACTCAAACCTTTACGTCATTCATGCATAATAAAAGGCTATCATCCTCATTCATATCTTTCCTATAAACATCCATCACCTATTTTGTAGTTCATATAATGTCAATGGATCTTCCTCTACTTCTCCTAACATTTTTCCAAAGAAAAAACATGTTAATCTACTAGTCTTACAGTATCCACATTTAATTTATTAAATATGTGTGGCTTCTTCATCAATATATTGTCACAAATATCCTCTAATTTATTATTCACATTTTCCAAATCCTCCAAATTTTATATATTGTTTTCATGCTCCTCTTATAGTTTTAATAAATAGTCATCAGCTTCAGTCTCGCAATGTTCATATTGTGCAACCAACTTTCTCACATTCCATATCATCACCATTTTCATTCTCCTGAAAATAATATTCTTTGGGTTGAATATATGTTTTCCTTATCCTTTAATGGATAAATTCTCACCATGGAGTATTGTTATACCTATACCCAAAATCTCAAAAAAATGATCCTCTTTATGTTTCTTTGTCAAAAATACCTAGCATTATTGTGTTAACAATCTTAACCTCAATACCTTTTTTGATATTTTTACTTATCTAACTTCATATGGTAATTCCTCTTCTCCTATATATTATATTTTTGAATGAACTTGTTCTTTATTTCACTTTAATATTATCCTACCAATTCCACTACTAGTCTCCTCCTCGTTTTTTTTCCACATCTATCTCTTCACATGACTCCTCTCCCATTATTTTTGGTAGCTCAACTCCAATTTATCTTTTTATAACTGAAGGTCCATTGGTAGGCTCTATAAAACCTCCGGTTTCTCCCATTTCCCCTTAGCTTGGTGTTCCCTCACCTTTCCTCAGTTCTAAGAGATTTGTGTTTGCATCCATTTTCTATTTTTCCCATATGATATTTACTACTCCTGGATTTGGTAATCAAGGAAAAGAGGAAGTGCCTTAATTGACTATCAAAAATGGATCTCTTTTCTCTAGCTTGTCTTCCTATCTGTCCCCTCCCGTTGATGGTTCTACAAAGATAATATGTGGTTTCTCTATAAGTTTCTTTCCTTTTCCTTACATTGTAGCCTCCAAGCAATATTTTCTCACTCATTATTTTTCTCGATGTTGTGTTGCACCTTCACCTATTTTGGTTCTTCCTCATGCATTGCATTCAATTGATATATCCCCATAAAAGGCATTTCACTACCTCTATGTGGATTTAATGTGTAACATATCGATATATAATCTGATTACAAATAGCTATAACATATCCTATGAATAGTGAAAATGAGTGTCCTTTCCTTTACAATTTTTAAGTTTTAATATGAAAGTGTGATTTAAACACATAACAAGCTAGAAATCAATAAACAAGAGATAAGGAGTCAAATAATTATCTTGGAGAGACCCAAATGGGAAAAACTTTAGTGGGTGAGAAATTGCTCCCCTTTCACTATATTGCTCTCAAAAAGAACAAGCTTACTACCATTGTGTGGCCTTCATGAAATAATAAGACCTCTCTTACTTGTATTTACTTGTTTACAACCCTTAAACTTGGAATAAATAAATTGTTAGAGGAAAAACAAACCCAACTCAAAACTATAAACATTACTCTACCTATAACAATGGCATTCAAATATCCATAGTCTAATTTCCTCTTCACATTCAAACTTGGATTCACCGAAAACCACTTTTTCATCCTCTTCTTGTGTCATGGACATGTTCCCGCACTTGTATTTAGTGTTTCTATGCAAAGGAAGGAAGGAGAAAGTGAAAAGAACTGATTGCAGAAGGGTAAATATTTATAATCGTTCACCTTCACATTTTTAACTATTGTTTAAATGATTTATATTTTTATGTATCTACTATGTAACTGCTTCCATACTTCCCTCTTAGAAAAAAACCATTTATCCTTGTCATTTGAAGCTTTCCAACTCACATTTAAACTGACTAAGCCATTTTTATGTTACAATTTACATATGAGAGAGAGAATGAGAGTATATTACAAGTTAAGATAGATAATTACATAAATTGGGCACTTTCATATCCATTTTTGGATCATGTCTCCCCAATTTGGGGATTTTGGTCCCTAAAATCTTATGAACTCATACAGTGAGGAATTTTATTTCCCCACTTATTAAACTTCTCTTGCACTTGGAGGTGTATATGTTGAATGAATTTATTTTCCTTGTGACTTGTTTTTAAGAATAAGCTCTACCAAACTTAACCATCCAATTGTGTAACCTTCCTTTGGAGTTTCTCTGCAACCTCGTCTCTGATCAAATTCTATTTGGATCTTCTTGGAAGCATTATTTTAGTCCAAATCCCATCTATTTTCTCTACTCTTCCTAATTTTTATTCCTTCAAATGCAACATAACATATTTATCCAACTCCTTTTGGCCATTAGGATAAAAAAAAGGATTATAATTCAATGTTGAGCATGGAAGGATTTAAAATAAACATAAGCTTGCAATATTCAAATTAGAATATTAATCCATAAAGAGGATCCATATCCAATTTAATAGCATACCCTAAGATGTTTAAGCTAGTAGTTTTACCTTTTGATTTTTCATTTGCTCAAGTGTAGTCATACCTTGTCCTTAACAAGGAAAATATGTTACTATGCTCAATCCATGTTGAAATTCCTTCCTCTACACTTTACTATAGACTCCTATAACCCCACTCTCATGGAGGTACCGGATAATAAAAATGTTCAACTTAGTGGATTAATGTCCACATTTTCCATGTTCCCGATGTGGTTTCAACATCCTTCAAAGATGATTTGTCATGATTATCCATTTAACCATTCCCACAATACTTTACATATTCTCTGTTAGAAAAATAAGTAGCATTCAAATCACCTTCCTTATCATCAAATGGATATTTGAATGAACCCTTTTCCTAATCCATATTAAGGTGATGAGATTGAGAACAAGCCTTACCAAGATCCTTGTGCTTAAAAAGAAACACCATATTCCTCAAGTGACTATGTAATCCACCAACATACTTCATCAAGATGTCATGATCAATGGTGTCTTGACCCATTTGTAATGTCATCTTCTGAAACACAATGGTAAAATCCTACACACTTTTCCCTTGTTCTTAAATAAGATATTTTCAAACAATAAATATTTCTTCTTCATAGAAAATACAATATAATTGTTTCTTAATAAAAAATTTAAATTGTTCCCATTTACCAAGGGGTGGTATCTTTTTCATAACCAAATGATGAACATAATTCTAAACCAATTCAAGGCATGTTTAGATAACTTCAACCTTGTAAATGATATTTTATGAAATTCATTATTTTTTTGTAAATGAATATATACGTCAAGTTGAGCTATCCAGTGGTCTACTCCCTTTACATTCACCTTTGTCATACAGTTGAATTTAAATCTTTGCCTTAGCATCGAATGGAGGTGAGTCTTGTTGGAAAGGGGTGATTCTTTTATCCTCTCATGTTTAGGAGTGTCCTCCTCATTTGCTTCTAGTGCCTCCATCAAAACACCAATATTTTCCATGAGAGCCTCCAATATGGACCCTAACATATCCAGCTTCTTTAATGAATGAGAACTACTTGCAACATCCTCTTCTAACTTGTAGAACCATTCTTCAGTTGTATGGACCTCCTCCTCATCAAAATTTTCCATGATTCTCACTTATTTCTTCCACTTCTTAGTGGATACATCTTCTTGCAAGGGATATAATCATCTTATTCATAATCCTAATATTTTATAGTGTATCGTCATTTGATCTTTGATATTAGATAGTTAGGACGTTGGTCAAAGATTTTGATGTTCATTTATGCCCTATGCACTTCATCATATCTATCAATCTTTATATGGAATATGCATTAATGCATATGGTAATAACAAATAGGGTGTTACTTTCCCTTCAATTCCTATTATCAACATGAAGTTAGAATGGACCATTGATTCAAATTTTGTAAAACACTATTATACTAATACTAATTATTTTTTCTTCATGAGGTACTACAATCTCATAAAATAATACTAATACTAATTATTCACCCCTAATTAAAATTAGTCCCATGTTCATATTCCAATTCAATTTATTTTTTCAATTCATACATAATGTGTAATTGATCTTGCATCACATAATTCCCATATTCACTACTGGATAAAAGATTTATCAAGATATAAAATTGATATCCTTCTCTCATAGGATTTATGTGCTTAACAATTTTATGATTATCCTTATTATGGTACTTTTATGGAGTTATCCTTGTTTCTCCTTCCTTGATTACATAGAATCAGCCATTGAATTATTTTCCTATGTATATCTCTATTTTTTAGTGATTTTTCAATATCATTACCTCCATTCAATAAATCGGTTACCCTGGATAGTCTTTCTTAACTAAGGGGACTGGATCTTCGTGTGATGTAAATATTCCCTTTATGTTCCCTATTCAAGCACAACTTTATAGGATTTTCAAAAGAAATTCGCTGAGGTTTTCAATCCCTATTTTTCAATAAATTTGTGTGTAGTCTTCTCACCATCTACCTTCTCCTTCAATTCTTTCCACATTTTTTATTGCATCGTGTAAGAGAAATGGTTGAATCAATAGGTGGTTCATTTTTAGGCCATTATCTTGATATGCTCACTAGTTATGGTGTCAGGAAATGTCATCAATGGGATATATTTCTTTCTCCTATATTCCTCCTCTAACCACCTTTATTATTTAATTGTTCTTTAGTTCTCCTCACACTCTTGTTATTTCTTGGCTTGTTCTTCATCCATTTTCCTTTTCAACTTGAATTCCTCTTCTTCTTCTTTTTTCTTCAACGGTCTCTTATTAGATGTTGTATTATTCATCCTCTTTAGTGTTTGCATTGGTAGTTTCCTTTGTATTCAATATACTCCCTACTTCTTCAACACTTTTTCTATTGAAGCATTGTATCCTTGGTATCACTGGAATTTTTTCATTGGTTCTTGTTTTTATCAATTCTCCTTCATCCTTTAGTTTGATATTTTCTCATCTAAACAGTCTTTATCTTCTATATTTCTTGTGAATTATGTGACTTAAATGGATATTGTTCATTAAATGTTCCCTCAATATTCTTAAATTATTTCTATTTAATTCACTTTCCTCGATCCATTAGGGCATTCGACCAAATCTTTGCAAATGGTTCACCTTAATTTTCAATTCTTTTTTAAGAATAATACTTGGTCGTGCCAACAAGGTTCATGTGGATTCTTCCATTTCTCGTGCCAAATAAAAACATTTCTTATTCCTTCTCCAACCTTACCCTATGTCATTGTGTGCAAATATTCACCCAATTTCACATTCACTTATGGTTACAATATTTCAAGTGCTTATTATATCACTTGTACATATTTTCTACCAAACATGAATTAGACCATAAAGCTAGATGTATGGCATGAAACCTACAATGAAAATTATTGAATCACCCATATAGGTTTACAAACTCATGTATCACTATTATTTTTACGTGGCCAATTCCATATCTCTACATGATCAAGGTTCTCATGTAGACATATATACACACTACTTGAAGTAAAGTTGTCTTATTTTGTTTCTATGAATTTTTTGGTTTCCATCCTTTGACTCATATTTATATGATTCATTTTCTTCAGGGATTTTTTTCCATGTTTGTATCTATCTATTTCTTGTTGAGCTTTTTTTTACCATCGAGGAAGGTCTAATTGGGAGTGTCTTGTGTGTGATTCATTGAATATCTTTTTTGCTACTCAAATTTTTCAAAAGGGAGGGGAATCTTTAAAAAAAGTCTTACCTCTAATCAAAAACAAAAATGTTGTGGTTTCCATCATTATTCTATGTATCCCTTATCATAATTCATAGTTCTCAAGATCTAGCTACACCAATTATTGTGTATGAATGCTTCCTAGTAGACCATATCCTTGAGGTAAACACTTATATGGGTCATTAGAGAAATATGCACATTACAGGATGCATCATAAGCCCTAACCATAATACACCATCATTTTTTTGGTGCAAAAAATGTTAACTTCTATTCAATATCGTACTACATGTTATCTACATTAGCAACCCAGCCTCTTTGACTATGTTTTCCTGTACCAAACATCATATGCAACACTAATTTATTTCTTTTCTCTTTTCCACTCTTTCTTTTTTCATCAAATGCTAACAACTATGTACCTAAATGGTCAATATCCTTCTTCATTTCCACCATATACATGGCGTTAAATTGTAACTTTATCTTCACCTAAACTAAATCTTTGAGAAAATTCTAAGTTATAATTAATTGTACAACTACAACTTTATTAATGTGTGGATTTGTGTGGCTAGGTGTTTATTCTTATCTACCCAATATAAAATGTATTCCTTTGGTTTATCTAAATTAGTTTCCTTAATAGTCATCAACAAGCATGTTTATGCAACTCTCACCTTCTTAATAAAACCACTTACTAGACTTATCACCCCTCCAAATAGGTTAAATCCATGACATCTTTTAACTCCTATACATCCTTTTTTTTGATTTCATATGATTCTTCAAGCCACCTTTTACAAGAAAATATCAAATAATCAGCTCTTCTTGATCCTAGTCAATTTCTTCTTCTTGTATCGTCAATCTATACAAGTTTATTTTTTTTTTATGTCATGTGACATTCTCCACATAAAAATTTCCTAGAGTGGTATCCAAATGAAAAACAAATATTTGTTTCTCATTCTCAAAACTCATATGTTGTTACTTAAAGCGCATATCTACTCATTTTTCATAGCACCAATGCCTTCCAAGAATATAAGGGTATCTATATTTTTTTCATCTAAATCACCTTAAATTCTTTGTAGAACAACACGCCCATGATTTGAATCTCAACATAATATAAATCTCTAGTGGTCTAAAAGTAGTTTTATTGGCCATATAGAGTGATTTTGATATAATAAAATGCATATTTCCCATCCTAACCCATATGTATTTTGATAATAGGTTGACCTCATACCTAATGTATATTAAGACCTTGTGTAACCCATATTTTCTCAATCTTACGTCAACAAAAAAAATTGATCAAAAGGTGTATTCAAATCTACCTTGTTTCAAATCCTTTTTGAGGATTGTTTTGGTATGTAAATATACTACTAGTTCATACAAGGGACCCCATACTTTTTCACTCTTTTTTCTTATTCACTTAAGTGATTTAATGTTGTATTGTAAAAGTCACTTTTCAAAAATAATAAAAGGGATTAATTTCATTCCTAGGGATTGTGAAAGGTCACAAGTGGTGGTGAGATCAAAACTCACATGTGGGGAAAGGAAGAGACATTTTGTAGGCTATAAATTGGGATGGGTTCTTCATTCCAAAAGGTTGGAATTTTTTTATTGTTACTAGTTTTTATATTTAACTTTTACTACAAGAAATTGGATACATTATTCTATCATCATTCCTTTCCTATGTTCTTCCATACTCTCTACTTTCCAAATTTGTAAACAATTTTGATCTTGTATAACCAAGAAATAACTTTGTGTCTTTGATTGATGAATTCATGGAACTTTGTGTCTCAAATTTATTAGTCTTGTTATTTCTTACATTTTTTTATTCTATTGAATGTGAACCTACTCTAGTTATTGTTAGTGAGAATATGTAAGTGTATACTCACAACATTAACCCCATCTCTCTTTATTTCTCCTACTCCCCTTTACCTATCTCTAAGCTAATTCCTCCTTTGTACATTGTATGAGCACTTTGACACAATTTTAGCAGAGTATTCTTATGTGATTCTTGGCTTAACAGCCACCCCATAGTTCTATTCAATTTACATTTTAAAAATGGGAGCCTCCCCATACCCAAGAAGGAGGGACCTAGCCCTGTAACCATTGGTGAAAACTAATAATCTTCTTATAACAAATTATTTCATCAATAGAATAGTAAATGAATGAAATTTGATATGCACGTTTAGTGTTCCCACAACTATGTTTTTTTTTTTTGTCCTTACGTACCGTACACATGTCAAAAGCACTCAAATATACATGTGAAATATCTCTTACTAATGATAAATCCATTAAATTTTGGGAAAATAATTGCATCCACATGATTTTAAAATAAAAAAATAATCATTCAAAAAGCAATTTAAAAAAAAATCAATGGGTCTTTGTATCACAAAAAAATGGGAGAGTGTTGTTCAAAACATGTTGTAATGGGTGTAACTTGATGTGACATGAGAGGCTCGACTTTATTTATTTTAAATTTCTCAATTATATTCGGAATAACTTTATTTAGTTTCTATTTCCCAATTTTAATAGGAAGTTATTTATTGGTCTCTCTTTCTCAATGATGATAGGAATTTATTGCTTTGATTTTTCTTGCTTAGGGATAATGGAAACTAGTTTCTCTATTTTCATTTTCTCTAAAGTATCAAGAACTAATTTCTCTTATGTGGTTGTTATTGCTAAACCTTTATATTTTATGGGAGGGGTAATATTAAATTAACATTGGTCTCATAAATAAGTGACCATGTTTCCATAGTAATAAAAATTATTGTTCTCATCATGTTTATCGATAGTTTCTCCATCTATGTTAACCAATATTTTCCCAATTTTTTGTTAAAGTTTTCATTGTGAAATAGTATGTGTAACCTTAAACCTTCTGTGACATGTATATTTATATGTCTCATATAATTTTTATATGATGTTAATATTATAGTTCATGTTGATCATAGCCCATTTTATTAGTAAAACCCTAGCTACATGTGTTGTGAACTTTATCCCTATTGTCACCTTGTTATGAATTTTATAGTCAAATTATGTGTTTATCTAAAATTGATCAACTCATTTATTATTTTATATTACTTTGAAAAATGGCTCATCTTTTATAAAATGTGGTGCTTTACTTACTTGTTTTTTATTAGGTAAATTATGCACCTATTTATAAACTTGTGTATGCTCTCGTGGTGCCTTATGTTTTTTGTCTTTCTTTTGTATAATGTGGTCATGAGTGAGATATTTTATATGATCATGTAATGTCTAATACTTATTTTTTTCATGTCTATTAATGTGACGGTAGTTGAAAATGATCTTGCTCGATATCATAACAAATTATGGTGTGGTCTATATTTTGTACTAGGTTGTTTAATGATATGTTAATCAAGTAGCTTGCACAAGAGAGTAGAAGGTTTATTGGCATCACAATGTATAATTCTACTATGATTATGCATTTACTTACGTGAATATTTATTTTCGTCATAAATTGAACAACTTATAATTGTTGACATAGAAGTATAGGAAAATGTATCCAAGGGTTCATTGTATATGTTTAAATACATACAACAAGTTCTTAATAGTCTTATACATAAGCAACTTAGCTAGCTTAGGAAGTACATCCAGAGGAATATCCTTGAGTAATATCCTATCATTGTGCACATATAGTTATAGACATTTTTGAAAATGGTCAATGTGTTGATAAGGATCCTCTTTTCATGTGAAAAGGATAAATGTGGGCATACAAAACCCATATGGGAATGTAGCAATGTAAATATTTTGCAATATTAGTTGGATAGTGATATAAGTATTATCAACCCAAAAAGTAAATAACTTAGAGGATAAATGTAGAATTTTAACTTCAATTTTTAATTCACCTATGTGCATCATATATTTAAATTATTTTGTTTGGATACCAAAAATTTAGGAGGATGTATCACATGGTGAAGTACACCTCTGAGAGTCAACATAAGGCCTAAGAGGAAGAGATGGATTCCTAACACATGAATATAAATAACTATTACTATGATAATATGCATTCATATGTTGTTATAAAAATACATTATTTTAATATAACATATTATGATGTTTTGAAATAGAAAAAACATTATTATTTATATAATAAACATGAGCGATGGTTGGAGTGGAAGTGAACGTTGGAGCATGATTTTTTGAATTTGGTTTTGAGCGGGAAGATGGTGAGGCACCTGATGTGTTTCTTTTGAAATACCAGAATCCCTGGCCAACTGGGTCCGGTCCTCAATGTGTAATACCATCCTGGCCAAGATTCCTGGTAGCAGACCCAATATTGAAGAGTTTAGGAAATGGGCTAATAGAAAATGGATGCCCAAAGGATCGATGGAAATAGTGGCCTACGCTAATGCTTTCTTTGTTATTCATCTTTCCCTGGAGGAGGATTTCTTAAGGATCTTAGCTGGAGGTCCTTGGTTCATGGGGTGCATTGTGGTCCTGGTTCAAAAATGGTAGCCAAGATTCAATCCTCTAGAGATGGTTATCAAAGAATACCCTATTTGGGTCTAGCTTCCCAGGCTCCCATTGGAATATTGGGACCTGGATATCTTATGAGGGATCGCTAAGGCTATAGGTGCCCTGGTTATAATTTATCTAGTTACCTGTGCCAGAACAAGGCTTTTATTTTCTCGATTCTATGTTAATGTGGTCTCAGAAACACCACTACCAAGAAATATTGAGATCAAGGATCCCTGAGGAGTCTAAAACCAGAAGATCGACCGTGAGTTCACTCTTTTTATGTGCTTTTCCTGCTTTAAAGTGGGTCACAATCTCAAGACATGTCCTAAGGTGAAAGAGGAGGTGGCCTAGAAAGCCCTGCTCAAGAAGAATAAGAATGTTAGTAAGGAGGATTTGAAAGGTAAGGGACCTATGCCACCAATTTGTAGTGGACCATCAAAGATCAACCATTCATGGAGGCAGATACCCAATCATGTTGAGACTAAGGATCAAGTCACCGAAGAGCAACACCCAGAAAAGACTTTGGAAAAATAAGGTTGGAATAAGGATAACAATAGGGAAGTGGTCCAAGAACTTGTCATTGATGATGATACGGTAGTCTTTAAAGACTTCCAAGAAGATAGTATAATCAGATCAATAGTCCCGGATTCGCTGGAGGCAAGTTTCTTTTCCCAAAGACCAGAGGAAACAATACTGGTAAGAAATATGTATAAAATGTTGGATGTTAATTTGGAGGACATCTCCACAGTGGAGGAGGATGTTCAACGGGAACAAGAGGCCTTGGAGATGATGATGAAAGTGATCCAAACTGGTAGCTTGGAGGGTAAGGAAGGAGCCAAAGTTAGTCCAGTTAAGGAAGCAACACAAGATGGAAGTATGGAAGAAAAGCAAGGAGTAAAAGACAGTCCAGCTAAGGTGTGCTCAGATCTTCACATCTCTGAGTCCAGGCCATCTCCAAATCAGATACAAACACCTAGAACCAGATCTAAGGCAGATGTTGGGGCTAATAAGGCCTCGCCAGGAAGACCATCAGAAAGGGAAAAAAGGGACAAGGTGACAAAGAAAGACATCATGGAGGGTCATCAAAAACCATTAAATATAGGTAAGAAATCCTTCCACCATAAATGATTTACATTTCTTGGAATATTAGGGGCTTAAATCAGCCCAGTAAGCATAGGATTTTGAGGGATTTGAAAGTTAAAGAGAAACCTGATGTGATAATGCTACAAGAAACTAAGATGAATGAAAATAGGATGAGATATTTTTAGTCTATTATTTGGAAATAATCTATATTTCATCATCAAACATGGGCTGGTGCCTCTGGAGGGTTACTATGCTTGTGGAAAAGAGATATATTGGAAGGCTCCCCCTATCAATAATCAACACCATTTAGTTATTTTCTTTACAGAATTCAGTTCTAGAAAAAAATTATTATGTCAAATATCTATGCCCCCAACATGAAAGTGGGTAGAAGAGAACTTTGGGAGCATTTGACCACCTTCAGAAGAATGTTTAGTGACTTAAACTGGATCATCAATGGTGACTTTAATACTCCTCTTATTCCATCTGAAAAGAAAGGTGGTATTAATGTTTTCACTGAGAGTATGGAGGATCTTGGTAACTTCATGGGGTGGAATGCTTTAATTGATTTGAACCTTAACGGCTCCAAATTACATGGATCAACAAGAGAGAAGGGGTTAACTTAATCGAAATAAGGCTAGACCATTTCTTGGTTAACACTCAATGGATTCAAGAAAACAATATTCCTTATCTTCTCTTCCGCAGATCTGGTTAGATCACAACCCTTTGATCCTCAAAATTAGTGTTAGGGAGAATCCCATTGGCAGACCTTTCAGGTTTGAAAATATGTGGAATACTCATCCAGACTTGGAACAGAGAATTAAGGATTGGTAGAGTATAGAGGTGAAAGGAAATAACATGTTTAATGTGACCTCCAAGCTCAAAAATATTAAAACTAATATGAATATATGGAACAAGAATATTTTTGGAAACATATTCCTTCAAAAAAGTATAATAGTAGAGGATCTCAGAATTCTTGAAGAAAATATGGAACAAGGGGGGTGGAGTTTATGAGGATAAAGTGAAAGAGAAGAGCCTTCTCTCTGACTATCACAATATTTTGCATAGGGAAGAGGTGTACTGGAAACAACAATCGAGAATCACCTAGCTAAAGGAGGGGTACTAGAACACCAAATTCTTCCATACCTCTGTGACTATTAAAGCCAACAAACTTCGCATTCAAGAAGTCAAGAAAGAAAATGGGGATTTGGTCACTGAGGACAAAGAAATAGCTTCCACCATTATTTCCTTTTTCAAAAACCTCTTTGCAGAGGATCTTCTCAATGACAAGGTCACCAGAGAAGATATTTTGAATCTTTTTGAGCCTGCTATCAGTCAAAGTGAGAATATGGAGCTTATTGTTATCCCTTCTGAAGAGGAGATCAAAGGTATTCTGGATGCTATGGAAGGTGACAAAAGCCCGGGTCTGGACAAGTTTCCATATTTTTTCTTCCAACTCTATTGGGATATTGTCAAGACTGATGTCATCAATGTTGTCCAAGAATTTTTCCATTTAATCTGCATTCTCAAACAAATCAACCATACCTTTTTAGCTCTCATACCTAAAAACTCTGGAGCTAAGGATCTCGGTGATTTTAGACCCATAAGCCTGTGTAACACCATTTATAAGATCATGTCCAAGTTATTAGCTTTCAGACTAAGAGAGACTCTTAGTAATTTCATTTCTCCCAACCAAGGGGCCTTTGTGCCAGGAAGACAAATTTTGGACAGCATAATCACTATTCATGAAACCATTCATTCTGTGGAGCTTTCAGGCAGGGAAACTATGATTTTGAAGTTGGATATGCAAAAGGCTTATGATAGGGTTTCTTGGGACTTCTTGTATTCCCTTTTATCTAGATTGGGATATCATCCACATTTTATTAAAATGATTCAAGCCTGTACTAAAGATCTGAGTTTCTCAGTTATCATCAATGGGAAACCTAATGGTTTCTTCAAATTGAAAAGGGGCCTGAGACAAGGGGATCCTTTATCCCCCTTTTTGTATATAATTGTGGCTGAAAATTTGAGCAGGTTATGCATCAAAGACCAAAGAGAGGGAAGCATGGATGCGGTCAAAGTTTCCCATGGTGTGGAGAACCAATATCTATAGTAGTTCGTTGATGATACGGTTCTTCTAGGACAAGTTTTTGTTCAAGAAGCCAAGACTATCAAAGGTATCACCAACAAATATGAAAGAGCTACCAGACAAAAAATAAACTTCAGGAAAATTTCTTGCTACTTCATAAATGTTGATGAAGAACAACAGTATAGACTGGCCACTATCCTGGACTATAACATCAAAAATATCCCAGACTTGTATTTGGGAATGTCTTTATGTGGGAGAAAACTTGAGGAAGGTGGTTGGAATAAACTTATTGAGAGATTCCATAAGAAGTTGGCTTCATGGAAAGGATCCTTACTCTCTCAAGCAGGTAAAGCTCAGCTCCTTCAGAGTAGTTTGCAAGGCATACCGATCTACATCATGTCTGTTTTCATTCTCCCAAATAGAGTCAAGAAATCCATTGAAGGTATCCAGAAACATTTCCTTTGGACTGGATCAGAGGATAAAAATAGAATCCCTCTAGTTTCCTGGGAAAAGGTTACTCAACCCAAAGACATGGGTGGCCTGGGGCTAAAGAACATTCAGTTTATGAACCATGCCCTCATTGCTAAGGTGGGATGGAGACTTCACAAAGAGGAAGGCATCTGGGTGAAAATTTTGAAGGTGAAATATTTTCTTTCCCTTTGGTGGAACTTTGGACTTCTTCAGTGATTTGGAGCTTCCTAGAGGATCTATCTTCTAGAACAACATGTGCCAAACCAGGAAGCTTGCTTATCAAAGGGTGTAAATGGAACCTTGGTGATGGGTCTCAGATCAAATTCTAGGAGGATCCTTGGTTAGAGGATGTTTCTCTCAATTTTTTAGGACCATGGAGTGAGCTATGGCAGGTCCTTTCTATTGAGCGGGGAGCTCTGGTTTGCAACTACTGGGACAATGACCAAGATGGATTCCTATTCTCCCCCCCTCTTTCTATCAAGGTGATATCCAACCTTTTCATGATTTAAATAGGAAACTTAATGACATCTACATTCCTCTAGAAGTTTCCAGGATGAGCTCATATGGAGAAGCACAGATACTAGGGATTACAAAGTTAAATCGGGTTACTTGTCAAATTTTGATAACTTTTCTCAAAGTCCTTTTTGGAGGAAGGTCTGGAACAAGTTTCTCATCCCCAAGATCAATATATTTTTCTGGGAAGTTATAAAAGGTAAGATACTCACCATGGATAGAATCAGATGTAGGGGAATGATCATCATAAATAGATGTGGTTTATGTATGGACAAGGAAGAATCCATCAATCACATGTTTCTGGAATGCCCTTTCTCATATCAAGTTTTTGTAGAGATCCTCTACATTTTCAAAATTCAATTGGTCCTTCTAGGAGATGTGGCCCTTCTACCTGAGCAGTGTTGGCTCATTAATATCATTTCTTCAGACCAGGAAATACTCTTTGTGATATGACTTATTAGTATATGGGGATGTTTTGTGTAGTTATATCTTAGTAGGTTTGATGCATTTTCCTTGCTATTATTTATGAAAACCGATTATCACATGAACCTCTTATTAACTATCTTTATGAGATCAAATGTGATGATGTGTGCAGGGAATGATGGAAGTTACTGGTGGATAAGAAGCCCGAGTTCGAAGCATGCGGCTGAAGACTGTTTCCATCGAATTGACCTATTAGCTTGGGCTTGATTCTAACGGCCCATAGGAATCTATGAGTTTTAATTGATATTTGATGGACAGTGTTTAATGCCACCTGATATGGCGGATCTTGTAACCAACATTATCTATATGAAGACTTTGTCTTCAGAACTTGGTAGTACCACTTTTTGATTATTGAAGAAGATTATCTGCATACTGTTCTGGATTTGTTTTTGATGTGTTATGAACTCATTTCAAAGTTAATGAAATCCACATAATTTTAAGAATCAGAAGTTGTTGATCCCTCTATCCCGAGGAAGAGCAAGGGCCCACTCAACCGAGGAGATACGAGGTTACTTTGAGTTCATGCATACAGTCCTTTGATTAGTTTTACTGCAATTGTCATTTGATGAGTTTTACATGCATGCTTTGATTAACTATATCTACTTTCTCCATTACTGCTTTCACTTAGAATAGATGCTTTTGTTATGCAAATCTAGTTCACGAATAGTCTTGCTTTCTGCTAAAAATTCCATTTATTCAGTTGTGATTTAATTTGTTAAGAATAAGTGTGTGCGTATTTTATTTTACAGTAGAAGATTAGTTGCTAAAATTCCTTTCATTGCAAATAGTTGAATTCCATAGACTTGTATTTAATTTCCATAGATTTTAACTGCACTTCCGTAGAATAGTCACTAAAACTAAGCAACCCCCCAACAGACTCAACGTATAACTGGTTCTCCTAGACTCCATTGCATATTGCCTAGGACACAGCCCTGGTTTAGAATGACACTGACAAAGATTATGTCAGTTAAATGATTGGAAGAATACAATGACCCATCATTTTTGGTGCCGTTGCCAGGGAAATAACCATAAGCTCCATTATTTTATTCCATATGCTATGGGTGTTAATGGAGTTCATATAGGAAACCAGTAGTTCTCTCGGACCTCGATTTAAACCAACCAACCTGGATGCATAGGTCACGAGATAACCAAGGAGATTTATAGCACACAATATTCAACAAATCTCTTTAGACACTTCACAAGAGAGAAACACTGAGAGTGATACAGATTCCAATTCAACACCTAGAACCTTTTCTGAGCATTCTGTATCCTCTTCACATCATTCTGCAATGGGGGATCTTGGGAATGCTGAAGACCAACCTTTAGGATGAACCTTTACATACCCCATTGTCCTCGATGCAGATGAGGATGCACCCATGAAAAACATCTCACCATCCATCCTCCCCCTCTTTCGAGGAATGACCAAAGAAGACCCTGATCAGTTTCTGTTTGAATTTAAAATCCTATGCCAGACATATGACTACCGAACTGACAATCAAAAACTCAAACTATTTCCCTCCACTCTCAAAGATTCTGCTATGAGATGGTTTATGGGGTTACCATCTAACTCCATTAATTCCTGGGAAGCCATGGAAACAGCCTTCCTGGATAAATACCAAGACTATTGTAGAGGAAGGGATAGGAAGGAAGAGTTCTTCCAAATACGGCAAAAGGAAGATGAGAATCTAGAGGATTATCTGGATAGATTCCTCTTTCTCCATAAACGCAGTGGGTATGAGTTACATGCAGACATCACTAAAACAGTCTTTCTGAAAGGACTGGATGAGGAAACCAAGGATTCTCTCCATCTCATGGGAGGTGGAGACGTGCATAAGCTCACCATGGAACAAATTACTGAGCTATGTAGAAGATATTCTAGAACACGTGGAGGAATACGAAGGAAACAAACATCCAAGTCTTTGGGTACCTCTGAACTTCTAGAAGAAATGGCCA
The DNA here is from genome assembly GCA_019776745.2 of Taxus chinensis. Classification (NCBI taxonomy): domain Eukaryota; kingdom Viridiplantae; phylum Streptophyta; class Pinopsida; order Cupressales; family Taxaceae; genus Taxus; species Taxus chinensis. Next base: position 82,119 of record JAHRHJ020002441.1, on the reverse strand, counting down.
ACATGAAAACAGACATTCTGCTGCAATTAACATCCACCATAGATGGACTCAAGGCAAAATCCACCCCTGCTAAAGAACCATTGGACATGTATTGCCCTAAATGTCAGAAGAGACACCCCTTGAGAGAATGTCCTTTGGATGTCACAGATATGTGCTTAATCTGCGAAGTTACTGACCATGACACTAAGCATTGCACACTTCTACCACAGTTGAAGGGAGGTTTGAATGCCATCTCTCAAACAAGTGCTGAATTAAATTTTGTCCAAAGACCAAACAATCAGGGTGGGTTCCCATCTAGACCAACTCAGAATCCCTGGAGAATGCCATGGCCAAATCAAGCCTCTCAGTCTTCTTGGGGACAACCTGAGTGGGAAAACTCAAACTGGATGACTTATCCATATCCACCACCTTGGAAAAATCCCTACACTCAGCCGGGTTGGGCTCCACCACCCACAGCCAATCCTTGGCACAATCAGCAGTGGGGTCCTCAACAAAATTTTAGCCAAAATCAGTCCTGGGCACCACCACAAAATGGTAATCAACAACGCAGGTTCCAGCAGCCACAACAAGCTTTAATGCCTCCACCTCAAGCCTACCAAAATCAAGGACAAGCAACACAAACACAACTTCTGGCTCAGCCAGTATCCAATCCTAAAAATCAACAGACAACTTCGATTGATGACACAGACTCAGGTGACACCATGCAGATTAACACTATTGGTAATTTACGATTACGATCTGGAAAAATATTGAACCCTCCTGTTGTTATCACAGAACTACCTGATGATGCCGATAAGGAAGAAAAACTTGAGGATAACATTGGTTCTTCACCAATGCCAGATAAACAGGATGATCAAATACCCAAACAGACTACAACCCCTTTTCCTGAGTGATTACAGGACACTCGAACTGCAGATGAAACAAAACTAGTTCAGGAATTGAAAAAAGTACATATTGAGGTTCCACTGCTGCGTGCAATAAGGGACATCCCTGAACTAAACCAAACCATTAGAAATGAATGTATAAAGACACCAGGAAGAAAAAATAAATACCCAAAGACTGTCAGAGTCGAAGGGAATTTGGCTGATTTAGTTGCTGGCACCCTTATCTCACCAAAATATGGGGATCCTGGGAGCCCTGTCATTACTATTTGTATAAACAACCAGTCAATATCTAATGTTTTGGTGGATCTTGGTGCTGCTATTAATGTCATCACAATAGAAATGTTTAACCTACTATCCTTGACAGGACTTTAACCAACCAACACTGTTCTGCAGTTAGCAGATCAATCCATTGTTGTACCTGATGGTGTGGTTGAAGATATAATGGTCACTGTTGAATCATGGGAGTACCCAGTTGATTTCATGGTTTTGCAGCCTAAATCTCAGAAGTTGGGATATCCAGTCATCTTGGGAAGACCTTGGCTGGCTACGGTTGCTGCTTACATTGACTGTAGGTCAAGCAACATGACAATTCTAAATGGGCAGAAATCCAAACACATTTCATTATATCCTCCTGCCCAGCCTTATACGAACAATTGTGACCAAGTATGGGTGGATTCTTTGGATGCTAACTCTTTGAGTTCTTCTTTTCTGGCCACTATTGCAATACACAATCATATGACGGAAGCTGCAGAGTCATATGCACTGACTGATTCTAAGGACTCTGCAACTACGGAAATCAGCACTACTGCTACGGAATTCAGAATACCAGCATTAGACATTACCTCTGCTGAGTCTGGTAGGAAACTCTATGCTTATAATTCTGAACATTTAGTTCCTGATTTCTATTGTCCTTTAACCAAGGTTCTGTCTTTTGATAACATATCCATCCTGCACATGCTTCAGCCCCATGTTTTCCCATTGAATTCTTTTATCACTAGTACAGAGCTTGCTCTTGCGAATGATACTAAGCAGGTGCTTGTCAGTATGGGTAGAGAGCTGACTATAGGAAGTGACTTGGAGGTCAATCAAGAAGCTAGGGTGCTTGAGGTTCTGAAGAAACATTCTCATGCTTTTGCTTGGGATTACACTGATATGAAAGGAATTCATCCTAGCATCTGTACACATCATATTTACACCGATGACGTCAAACCTATAAGGCAGCCGCAACGAAGAATCAATCCAGCATTGAGAGACATAGTCAAAACTGAGATCGAAAAACTCCTAAAGGTAGGTTTCATCTATCCTATATCTGATAGTCAGTGGGTTTCCCCATTAGTTATTGTTCCCAAGAAGAATGGTAAGTGGCGAATATGTGTTGATTACAGGGAACTTAACAAAGCCACCAAGAAAGATTATTTTCCCCAGCCTTTCATTGACCAAGTCCTGGACAATTTGGCTGGTAAGAAATATTTCTCTTTCTTGGATGGGTTTAGTGGGTATAATCAAATTAGTACTGCCCCTGCTGATCAGGATAAGACTACTTTTACGTGCCCTTGGGGTACATTCACTTACAGAGTCTTACCTTTTGGGCTTTGTAATGCCCCTGCTACATTTCAGCGGGTAGTCTTGGCCATTTTTGTAGATCTTGCTAACGACTGTGTTGAGGTTTACATGGATGATTTCACTGTCCATGGATCCACTTTTGAAGAATCTTTGAATAATCTTGAGAAAGTACTCAGTCGATGTGAACAACACCAACTATCTCTGAGTCATGAAAAATGTCTAATGATGGTTGATCAAGGAATTGTCTTAGGTCACCATGTTTCAGCCCAAGGTATACAGGTGGATCCCAAAAAGATATCAGTCATCACCCAATTACCTACACCAGCTAATCAGACTGACATCAAAAGTTTCCTTGGCCATGCAGGTTATTACCGCCGATTCATAAAATATTTTAGCAAAATTGCCACCCCAATGTTTTCATTGCTAACCAAAGATTGTGTTTTTGAATGGTCTTCTCAGTGTCAACAAGCATTTGATTCTATCAAAGAAAAGCTGACAACAGCCCCTGTCTTACGTGGCCCTGACTGGGGACAACCTTTCCATATCCACACTGATGCTTCTAATACAGCCATGGGCACTGTCCTTGGACAAAAAGACTCAGAAGATCATATGTATGCAATTTATTTTATCAGCAAAAATCTGACTCCTACGGAAAAGAATTACACTACTACGGAAAAAGAGTTTTTGGCTGTTGTATATGCTTTGAATAAATTTCATCATTACATCACTGGATATAAAAAATTTGTTTACACTGACCACTCTGCCATTCGATATTTGATGAACAAACCAGTGGTTGGCGGAAGGCTCATTCGCTGGTTACTCTTGTTGCAAGAATTCAATCTCACTATTATAGATAAGCCTGGGAAATCTAACGTTGTTGCTGAATTTCTTTCCAGAATAAATGTTTCAGGTGATGACGAAGCAGTCCAAGACCAATTTCCCGATGAACACTTGTTTGCTATCTCTACTAAGACTCCCTGGTTCACTGATCTCACAAATTATTTAACAACAGGGAAGTTTCCTGCCTATTTTACTCATAAGGAAAGAAGGTGATTGGTTAGAAATAGTGCAACATATAAATGGTGTAACGGATTCTTATTTAAATGTTGTCCTGACATGGTTCTTCACAGGTGTGTTCGAGAGGATGAGGTACATGACATACTGCGAGCATGTCATGATGAGCCAGGAGGTGGACATTATTCAGTGAAACGAACAATTCACAAGATCCTTGGAGCAGGGTACTATTGGCCTTCCCTCCATAAGACTGTCAAAAAGTATGTGTGGCAGTGTGATGCATGCCAACGAATGGGAAAACCTACACTTTCTATGGAAATGCCTCTGAACCCTCAGTTGGTTCTAGGACCATTTGAGAAATGGGGTATTGATTTTGTTGGACCATTTGATCCTCCATCTTTCGGGAAGGAGTATCTCTTGGTATGCACAGACTATGTCACCAAATGGGCTGAAGTTCAAGCATTGGCATCTGCCAATGAAGATGTTGTTGCTGATTTTCTCTACAACCAGATATTGCTGCGATTTGGAGCACCAAGGGCCATTGTATCTGATCAAGGTCCTCAATTTGTTTCAAATATGATTGAAGCTTTCTTAGGAATCTACAGAATCAAGCACCAGAAATCATCACCATATCACCCCCAATCCAATGGGCAAGTGGAGGTAACCAATCGAGAACTCGAGAATATTCTAACTAAGGTGGTCAATGCCGATAGAAAGAATTGGGTACCAAAGCTTCCTGAGGCCATCTGGGCCTACAACACGACCTGGAAAACAACTACTGGTTTCTCTCCCTATGAGCTGGTCTTTGGGAAGAAGCCACTGTTACCTGTTGAGTTCGAGTTGCGCACCTGGCGAACAACGTTGGAAGTTGGGATCGATTTGGATGAAGCACAACGTGAATGAGTGTTGCAGTTGAATGAATTAGATGAAATGCGGATGGAGGCACAGCAACAGACCAAAATTCTACAGCATCAGTGGAAAACTTGGCATGATGCTCACATCAAAAAAAGGACATTTCATGAAGGACAGTGGGTTTTACTCTTTGATTCCCACTATCAGCAGTTTAAAGGCAAGTTGCGTACACATTGGTTAGGTCCCTATCAGGTAAATCAAGTGTTTGATAATGGCTCTGTTCGATTGATACCGATTGATGGAGACAAACAGACTCTTCTGGTGAATGGGCATAGGCTCCGAGTTTATCACCAACCGCTGGATAAGAAGACTTTCACCGATGACATTCTGTTACGAACAGACATGCATGCTGAGGAGGCTCTTTGCCTCTCACGCATGGAGTAATCAATCTCTTGCAAATTCAATAAAGGAAGATGATCCTTCATTCGATCTTCTTCCCTTAGCAGTTTTTATTGTAATTTCCAATAAATGCAGGAATTTTCATTATTTCTACTGCCGCTAATCATGTTTCATCCCAAATTGCAGGGCGTAGGAATCTACGGATATCAGCTGACTAAATGTGGCATGGGTAAGTGCATTTTAACTTGCTAATGATATTTCTATGCAAAACATTTCCCCATGTATTCATTTGTCATTATGACGCCATCATGAAATGATTGTTATGGTCATTTTGGATCTCTTTCCAAATCCGGCTCTATGAATGATGGCATAAAAGGAGTAATGGCTCATAAATCACCACATGCCTTGATGTGTCACACTCTCCAATGTCAGGATAGGTGGCACTTGCTCCTCAACCATGGGATATGTGCCACCGCAAAAATCTTAATCTCACACGGGTGGCCGGTCTCATCACTATTTTTTTGCCGTCACCTTCGCTTGATGTTGCGCTACCCAAGGAATATGGTGTCATTTGAAATTTAATGCTTCTGCAACTACTTCTTCCCATTGTGGTATGCACATCAATCATGACTGGTTTTATCAGACACTAGACGGGAAGTGGAAGAGACGCTCTGCTCTGGTTTTTCTGCTACCATGTATTTCTCACTTTTTGGCTTCAGCATGGGACCGCGAAAGACATCAGAACCTGCTTCACCTGACGCCTTGCTCCAGAATGCCACCCTTTCATAGGTATTTCATGATTTTGGATGGTTGGATTTCATTCAGAAATTTGAAGGTTTCGATGAGGGCATTGTGGAAGAGTTCTTGAATAATTTTGAGTCCACCTGCTCGCAAGTTGGTGGACGAAGAGTTGAAATTACCAGTCAGGTCATTTCTGACCTATTTGACCTGCCAAACTTTGGTTTAAAGGTTATGACGAATGCCCCTTTGCAAATTCTGATTGCTCAGTTCCACGACGAAGGAGAGGCACTCCCGGAGGTCATCCTGACTCCATTGGGTGTCCAGAAGGGTGTTAAGCGGACAAGTTTACCTGGAATCTGGGGTGAGATTGCGAAATGGGTCAACCGGTATTTCATATGCGATGGCCAGGCCTCTGTTCTGGGTGGTGATGCACTCAAAATGCTCATTCACCTTAAAAAGGGACATGTCAACCAGGCCCTTCAGGTAAATCTGCCAGAGTACCTCACAGACTCCATCATTAAAGTATGCCAGAAACACCGGTCCAGTGGAGGCAAGTCTATGATTAAGCACCCGGGGTTGATTCATCTGTTGTGTTCACACCAAGTCTTCTTTTGACCAAAGTGGAGGCTCGAGGGACGTGCTGGTGGTGAAGGGTCCAGGCCAAAGCAATTAAAATCTGGTCTCTCTTCTGCACCTCGGTCTACCCTTGCATCGGGCCCTTGCCCTTCACATAGCCAAGCAGAGGCAGCTGATGTTCCTGAGCATGCCGACACAGTTGGTACTCCTGAGGGACCATCCCCATCCATTTCTGATTCAAAAGGAAAGTGTCCCATGGCCCCATCTTCCTCCATGCAACTACGGTCCCGGTGGCTTAGCTCATTTTTATAGACAGGTGGTTTCCAATCGGAGTCCTTGCCTGATGATACCACCCACATTCGGGAGGAACTGCATACGGAGGATGACCCAGCCACTCCATCATCTGTTGTTCCGTCATCTACAGAAATTCACACTGTAACTCCTGAAATGCTTGACACCCAAGTGGCACCTTCTCACAACTATCTGGAGGAAATCACACTGCTAAAATCTCAGTTACAAGGTATGGAAGAAACCACCCTTTTATTACAAGCTGAATTTACACAAAAGACAGTAGAAAAAGTTTGGGAGATTGCTGCCCTGCAGCTTGAAGTAAGTTGTTTAAAGTGACAACGTGATAAGAGTCTTACCCTCTTGAATAGTTTCCAACAGTTGTCCCTTCAGGAAAGGGAATTGCGGAAGGAAAATCAAAAATTAAAAAAAGAAAAAGAATCTATGGAAGAGGAAAAACAAAAAGTAACATCTATCTTAGACTCTGTCTGTCCTTTGGCCATCAAACTACTGTCCTGTAGGAAACCCTCCTCAGTCTACAACATGTATGTCCAAGAACAATTTTATTCTTGGCAGTTATTTCAATTGTGTTCTCAAGCCCCTCACGAAATTCCCGATGGCCCTAGTTTTTTATCAGTTTACAAGTGCAGTACTCCGGAAATTCAAAATTTTCTCTGTGAATTTTATCTACATAACATGATAGTGACCAATGTCCCTGATTTCTTGATCAACCTATTTGTGGGTGATTTTCAAATTAAAGCCTTTCAGTCTGTATTGCGGAATCAGATAATTTGGAGGCAGCAAACAGACAGTTTCAATAACACTGCTCAGTCCATCAGATTTCACATTCACCCAACTCATCATACAGATGTCACCCTGTGGAAAAACTTTCGATCATTTTACTATCAGGCAGGGGTTGGGGTGAATACTTCTCAGATTTTGCTTCAGTGTGTTATTGATTTTGAAAATTATAGTCAGGAGAATTTTGGGGCTGCTTGGCAAGCTTGTGATAGGAGATGGGATACTTTAAGCCTACCTTTGAAACGTAGGGAGGTTCTCTCTCCCCAGAATTTGAGCTGGAGCATGCGCAGGGGTGATGCCCTCATCACCATTATCAAACAAACTACAGAGAAAACCAGCCAGCAATACACTGATGAATGGGTAGGCCTCCAAGTATGGCCACCACTCCTCTTGAGCCCTCTCACGACCTGGCAGAACAATGCAGCACAGTCCCATGACAGTTTCACTGCCTGGGTGGAAATTACCTCCAATACTCAGGGCTGCAAGAATACCACAAAGCAATACGCTGATCAATTCGAGGAGTATGACATGGCTGAACAACTTGGAAGGTGAGCAGGGCACAGATGAGTTGCATTGGGACATGCAACAGGTAAAGTCAGGGGGAAAATGATGAGTGCATTGTTTGGCTCATTAATATCATTTCTTCAGACCAGAAATACTCTTTGTGATATGACTTATTAGTATATGGGGATGTTTTGTGTAGTTATATCTTAGTAGGTTTGATGCATTTTCCTTGCTATTATTTATGAAAACCATTTATCACATGAACCTCCTACTAACTATCTTTATGAGATCAAATGTGATGATGTGTGCAGGGAATGATGGAAGTTACTGGTGGATAAGAAGCCCGAGTTCGAAGCATGCGGCTGAAGACTGTTTCCATCGAATTGACCTATTAGCTTGGGCTTGATTCTAACGGCCCATAGGAATCTATGAGTTTTAATTGATATTTGATGGACAGTGTTTAATGCCACCTGATATGGCGGATCTTGTAACCAACATTATCTATATGAAGACTTTGTCTTCAGAACTTGGTAGTACCACTTTTTGATTATTGAAGAAGATTATCTGCATACTGTTCTGGATTTGTTTTTGATGTGTTATGAACTCATTTCAAAGTTAATGAAAGCCACAACATTTTGAGAATCAGAAGTTGTTGATCCCTCTATCCCGAGGAAGAGCAAGGGCCCACTCAACCGAGGAGATACGAGGTTACTTTGAGTTCATGCATACAGTCCTTCGATTAGTTTTACTGCAATTGTCATTTGATGAGTTTTACATGCATGCTTTGATTAACTATATCTGCTTTCTCCATTACCACTTTCACTTAGAATAGATGCTTTTGTTATGCAAATCTAGTTCATGAATAGTCTTGCTTTCTGCTAAAAATTCCATTTATTCAGTTGTGATTTAATTTGTTAAGAATAAGTGTGTGCATATTTTATTTTACAGTAGAAGATTAGTTGCTAAAATTCCTTTCATTGCAAATAGTTGAATTCCATAGACTTGTATTTAATTTCCATAGATTTTAACTGCACTTCCATAGAATAGTCACTAAAACTAAGCAACCCCCCAACAGACTCAACGTATAACTGGTTCTCCTAGACTCCATTGCATATTGCCTAGGACACAACCCTGGTTTAGAATGACACTGACAAAGATTATGTCAGTTAAATGATTGGAAGAATACAAATGGGTAAAGACTTAGGGCTTAAAAATATAATCATTGAAGGTGATTTGATGTGTATTATTAATGCCCTCAAAGATAGTAGTAAATGTGGATGGAAACTAAATCATTTGATAATGGAGGCATGTGTCATGCTTGCATCATTTGAAAAGGTGGTCATTCAACACATGTACCGTGATGGGAACAAGATGGTGGATGTGTTGGCCGATAAAGGTACTAACATGGTGGATTTGGTGACGTGGACCGGCACATAGTATCCCTTGGGGATCATTGTTAATAAACTCATAAATGAAGACACAAATTGTGAATCTTATCGATATGATGACACCCTTAGCTCGCACATGGGGTTGTGAAAGGAATTTTCCTTTTTGGAAAATTTCCCTTTCTCATTTCATTTGTTTTTTTCTCATTTTCTATCAGTTGAGTTCTACCTATTGTCTGTGTGAAAAATGTCAACTTTCTTGCTAGCTTCATGGGGGCCTAGGTTACATATTGAACCATCTACCTTTCTTCACCTCAAGAACAATGTGGCTCTTGTGAAATTGTTACATAAAGGCGGTCTCACTAGATACATTCGTCGGCTCCAAGGTAATGATCTGATCCTTTCTGTCAATTTTGCATTTCCTAGAAGGATGGTGGTTTTTTTTTAGAGGGGTTCATATTGATGTCTCTGAGAATTCCATAGCTTACATCATTGGGTTAAAAAATATAATTTTTTTAAAGACTAAATCTTCAAAGAAACATCAAATTTCTACTTTCTTTGAAGTTATAAATATTATTGCATATGACGATGGTTTGCTCACACCTGGTTTACCCAGATGGGATGATGTAAGTTATTATGAAATATCTGACTCTTGAGGAAAATTTCTAAAATATTTACTCACCACATGCCCTCCTCAATTTTCTCCATCGTGACCAGACTATGAGCTTAATTTCTGTCCATGGTCACTCATCTTGATTATTTTGAGGATGTTCAAAAACAATTGGATATCCCCCTTCAAAAGAAGGCCTCATTCTTCTTTGGGAAGAAAACCTACCATCCCTAATCAAGTCAAGGATCAAAAAACCCTTGCTTCTCACCTCAATAAAATCAAGGAATAAAAATTGTATTTCTTGAGGGTGTTGCATATGTCCTTATGTAATCTCAAGAAGGGGATTAGGAATTTGGGGGAAATTTCAGCAATGAGGGATACAAGGATCTTGCTGACTGGGACAGACTGATGAGGGCCGATCCAATACCATTCTCACTGTCAACAAAAAACCTCATACATGAGCTGAAAGATTGTCATCAAAGGATTGAAACCCATAACAGAACCATCAAGGGGATTCAATGCACCTATGTTATGAAGGAGAATGGATTTCTCTACTTCAAAACCAGGTTACTTCTGAGGAGGCCAAAAACAACATGAAGCTAAGTCTTAAGTTCTTTCTGACAGTGATGAGATGGATACAGTGACACCTTGGGTATGGTTGCGGACTATCCAATTAGGGTAAGTCTCAGGAGGAGGTTAATATATGGCACTCAGACTGAGAATTAAGAGGTGGTCCCTGCCTTCAAAGAGAGTCATTATCAATAATTGTGCTCCAACAACCAAAATGGTGGTCTGAGCCTCATTTACCCAAAGCAGGGATACTTTTCCCAACTTCTCTCTCCTTTGTGTTGATCCATTTCGAGTTCTCACCCTTAAATCTTTTTCAAGTTTAAAGAAGCCAGGGATCTTAAACATACTTCAGGCTATCCAAATTATGTGTATTCAAGTGTTGATATATGATTTCTTCTGTAAAAGGATATGTTCCTTTGATTGTGAAGTCATGCTTGATATGGACTATATCTTCTTTGCAATTGAAGATCTTTGACTGAGTCGGAATATGATTGGACTCTTTTATTTCTTTCATTTTGCACCTGAGTTTAATCTGATCTCGGAATGAATTGTGGATTTATCCATCTATAAGACCCAGCCTTGGATCAGTGGCATTGATCCAAGAGATGCTTTAAGTTTATTCGGGATGAACAAAAATTATAGACCTTACGTAGGTTGCAAGGTCTGAATGCGTTGAATAAGCTATTCCGGAGTCTAACTCAGGCTGATCGTGTTAAATGAATTGGTTCCCGATATCGTAATATCAGGAAGGTCTTGATCGTGGGCCAGGTAATAAATTCAGATACATTTATTCAACTAGCCTATTGGCAGTGCTGGAGTGAATCCTTTTCGTGAATGTATGTCTATAGGTTCTTATTCTGAACATTTTAAATGTTAGACCTAAACTAGATTTATTAAGGTTAATAACCTAAACCTAAACTATAACCTATGGGTTAGGTTAGTGCTAACCTAGGCCTAAGCTATAAACTAATGTTCTAAAGTTAGTGACCTAGCGCTAAGGAGGTTAGACTAAGTATCATCTTAAATCCTAACCTATGCTTCTAACCTAACAAATGTTAGTGGAGGAAGGGGACCTATGAAGGGGTGCGAGCCATGGGCGGTAGTTTCTATGGCATTAAATGGGATGGATAAGTATGAAGGATAGGGATTTAGTGGAAGTTTCAAACGGCTAGTGAGGCCGACGTGGCAGAGTCACCAAAGTTAGAAATGGTCTTTGACTTGCATTTGTCCATCGCCAACTATGGTGGTCGGTGGCAATGGAGATTGAGCGGGAATTTTGGAGTTAATACAATTAATGAACTCGGTCTTCGAGCTCGGATTTCTCGGGAAGACATGCAAAATGGAAAACTGGTAGTTTGTTTGGTTTTTCATGCGCTCTGGTTTTCTCTCTGTTTGATCACTGGTTCTTCGCACCAGTCTACTTGGTGTTGCATGGAAAATATGAGTGTAACTCGCTCTTTTCTCTGTCAAGGAAAGTTTATAAGGCATGGAAATAACAAATTATTGTTGTTGAATCTAACGTGGAAAAAGAGGAGAAGGCTCGAGCTCTTTCAGTGGTCTTCTTCAGATTTTTAAGCAACATTACCAGGCATGTTAGGCCCTAACCTTTAAAAATCTTGCTTTCTTTCAAATGATTTCATTAGAACAACTCTGTTCAGATGATTTTTGGGTTCAGTTGGTTTTTATGGTAGCTTTGTGTGATTTGGTTGTTGTATCTTCTTACTGGCTCGATTTTTCAAGTGAACCCTTGATGGGTGTGTATTGTGTTTCGAACTGTTGCACTATCTTGCTGTGTTTTGCATTTCGGTTAGATTTTGTAGAAATGCTTGCAAGGAAAATACACGAATTCGGTTCTGTGGGAGTCCATGAATTGTTTTCTTGTTTGATTCAGACTTCAGTCGATACCTTGCTGTTTTCACTTGTTGAAAAGGATACTGTTGGAATTCTTGAATGTACATGATATTTCGACTTCTGTATAAGTTATGTCGTGATTAATATATGTTATTGATGTTGTTGAACTTCTTGAAATGAAATTATGTCTTGGCTTCTGAAGAAGTACAGTCGTGAATACATTATGTTATTGAATTCCGTTGGAATCCTTGAGTAGATAGTATTTGACTTCTGAAGGAGTTTTAGATTGAGAATATTACTTGGGTTCGACTCCTTTTGAACTATTGAAGCGTATATTATGTTTTCCTCTTCTGTATAAGCTTAGAGTGAATATTGTTGTATTGGACTCAGTTGGAGTCCTTGTTATGAAACCAGTATTCTGCTTCTGTATAAGCCTGTTTGTGAATAATTATTATTATTGGCACTGTTGGAATCCTTAATATATATATATATATCTTGTATTTCGGCTTCTGTAGAAGTTAGTCGTGAATGCCATACGTTTCTACTCCTGAAGGAGTTCAGTTGTGATTACGGTATGTTATTGTTTTGGTTGGAATTCTAGAATTTTATAGGTATCTTTTATCTTACTACTTCTGTAGAAGTTTATTTGTGAATACTGTGCTTATTGACTCAGTTGGAGATCTGGAAATGTAACCGGTGATTCGACTTCTGTATAAGCTTGGTTGTGAATACCTATTGATATTGGCTCTGTTTGAGTCCTTAATATATATCTTGTATCTAGACTTCTGTAGAAATTTAGTTGTGAAAACTGCTGGTGTTGAATTAGTGGAAAACCTTGAATGCTTTCGTAGGAATTCGGCTACTGACCTTGTCCACGCTGTGTTTTCTTTTTAAACTCGACTCTGTATGAGTCCTTGCTATATTCGCACTATCACGGCTTGGATGAAACTTTGTTGAAAATAATGAATTGATGATGACCTTTATGAAGACCTTGTTGAGGTTATTATTTCCGGTAAGCGTCTTCTAATTCACACCCATGTTGTATAAACGTGGAGATTTGTTTCAGTTGAATGAAGCTGTGCAGGTTTGTGTTGGATTCAGTGTGAATGTCACTAGGTATGCATATGGAAACGTCATTTGTTTTAATGCTATCTAGCCTCTTGTTTGACTGTGATAAAAAGGTTATTCTTTTGATTTCGGCCTTGGATTTAAGTCCTTGCTGTGTTAGTAGGGATTAGATTGAGCTGTATGTTGCTGAGTGTTTCGACTCAGTGGGATTGCTCTTGTGTTTGTGCATGATTACGTCTTCTGTTATCATGACTATCTAGTCGTGTGCTTGACTGAAGTAAAGAGCTATTAACTGTACCTTGATAAGCGATGGCGTTGGATATTTTCTCGTTTGTTGATTAATATGGAAGGTTATGTGGAGTCTATTTGATGGATTATTCATCACTGCCTTGTCACGAGAGCTACTGTGTTGTTCAGTAAGTTACAGGAAATTTCTATTTGTGTATTTTGACGAACTGTAGATCTTCTTGTGGTCTCGACTGGCTTAGTCGCAGGTGTATAATGTGATTGCATTACTCTTAAGTGGACAGTACAGTCATGAGCATGTTGGGAAGGGACATCTGAATGTCTCGGTTTCTTTCTCTTCTGCTGTAAAGTATATGTTGATATATTTTTATCTAACTGTTGGAATTGTTTTAACATACTGATGGATTCATGAATTATTATGATATTCATTTTATTATGTTGAATGTAATGGTCTGTCTGATGTTTGCTGTCCTTGGGATTCAGATGGATAGTTGTTTTGGATACATTTGTTCTTCTTGGTCACTAATATTTATGATGAAATATCTGAAAAGTACCTAGGACTATTTAGTAACTATAATATGAGTTACGCGTTTATAGTCATGTTTGTATTACAAGAGAGCATAGTCTGAAATATGTTTACATGTTTGGTGAAATGATTTCATTTAAACAGGTTGTTTAATGAAAACAATTGGTGGATTGCAATTGTTTTAAGAGTTAGTGCTTATCATGCTCAGTTCATCGAACTGACCCGTGTTGACAATTTTTGCAGATGGTTGCCGTAAGTGGTAAAAGCACACAGATCTGATAGGATGTTCAGATTGTTTAATTTGGTTTTATGATGAATTACAGCTTGATTCTCTAAATATACTACTTGAAGAAAGATGTTCTTTTGCTGTTGAGTATTGTATCAAATATGTTGAATGCATAAAATGTATTTGATTAGCTTGAAAGGAATGAAAAGAGATATTCGTTACTTATATGTTTGTATTCGTATCTTGATGGTTTGACCTTCTTCGGTTCGAATGATCTTGAGAGCATTATTATTATTGTATAATTTGGAGACTTTTGTGATTATCTAAGTATACTTGCAAGATTATGTAACTGAATGCTTATGATTGTTTAGTAGTTCTAGTATGTTCTATCTAAAGCTAAATTGGAATTTAGATCACTGTCTTTCTGAAAGCTAGGGTTAAAATAAACCTGAGCAGGAAGCTAAACAAGCTGAATAAATTATTACTTCCTAGTCTTGATCTAAGTCAAGACAACGTTTAATTGGATTCTTAATCACTATATCTCGATACTAATAAGTAAGATATAAAATTCAGTTAAGAGAACTGATATAAACCTAAAAAGGGTTTGGTTAGCAATCTCATGTGAAGGTTGAGGGTTATTGTCCAATTTCGTTGATTTAGAATTATGTATATTCTATGAACTCCTTGGAGGGGACCGCTAGTCTTAATAACTTCTCTTGTGTAAAGGGTTTTGCTATGAAAGGTAATTCTAAGGTGAGGAACCCAGGGATTGGGAAGACTAACCTTAAGGGAGCGTCTTATAGTATAATTTTATCTCAACGTATGTAACACTTATCAATAAGTAGATCTTTTCGAGGCGGATTTAAAGGTTGACGGCACAAGTCAACTGCAGGGTTGTACCTTCGAGAAGATTAGGATCTTCTCGAAGATACAACAATGCAGGTGACTTATGATGACACCCTTTGCATTGATCGTTAAGATTTACACCTTAAACTCGAACAAGTTACTCTGGGACTGATTAGGAATGTGGTCACGTTTTAAGGCTGCCCTAGGAGACTCGGGGTATCTTGACACACTGGATTAACTAGGGTTGACCCAGTATGTCAGCGTATCCCTAGTCCTCGGGAGCATCCCTATAACGTTGTCATCTTACTAATCCATTCCTGAGTGAATAACTTGGGACAGGAGAGTCTGACAGAAGTCAGTATAAGACATTCTACATAACATAGGAATGGGGTGAAGGACGTATTCCAGATTGACGAGTATGCCGTCAAGGAACACGAGACATAAGCAGTATGTTTCAAATCTTTGGCCAAAGTATCGCAAGCTGCTGATTGCGTTGTCCTAAGTCACCTAGTCTAAGGGATGAGATGCCGATGAATAATGGTAACAATTATTCAGTTAGGTTCCTTGGACAGAGCATTCTGAATCCCAGATTAGGGAAGAGAACCGCAAGAGTGATGTGTTAAATAAAAACGCCAACTCTTAATACTCATGAATAGATCGGTAGATTACCGAGTCATGGAATGAATAGATCGGAGGTGCTCCGAGTCATTACAGCTGCATATGGTTATCTGTTGTGAGAATGGTTGTTTTTGATTTGTGAGTTCTAAATTATGTATTTAGAACCAGGAAGCATTTATCAAAAAAAAAAAAATTACTTGTTCTAATGTATAAAAATGAGGATGTTACAAATATGTAAACTTTTTAGTTTAGATCTGTTATGTGGGGGCTTGGTTGTCAAACTTTTTTTACTCTGCCTCCTTGGCTTCGTTGGTGTTTTTTGTTTAAAACTTACTTCTATTATGTATGGGGGTTTTTGGTTCCTGTTTAAAACCAAACTATTTTATCTTATCTAAAAAACCCCTAAGGGTGAGGAACGAACCTTTAGGCTAATGTGTTCAAAAAAATAAGTGAGCTCCCCAAGATTTAATATAAAAATTATGGTTTTCCTAATTAATATTATTTACTATGTATAAATAAAAATATAGTAAATACAATAAGTATGTATATTCAATAAACATGTGTCGTAATTATTTAGATTTATCAAAATCAATAAATTTGATAGAAGAAAGTACATGTTAGGGTTTGGAATATATTTACACAAAATCACAGAGATAAAGTGATGATGGTCTAAAACTTTTCAAATGATATATGCACAAAACTTTATTAAGATATCCTCAAAATGGGTGGTTATAATTTAAGGGAGGATGAATTCAATAATGCAAGACAAAGTCACCTAGGTGGATTGTCCTATTGGGAGGGTTTTTTTTATGAAAGTTTGATATGTATTTTTCTCATTTACACAAGCTTTGCATGTGTTTTAAGATAAATATTATGCATTTTGATGTCTTTGATATCACTTCTATAATTGATTTAGATATTCTTCTTCACCAAAACCCTAGCTTCCTCCTTTTCTTAAAAACCTAAAAAATGGATCAGTCCACTATGGTTTAGCTTCCAAAAAACCCCTATTGAATTGATATATTACTACATAGAAATACTTTGAAGAGGATTTTGTCTAATGTAGTTTTTCCTTCCTGGTAGGTGTGTGAAAACATATAATAATTAACACAATTCTACATGTCATTCCCTAAAACCCAATGGCACATGAGATAATACATGCAATAAGATTGCTTTATATTTTTAATAAGAGTAATTATTTGTGTAATTGAGTGTGTGCAATAGGTATATTGTTATTGGTGAGTATATTGATCTCATAAGGATTCCCCCTATATTTTAAAAAAAAAATTAAGTGGTGTTTTATATAGGGATCATTCCTCAAATTTGGAATCTTTTGGCATGTAATGAACCCAAATTCAAAACCAAAAGGCCCAAAATACCAACATGAAGATATTTTTTTGAAAAACATTTGAGAGAAAATAAATGGAAAACAAATTTGGCTACCTAGGGAAAATTATAGGTTAGTTTTGTCTAAGATGACCTATTGTGTCATGAACAGAATAATGACACAAGAAAAAATCCATAAGGTGGGAATTCATAAAATCATATGATAATAAATGAATGATAATTATAATGTGTTTAGGATTTATCTATGGAATAAATATACTCATGTAGAATATATTACATACAATTTAATCCTAATTATTCAAGTTAGCCAACTCTACATATAATCATCTAAAATTCATTATAAAAATTGGTTTATTCCATTTTGAGGTATCTACAATACATGTCTTTCCTCTTCACCTTTATTTATTACTTTCCTCTTTTCCTTGTTTGTTTTATGGTTTCTTTACCCATGTTTACTTTTTTCACTCATGTTTATTTACTGAACTATTCAAAAATACAAAACTAGGTGTTAGCCTAGTTTTCACAACCTAGGGTTTGTGTTATAGAACATAAAAACTTAGTTTTAGTGGTACTTTTAATCAAGTTTATACTTGAAGGTCTTACCTTACATAAAATAAAGCATACCATAGTGACATCAAAGTTATAGAGTGACACACAAGAAATAGACATGCACACAACCTTGAGAAATATTTATGTAACTATCCAGAACCTAACCCTTATTATGATAGAAACACATAATTAAGCATAAAAACTCAATTGATATTACATATATCCATAAGTAAACATCATAAATTACACAAGATTTACATATAAACCCTTGATCTCCATTATATTACTCAAATAATAAATTATTACATCATTGAACACTAAATTCATGTGCAGATTCATATAATACAATGAATATAAAATATATTCTTACATATCAATGACTATTATAGAGCTTACCAAATAATACCCTCATAAAGTACACAAATTATTATATAGAGATAAATATCCTTGTAATCATAGAAAACTACTTGGATAACTAATTATGATAACTAACTCTCCAATTTCCCTCTTCTCTAGAGTTTAGAATTTATATAACCGAACCAATTCCTCAAATATTCTTGTGATTCCCCTTTCATAAACCTTCATTTGAATCAGCTAGAACTTATCTTGAAATTATATCCTCCTCATTTTTGTTGCACAACTCTATATTATCCACATTTTATTCTTATTTTTATAGGCAAAATGTCTTCAAGATTTTTGGTAAAATAATTTGTTGTGTTTTTAAATTAGGTGTTTCCACCAACAATCATGGGGCTAAGCCCCTTCTTCTTGTGTATGGGGAGGCTCCCATTATTGAATGTAAAGTACCTAAATCTGTGGGGTGGCCAATAGGCCGGGGATCACATAGGAACACTCCACTGAACCTGCGGCAAAGTGCTTGTACATGGTACAAGGGAGAAAATTGTAGTGGAGAGGGGTAAAATGGGGGACGGGAGAAATAAGGAGAGGGGGTTAATGTTGTGAGTAGGTACTAGCAGAGTTTCACCATACAATAACCGGAGTAGGTCCACATTCAACTAGAAGAATCTAACTTATGCAAACAACAATGAGATCAACAAACTAAAGACACAAAGTTCCATTAATTTGTTCCTCAAAAGTACAAAGCCTTTTCTTGGTTGTTCAAGATCACTATGCTTGCAAAGCTAGGAAATAGAGAGAGAGTAGAGGAAGGCACAAGCAAAGAAATGGAAGAAATGCAACTCTTATTTCTTGTTTAGTGGTGATACAAAACTCAACAAGATACAACAATCCACAATTGCTAGCCAAAAACTAAAACTTCAAAACTCAAAAACTCCCTTGGAATGGAGTAGCCCTTCCAATTTATAGCATTGCAAGTTGTCTTCTCATCTACGCCCACATGACCTTTCAAGTTCTTATTCCACTTGTGACTTTTCATCTTCCTAGGAAGTGAGTAAATAAGTCCCCTTTTTATAAATCAAAAGGGACTTTTACAATGTAACATTAAAGAGTCACTCAAGTGAAATAGACAAAATTTCAAGATCATACACAATAAAGGATTAGAAAAAGGCGGGAGAAGAGGGGAGAAAAGATGCTTCTAAGCATGGATGAAGATAAGATAAGATAAGATAATTATATTAAATCATGATGGAGATAGCTCTGATGATGATGATGAAATCATGATATATGACGACCCTCCACGATGATGCTCCGCCGATGAAGATTGGTCCCTTGAAATCTTTACCCCTTTGAGACCTTCCTAGAATGATGCACCTCTTGTAGCACATTTGGACTCATTGAAAAGAGAGGTGATGAACATTTGACCACTGAAGACAATGAAGGATGCCTTCTCTTTCTTAGACAAACCTTCCAACCTTTGAAACATTGATATGCATCCAAACTTCCAAGTTCTTGATACAACTTGAGACCACTGCCCACACAATTCAACATGATGGTCCCGACCCTTGGGAAATGGAGCAACCAATGAGATGAGGTGAACAACATTCGGACCATGCGATGAATGAAGGTGAGAAATTGGATGGAATATGTCTTCTAACCTTTGATCAACCCATCCGATGAAGTGGGAAGCACACCGAGACCAAAATGCACCATTGTGACCAAAATTGGGGACCGAGAGGGATCCTCTTCATGCTTGAGACACAACTGCCTCTGTCCACCCCTTGCAAGCATGAGTTTGTCCTCCGTGAAGAGTAGGGATTAGTGAGGCATGCGGAGGATGAACAACCACGACCATTTTGAGCATTTTCCGGACACTTACTATTTTAAGTAAGTTCTTCTCTGGGTGACTAGTTTTGGCAATTTTGTCGAATTGATCACTTTTAAGTGCTTTTCCTCGTGGGGGAATGAACTGAATGACTTGAATCCATTATTTCTTCATGGAATTACTATTTGTTAGTAAATGGCTTAAATAAGAAATTACTTTAAATATTAATTTCACCACAAAGTGTGGGATTGGAGTAAAAATGGTTTCCAAAAATTTATACTTCACATCGGGATGCTTTGCTCCAATTTTCGGGGGTTTCTCTTGTCCGGATCTTTGTGAAAATGAAAAGTTAAACTTGTCGGTCTGTACTTTCATCTTTGGACAGGGCAGAATGTGAAAAAGAGCAGTCCATCCATATCTTGAAGCATAATCAACTTTCATGGGGCAATACAAATGCTCAAAAGAAAGATCTGATTTTTTGTAGATCATACCGACTCCAATTTTGAGGCAATTTGGATCACTGCAACTCCGTAGATGTGAGGAGACATTTTTCAATGGCTGGAAATCTTCAGAAGGTTGTAAAAAATGGATGGTAGATTTAATAATTAAATATAAACACTATTCTTAAAGGCGTTCATCATGGGTAAGCCACAAACCAAGTTTCAGGCCATTAGAAGGTGGGGGTTTGCGAAGCAACGAGCAAATGATGTGTTTTGGCCATGGTGGATGCCTGTTTTTTCTTGAATAGTGTGACAATCATAAAAACAATGGAGGATGGTTAAAAACAAAGGAAAACATGGAGGATGGTTAAAAAAAAAGGAAAACATGGAGGAAAATGACTAAGTGTTGAGCCATGTTGGTTTTTAAAGGTCTTGATCCATTTTCAAATGGATTCAAACATACTTCCCCGCCATTTGCTTGTTTTTTAATTCGAATGTTGACCAAAGTTGACTAACCATGGTTGGGATGTGGTATAAGAATGGTTATAGCTTATATAAGGGTACATGGGTAAAAAGTGACACCAGCTCCTAAAAAATGCGCCATGGGTAGCCTCATCACAAAAAGGGGGCATGATGTTTTCAATTTGTGAGTTTTAAAAACACCTGTTTAACCACCCAGGTTGTCACTTAAGTGATGGAGGAGGGGATATCATGTGGTGGTGAAATTTTTTTCACCCATTTACCTTTGAAAATTTTACAAATTGAAACAAAGACCTCAAAAGTGTGCCAAGGTTCTGCATGCCATGAGAAAGGGGCCAGACTTAAAAGGTGGGTTGTTAACTTTTTCTAACCACCCAGGTTGTCACTCAAGTAATGAAAATTATATTTACCATGCGGTGGAAAAAATTTATTCCCCCCATGTCCCTTTTTTACTTATTCCAATGGTAAAAATTGACATCAAGAAGAGCTCCAAGATGCGCTTCTTCCATTTTTAGAACATGTTTCTCACCATTGCACTGTTAAAAATAGCATGTCAGAGTGCCTTTTTTCCCTGAGACCTTCCCTTGGTGTTTTCTAGGAAAAAACTATATAATTTTAGGTGTAAAACACCAAATGAATATAATTCCACCATTTTCAGGACTTGGTTCTTCCTTCTCTTTTATATTTAACCCATTTTTCAATTTTAGTCACGGGTGGTTCTAAGAAGGTCAAACTGCCACCAAAGAAAAATCTAACTTTTGTCCAACTCAACCTATGGAACATGTATAGGGTACCACTTTATCCATTTTGGAATTTGAATTAGCTTATAAATCTCCTTGTAACTCCCATAATCCTCGGTTGAATTTTCACTAAGATTAAAGGTCTATATCTACACTGTTGGGCCAATATTTACAAATCTACTCCTCAAAAGTCCTTAAAACCATTTGCACATTAAAGTAAAGTAGAAAATTTTAGTTTTTCAGTTCTTGTATTCTGAGCTTGCAATACCTTTAGAGCTTCCCAAACCATCTGAAACCTATAAAGCTATTTTTTAGGAAAAAAAAAAAACAATCCCCGGCACCGTCTAAAATAGCTCAAATTTGGAGAAGATTTTCCAAAGGTTCCAAATATTTCCTGAACTTTCTTAAACCACTTTAGTGCATCTTTTATCTCCTCTACACAACTCATAGGTGGGTTGTTCCTCAACAATAAACTTTCGAGGGATGTCCATCAGTGTGAAAAATCCTTAAAATAGGCCCTTTTGGCCTCCAGGAGCAATTCATTCTGAATGATTTTGAATGAATCTGTGTTTGACCTCTATGCACATGAAACACACTTTAAAATCATCCTAAAAGTCCCATGTCAACATCTCCCCATACTCTAACACTTTTAATCCTTGAACAAAGTAATCATGAATCCAATTTAACCTCAAGTTCTTCCTTTCTTGGTTTTGTAAGTTTGAATGTATTCTTGCATACACTTTCTACATATTCATTACACATGGAAAAACCCTTATGAGGGGCATCCTATATTACCCTCATATATCTACACCACTAATACAACATGTCAAGGTCATTTTCTTTCTTCAACTCCTCATAACGTACCTTCCATTCCTTTCAGATGGTCATTGCAAATTTTGAGATATGTTCACACCCCTCTCATATTTTCTTAGCAAAATCATCAAGTATAGCCTAAAAATTTGTGATCTTATTATTAATTTAATCACTCTTCTTGTGAGCTTATTCTTTCATCATTTTCCATCACTATACATTTCCTTCATCAATAATGTGCTCCCTTAATTCATCCAAAACCATCTTCTTGATCTCAAAAATATTATGGTGACATACGCATCTTGGATCTTAAACCTTTACATCATCAATTTTTCTTTCTTCATGCACAAGAAAAGGATATCAACCTAATTCATATCTTTCCTATAAATATCCATCACCTTTTTTTGTAGTTAATACAATGTCTACAGTTCCTTAACTTTGGGACTCTCACAATTATCATATAGTCTTAAAATCATGTTGTACACCCTATACTACGTGTTTATCTTCCATAACAATAGCCTTTTTCACCGACACATATGAGGAATTTGTATCCCTATCTTCATGAATTGGATGTATTTCACCTTTCCATTTTTCAATAACTTGGTCCAACTTATTTGTCTCCTTGGTAGGGGAATCCTCCTAAAATGGTGTTTGCACACATTCCTTGACCTCTACCTCCTTGTCTATCTTTCTCGTGAGCTTTTTAGTATTATTCATGCATAACAATTACCATCCCAACCATTTTCTATGTGGAATCACTTTGTAAAATCTTCCTTCACAACTCCATACATTGTTTTATCTTGTGTTCTTCTCTACAACTCACACAAGTGGGAAAATTAGGTCATTTTCACTAATAATGGTCAGTAGCCCCACACTTGTAACAAGTTCCCCATGTACATCCTTCATTTCTAGAGCATGGCTGACATGTTTTGTATAATATAACAGAACTAGTCCTCTCCCTTTACCTAGTGAAAGATACACTTATGTAAGTCTTCAATCATTCATCTCTTGAAATTTCTCCAGTCAACCAGAAATTTGAAGTGTTATAGGTATTTTTGTCGCATTTCTTACCACAACACCTCAACTTATTGGGGTTTCTGCAATCTTGGATAGATCTTAGTCTCATGCAATTGTAAAAATATCACATTTAACACTCATACAATGAATCTTTTCTTTGAATATTTATTCTTTGTATGGCCTTCAGTTTCACACTCCATGCACCAAGTCCCTTTTATGTTTCTTTAGAATTTCCAAAAAAGGTAAATTCTAAAATGTGAAGCCATAGAAGATAGTTGAGCATCCATGAATAGGCTAGAGTCCATATCAAATTTTCCTTTGTGATCTACCCTTGACACATCAATAAAAATCCTCCCACAAATATTTACAATTTTTCATCGCATCTTTGAGTAATTCTCCCAAAAACCACTACATGCATTGTAAAGGATATATACAATAAGATATATTTTAGAGAAACATTTTAAAATGTTTCATAGGCTTGAAAACTCTTATTAGTATCTTTTTTTTATCTCTTTTAGTGCTTAAATGTTTTATTTCTCAAAATGATGGATATTGAACTCCTTAAGAAATGTCATTTTCATTGCATCAAAAATATGCAATCTTATTCAAATCAAACTTCATATATTAGGTATACACTAGTTCTTGTAGTGTCATCAATAAAATTTCAAGTTTGCTTTAAAGGACATGATGTACTTGGCCCTCCATGTAATTTCACACTTATGCACATATTTCCCTACATGTTATAGTCATTTATACTCAAGTAACTTTAGGTTCACTACATAAACTACTTGCAATTGTGTAGGACCCTGCACATTCACAGCCACATTCTACATGATGGGGTTAGTTCCACACTTATTATTATCCAAATTTTAGATCATTAATGGTATCCACATGATTATAATAATTCACTATTGTGATTATATAACTTTGAATAACCTTAAAACTATTTCTATTGCTCTTTGTTAGATGTAACTATGAAATAAGGCTCAAGAAGAAGTTGTGAAACTACGAGACATCAAATAAGATAGGTTTTGGTGAAAATGCTAAAACACTATGAATATGTCATCAAAATAAAAACTTTATTTCATATTTGTTTTCCTCTCAAAAAATTATTCAATTTCAAAAAATGCATCATATTTCAATTTCATATGCAAATTTTATGGCCTCCAGAAGGTAGATGGACTTTCTATGGCGACGAAGCCGCCGGTTAAGCCTAGAGTGGTGGTTTCGCAACTGTCTGCTAGTGGTTACGTAACTGCCCATGTGATTTTTTAACTATCATTGGTAACTTTGTCAGCGCCTCAGCGGTTATCATAACCGCTCACGGCAGTTTTCACAGCCGTCTCCTGTACGGAAAGCACTGGCAGTTTTAGCACACGATGAGAAGGTTTTTGAATTAGTAATGGCAATGTACAGACGGTGTCTTTTCAACTTCTAAGTCTTTTGGGCTTCTGATATCGAGCTCTCTTTGGTGTTAAATATGTGTGTATATATACATATGTGTGTGTGTGTATGTATGTATGGGGAGGGTCTTTATAAGCATGGATATATGGGAGAAAAGATTCCTAGCGAATGTTCTTCTTGATTGTATGTGGTTTTCTAAATTGGAGCATGTGAAAGGAAACAATGAGTGATTGAGTTACAAGAGCTTGTATGAGTGTTCGAACATAGTAGTATGTTCATGGAGGTCCTTGACAACGGCAGTAAACTTGTACTTGAAGAATGAGATAGTGAGATGTGGAAGCATGGCTTTCACTCTTGCTAGTAGTTATCTCAGCTGTGAGTTTCTCTAAGGTAATATTGTGTTTCTTTAATTCAGTTTTGCTCTATGTTTCATTTTTAAAATATTTCCTTTGAGTATGCAGCACTTTCAATTCATTCAAAAGCACATTTAATGACTGTTTTATGCAAGTTAAAATAAAACAAGAAGTTAATTAATGAAGAAAAATTTTAGGAATTTATATTATCTGTGTAGGTGAAACTTCGTGTGGAATATCCACTTAGTTCATGAACTAAGATTGGTATCATAGAGTAGATTAGTTGTTCCATAGTGTATGGATTTATTTGGTGATCATTGTGCACATATATGCATTGTCACAAGAGCAGACAAGTGCTAGTGGAAATAGGTGATTTGGTCTCTTTGCAACAAGACATCTCCACAAAGGAAGTGGAAGAGAGAGGTGAGAAGTATGATCCCTCTGAAGATGGTGAAGAAAGATCCTGCAGATATGGAGGAGGAATGTGGGCCTGCAGATTGCAGGAGGATGTTGCCCCCACATCTCTCACTCCATGTGAAGGAGCTTGAGAAGATTATTAAGGTTGTCAAGGCAATGTTGGGAGTTTCTCTAGATACTTCTGAATCAAGGCGAGGAGATTGCAAGTCTTCCTACTATGAGAAAGAGCAGCCCCATTTCAGCCAAGCTCCACCTCCATTCAAAGCTTAGAGGCAAAAACTGATATTCAACCATATGAAGGTGAGGTGAATGCGGATAAGCGTGATCATTGGTTAGCTCAATTAGAGGTATACTTTCATTTGCATTGAACTATAAAGGACAATAAATCTCTTTTGTAAGTTTGAAGCTAGCGAGTCATGCTCTAACTTGGTTTGAGAGTTATCTTAATTCCTTCGCTGTTAAGTGGTTACCCCCAATTAGTAAATGTGATGGATTTGAAGACTTTAATTAAGAGGCACTTTTATCATATTTGTTATGAAGAGGAAAGATCTATTGATTGGCAATATTTGAGGCAACGAGAAGGACAAAGTGTGCATGCATCCATACAAGTGAGTATCGAAAGAAGGCGGCTCAAATGGGGGAAAATACATTTGATTGTGACATCCTCATGAAGTATGTTGGAGGGTCGCATAGTCACTTCAGGAGGCCCGTTCTACTTGCCAAGACAAATGACATTAGACGAGGTTTGTTCTCAAGCTCTCTATCCTGAGATGGATGAGAAAAAAGGTCCATCTTTCTTTTCTAATTCTTTCAATGTCCTAAAGAAGAAAGGTGGTGCCAATGCCACTTCTACTATTGCCAAGATAGTATTCTATCAAGCATTGTGGGCATTGTGATGTTGATGGTCATGCCGATGAGACTTGTTGGAAGTTGCATCCGAAATTGCATCTTGTTTAAGAACAAGAAAAAGAAAAAGAAAAAGAAGGCCATGCCATCACATTCAAGGAGAAGCGATTGATTGTAGCTCAGATGTGGATTAGAAGTTGTGTTTCACCAACCTTTGTAAAAAAATGTATGTTGAGGATAATAATGATACTCAAGGACAAAGGTGAACCTTCTAAGCTTTTTCATACCAAAGTGCAAATTAAGGTGGTAAAAGTTTTTATGTTATTTTTGATTCTTGCTCTCGATAACAAATTTGATTAGCAAAGAGCTGGTAGATAGACTTGGGTTGGAAATGTAATGATCATTCTAATCCTTATGCTCTAGAATGGGCGAAACAAGGAGTAGAGATAGGGGTTTCCAAAAAATGCAGGGTCTAGTTTGCAATAATATGAACATTTCATTGAGTTAAGTTAACATAGATGTTGCACTTGTTGACATTTTTGGTATAGTTTTTTAACAGCCCCTATATGTATGTTAGAGATGCTATTTTCAAGAGGAGATTGAACCAAACACCCTTTGATTAAGGAAGGGAAAACTACACCATAAACTCATATGAAGGAAAATCTAAGCTCTCCTTGGTAAGTGCCACTCAAGGTAATTAGTTGCTTAGTGCTAGTGGGAAGTTTTATTTTCTCATTTTGAATATTAAACAAGAATACAAGGATGCCCATAGCTGTTCTACTAACAAGGAGCATGAGATGCAGTTCTTACCAGGTTGTCCACAAGCATGGAAGGAAGGAAATGACCCACACAAAGGGCATGAAAATGTGGACCCAAAAGTTGACAAAGGGTGATAACTTCATTCAACATATTAAGTTCTAGGTACAACAAAGTTCGAAGAAGCGAGGAAAGAAAATTCCTCACCATATGAGATCCCAAGCTTTTGGGGTCCAAAAGCCTCCAATTGGGGAGGCATGATCCGAATTTTGGATTAGTAATGTTAGCCACATGAGCTAACTAATTCAGTATTGTGATGATGAAACTTTGAATCACATAAACACTCTTTATATTGCTCTTTGTTAGATGTAACCATTAAAAAGGGTTCAAGAGGAAGTTGTTAAACCATGAGACCTCAAATAAGATAGGTGTCGGTGCAAAGGCTAAAACATTATGAATACGTGATCAAAATTAAAAAATGATTGCATATTTGTGTTCTTATTGAAAAATTACACAAGCTAAAAAAAGCGACACTCTCATATGAAAAAGTTATGGCCTCATGAAGGTATAGGACTTTCTATGGTAACAAAACCTCCGCTTAAGTCAAAATGGCGGTTTCACAACTATCATTGGCAGTTACGTAACTACCATGATGGTTTTGTAACTGTCGCTAGCAGTTTCATAAAAACCTTGGTGGTTTCGCAACTGCCATGGAGTTTTACTCAACTTCCTCCTACCGAAAGTAGCGGTTTTGGCACTTAGGAAGGTTTTTGGAAGAGTAATAGCTACAGATGGCATCTCTTCAACTTTTGAGTCTTTGGGCTTCTGATTCGAGCTCTTTTTGGTGTCAAAATTGTATATATATATGTAAAGTATGGTCTTTGTAAGCATAAAAAGGTTCCCACATAAGATGTTCTTCTTGATTGTATGTGATTTTTTAAATTGGAGTGTGAAAGGAAACAATGAGTGAGTTGTAAAGCTTTATAGTATGGTATGTTCATGGAGGCCATAACAAGGCAGTAAATTTATATTTGAAGAATGAGATAATTAGATGAGGAAGCATGGCTTCACTCTTGTTGGAGTTTTCTCAACTTGAGTTTCTCTAGGGTAATCTTGTCTCTTTAATTCTATTTTTCTCTCTTACATGTTCAATATTCCTTTGAGTATAAAACACTTTCAATTTATTCAAAAGCGCATTTAATGATTGTTTTGTCAAAATTAACAAGAAAACAAGCTATAATGAAGGAAATTGTTTTTTATTTATAGGATCCATGTTGGTGAAACTTAGTGTGGAATATCCACCTACTTTATGAATCATCTTCCACAAGGTTAGTTGTACTCACTATAAACTATGCAACTTTTCTCAGTGGCATTGACACTAAATGTGCCACTAATGCACAAACTGAGATAATGGGCACACAAGTCCTTTATGTTGGACTTAGAACTTCATATCATGATAATATGACACTACTCATAGAAAATTCTCTCTTGATCCACTCCAAACTTCTTTACTACCAACATAAAACTTCTTTACTAGTCTTTTCACTACCAAATCATGTGATTTGCTCCACAAAATATACACCTTGACTATCTAGAAATTTCTCTCATCCGAACACACCAACACTTTCACTCAATTTTCTCATAAAAGAAATGTGTTGTGTGTCAACATCGGTTAGTTGTTGGCTCCATTTTCTTTCAAATTTGCATATTCTTCACCTTCCTCATGAAATTTTTCTCCTTCTAACCCGAAAAGACCTTGATTCTATGACACCTCAAGTTTCCCAAGGGATTCGTCATAACTCAAGCCATTCACATGCCCTCCCTATCAATCAAACATTCCATTGACATGCTCCAAGACTAATTTCCCCACACTCCTAGGGTCCTTTCCCTTGACTTCTCTATGTATTATTTCTATGTATCGCCTTAACCTCGTCTATCTCTCAATAAGATTCTCCATTTTCTCAACTCCACATGCCAAACCCTAATTTTCACCTTCAATTCTTTAGCCCTCGCAAACACAAATCTACCCCTCCATGTTTATTCATTCAAACCTTAAATCAACAAAGAAAATATTAATCCAAAAAAGGAATCTCCACAAGGAATGATCCTCTCATTTCCAATGAGAACTCAATTTTGTTTGTTCAAGACAAAAGTAAGTTGTCACCACAAATTCTAAAACAACTTTACAAAGTTTTGCACCAACACACATCCACAACTCTAGTCCACTCTTCATTAGTCTCCCTCAACTTTGTAAGTCTTGCATTCGTCCAACCCTTAGGTTTTGCAATGCAAGATCAAATCTCTTCACAAAAATCAAAACAATGATTCACACATAGACATGTTCAGGGTACTCAACAAAAAAATACTTCATATAGTTCACTAAAAAAATCACCCTCCAACCATGCCTTACATTTGATGTGCAAGCAAGCAGTGGTGATTAAGGATGTTGAATGGGAAGATGCAGTGATTGGATTATTTTGGTATAGATTGAGGGTGTTATATAGAACTTTCCCTTGATCTAGATCTATAAGGCCCTAGCCCTCAAATTGAACTATAGGATAGGGGTTGATTCCCCTGGTCAGGGCCATATATAGATATAGATAGGGGCTAGCCCCTCCGGATAGCCTCTTTATTTTCTCTGGATCGTCACACCCATTTTACTCTAACCACAAATTCCAAGGCATTGTTATGAAACCACGCCTTAGTCCTTTCCTGCATGATATGAGAAATTGATCCATAAGTCATGTGTCCAACTACTCATGGCACAATTGATCAAGGTCTCCGCAACGCAACCAAATGTTAACCTATTTTCACAACCCAGGGTTTTACATTACAGAATATCAACCTTATCTATGTTAGCACTTTCAATCAAGTTTGCACTTGAAGGTATCACGTGAAGCACAATAAAACATATATAGTGGCCTTGAATTTATAGAGTGATGCCCCAATAAATAGGCATGCTAGTAACCTTGATAAATATTATCGCAATTATCCAAACCCTTACACTTATCATGACATAAATGCACAATTAACCATAAACATCATCTGATCTAAGGTAGATTCACAAGTAAAAATTATAAATGATACAAGAATTACATATAAATCTTTGGTCAAATAATGAACTATTATATTAATGTGCACATAATTCATGCATAAGTTTTTACAATACAATGTTTATACAACATATTGTTGCAATGTATTGACCATTACAAGTCTGAGCTCATAAAAGGATCATAAAATACACCAATTCTCAGAGAAAGATCAACATCCTTAAAATCACATAACAATTGCTTGACTAACTAATCTTGATAACTAGCTTTCCAAAAACCCTCTTCTCTAGAACTTACATTTTATATAGCCTAGCACAAATTCCTCGAATATTCTTGTGATTCCCTTTCTAGAACCTTCCTTCGACTCGGTTGGTGCTTCGCTAGCAAGCATTTATCCACGTCTTGTCCCTTCTTTCTATGTAGCACATTTCTTTAGGATCTTTTGAAGATAATGTAAAGTATGGGAACTTTTATGGCTGCCATGCGATCACACATGTCTCGTTCATGTGACTCGTGAGATAATCCCACAAAATCCCCTATCAACATTAGGACCTGCAAAATGCATGCTTCATTGTTACACTTTACCTACCTAATGTTGTTTATCATATTCCATGGTGATTTACATATCAATCTTATGCATATGCTTCTCACAATATACTTGATTTATCGGAACTAGGATATACATATTACATATGGACATGGATACATAGATGCTTTGTAACTACATTTTAGTCACACTCAAGGACAACATTTCCACATTTGAAGCATTGCCTACATTGGGAGAATCATATGCATATTTTTAGGTTCCTTTTTTCTATGCTAGTCCATTGATCATATTGAGTCCTTGGATTATTCATACATGACTTGTTCTTGCTTAAATCTTTGGAGTGTTTATTATCATGGATTTCATAATTTGTTATTCATGATGACAATGTTGGCTTTTATGTCCTATCACTTCATGATTCGTGCTTATATTGCATGTTATTGAAGTGTAAACACATTGATTGTTTTTGCTCACATGGGTTTACATTATTTTCTTCATGCTTTCATGTGTGCCTACTTGTGTGTTATGTCAAGGGTCATTTATGTCAAAAGATGTTCCTATTGGTTTGCATGTCAATTTTCATGTCATGTGTTGCATGCTTCTTGACCATAATGTTTGTTTTTCTTAATTACTATGATGTTTCACACGTTTGTGTGTGATTTCATGTTTTTACTATATTGTTTCATGTTTTTACTATATTGCTACTTGCATGTGCTTGATCATATTATATGATATTACATGTTTGGTGTCATGATTTATATCGCGCATATTTCTATTATGTGGTGTGCTCATGTTGCCATGATACATATCATGCTTCTATTGACATCTATCTTGAGCTGATTTTTCATATGATGATATATGTTACTAATGGACACTTCATGCCCATGTATTGGATAACATGTTTCATAAATACTTACAATGGTCAAATCTTTCTTTTCTAGCATGTCCTACCATGTTTGTAGGTGTCTTTACATGGTTAAGCTCTTGATTTGTCTTTAGGTACATTCAACACATTGTGCATTTAACTCTTTGTTTTGAGATCAGTGATAGGCATGCTCCTTCCATCTCAAAAGAAAGTCATACAATGGGTTTCATTTAAATATTCAAACAATGTCAGTTAGTGCATGTTTCTCCTCGTTGGATTTAGAGTGACAAATTTATATGGTTTGGACACCAAGCTCATATTGGGTTTTTTTAGAGACATTTTACATGGTTTTGAAGATATCGTATTCAATTTTGGGGACATCTGATCACATTATAAATGAATTTCATACATCATGAGATAATTCACATGCTTATGATAGATTGTATTCACATTAATGAGAGATCACATTCACTTTTTTAAGATATTATATTCATATTTAGGGACAACTAATCACATTGCACATGTATTTCATCCGTATGCAAATATAATATTAAGTTAGGGAATGATGGTACTATGTATTCACAATTTCAGGGCTTTTGTCTGCAACAGAATATCCATCTTTTTAATCTTAGCAAGTCAAGGTCAAGAGCTCACATTTATGTCATATTCATCGCAAACTATGTTCATTTGTTTGGCTAAGAGAATAATGTTTGATCACACTTTCTATTATAAGTTGGGTTATTGAGACCCTATGTTAGCACAACAATGGCATCAGCCTCCCTCGACTCTCTAGTACATTCACCTTTGCTAGGGAGTCAACATCCCTGAACTTTCAAGTGCAGTCGTTTCAGTTGGGTCATCTACATCCCTTAACTCTCTATTTCAATAACAACAACTTTTGGAGCATGTTCACCCTATGTCACTCTCTGACAAGCTCAACACATGACAATTTGGTTTGCATACCATCAAGCATATCCAATCTTTACCTTTTCTAATTGCAATCATTTTCAATTGTTTGTATATTTTAGACCACTTGCCATTATAGGACATTAATGTATTCATCTTTATTTATACATATTTGCATGGAACAAGTAAACATTGAAAGTTACATTTGTCAACACGTCTAGCAATATCACATGTAAGCATTTTCTTTTATCATTTAAAATAACATTTTTAATACTAAATTAAAAGGGGGCATCTTTAAACACCTAATCCTAGTCTTTGACACTTTGCAACATTAGTTTTGGCACTCTTTGACAGACTTCGACTATTGACATACGACTACATACATTTTCCCCTTCCAATTACCTGTATGTCGTCTTGGTCACCGATATCTACCAAGTATACTTGTTCAAATTCACCCTCAATCTAGTACAAGAGCACCTTAAAAGCTTATACATTCTCCATTTTACATATTCTTGATTCCTACCCCCAAGGCACTATCCATGCCTTGGATAGCGTTATCCACCCTTAGTAGTGCTATCCCTATACAAGCAACGACTACTTTCTAAATATGGGCACTTTCTTTAGGTCAACCTAGGGTTGGTATGTACAGAAAATTAACGAAGTCTCACCTATAACTACAAATGACCCTCAATGTCATTATCTATCCACACTTTAGAGAAACTTTGGAGATCACTGTACAAAAAGTTAGTATTTATCTAAAATCTTTTAAGATCAACCCTATATTAGTCCACAAACCTAAATTTAAATCCAATGGGTACAAAGTTGTTGAGTGCCAAGTGTCAAGGATCAAAAGAATGAGTATTCTATCGCATTTCAATTTTATAGTTGCATTATGCAACTAGATCCCTCCTCGAAGTATTGGTACATTGTGCAATGCTCACATGCATTAGTGCATGTTGAAGTCAGTCCAACTCAATACCTCCTACACTATTTTTGTGTTTAAGTGTTGTCATAGGCCAACCCTAGAAAGTTGTAGACCTATCACTATCATCTACTTTAGATACTACCAATTGGTTGTGCCATTTGCTTCCATCAATCGTGTCTGGACAACATTTTAGAAAGCCACACTCACCAAAAAGTTTGACAACACCATTTTGAGCCATATCCAAGTCCCTCATTCTATTATACACTCATTCTATGTCACATTTCAAATTCATAGTTGCATATTCATAGAATACTTGGAACAACTATATGTGACTTGATCCCCCTCAAAGTATTGGTACTTAGTGTAGCACTCACATGTATTGGGACAAGTTGAAATCAATCCTACTCAATAGCCCCTAAGGCATTTTATTGTGCACAATTGTTTAAGTGTGGGCATAGGCAAACAACCCTAGAAAGTTGTAAACCTGTCAAACACTCCCAAACACTACCATCTTCCCTAAACATTGTCGTCTAATGGTACTTATCTATCACCATCAATAGTGTCTAGGCAACATTTTATACAAACAAATCCCCGAAAGAGCTTGACAACACCTTTTTGACCCAGATCTAGTACACTCACCTTATAGGCATAATCAAGTTTGGTGTTTCTATTGTGTAATTTCTTACATTATTTTTATGATTTTTCTAGAATAATCACACTTACCCTAATTCATTTTCATATTATTGTACTTTGATGTCTATATTCATATAATCTAGATTAGGTCAAGTTCCTCATTATTTTATACTTATAATGTAAAATAATTTTAAAAATTTGAAAAAAAAAAATCACATATCCATGTTATGCCGTATCTTGAGTCTCGAGTCACTTGCACATCAAGCGTTGTAGGAACATTCAAAGAAGATAATAAGTCAAGGTTTATCACGTGGCTAGAAACATAAATTTAGCCTTAAAACATACAATGGTGCAACCCTTATGAAGTTTGAACAATTATTGCTACATATTGGCCATTTTTTTTTTTGGTTTTTTGGGCATTTTGCTTATTTGGAAGCATTGAATGGGTAAGGTTGTTAGGGGTCCTTATGATTATCCAAGCATGAAATAGGGAAATTAGACATGAGTTCAAAACACGACCAATACACTTGCAAAACTTGTTTTCATTTTCTCTTGCATAAGAACAAACCATTTTTGAAGCGGTAAGACCACGGGAAGGCCAATAAATGTTGCAATGATGAATAAGGCATAATGGATAGCAGAATAAGGAGAAAGAAAAGGAATTTGAGGGTGAAGAAAGGATGTTGTTCTTGGGAAATGATGAAATTCTGCAATTTTGGGAAAGCTACCATTTCTAGGATTTGTGATGGATTTTTTAATCTAATGAAGGACCAACAATAAGTTTTGGCCCAGAAAATAGAGATATGAGAAGTGTTTGATTGTAAAAAGTCGGGGAAAAAAAAAAATCAGGCAACAGTGTGAAAGATGGAGCGCTTGAAGTATCCAACAAACGAAGGTATTCTCAATCAGCTAGAGTCAAGGAGATCATGTGAGAACCATCAAAGTCAAAAAAACTTGCCCTGAAAATGTATATAAGCCTGTTTTTGCCAAAATTAGTGCATTGTTGGCTATATGAAGGATCCAGCACTTGCGGCAGTATCACAAATACTAAAGATCATATTTGATCAGGGTTCTTCGTCTAGGATTTTTTAAGTAGAACTAATATCTGCCCTCCGAGTTAGAACAATGTCTTGTAGGATATTTTAATGCCTGAATATCTGGAACAACGATTTATATTGTAAGATATTTCAATGGAATTTTTTGACAAAATCCCTAAACCAGTTTTTTCTTGATGTACAACTAATATGGGGATGAGGTTGAGTGGAAGATTGTTTAATGAAACTCTTATGCAGGGAGGACAATGATGAGTGGTGTTAGAACTTGATTGATGTGATGTGCCTGATTTCGAGTTTATATGTTGCACTCTTGAAAATAGGGACTCTTATACACAGTCTCATATCATCCATTATTTTTCTGATAACATTTAACACTAATTATCTAAACACAAACATTTCAATCTATAACATAAAACAACCAATCCATTCAAGTTGGGGCAAGGGGATGTGGAACATGGACTTCGTATATGAGCTACTACATATACCACCTCCTAAAGGGAAGAAATCAGACATGCTAAGCTGATTATCAAAAGGTCCAACAATAGTTAGAAAAATTAAATGAAGCAGTAAGGATTAAGAAAAAATGGCTGAAGTTATCAATTGGTTCCATCATTAGAAAATTAAAGGGAATTCTCCATAGACAGATTCACTAGCTGGAAAATACAAATTCTCCATAGACAGATTCACTAGCTGGAAAATACATACAGAATGATCGTTCAGCTTCAAAGTCATGTCCAACAGGGTTTATGTGGACTAAACAGTCTTTTGTTTGAAGGCCATGCAGCATCAACATTAATCAAATTCAATTCAGATTTGGATGGGAGTGGATATTTTATAGTTACATATCTCATATTAATTACAGTGAATTGGAGCAGCCAGAGTGGTTTTGAGCTTTGGAATTGAGTAAGATTTTATAAACAATTTGAGTGGTTTTGATGCTGGAGTTTATCCCACAATGAATTTTCTTTAACGTAATTGGATGTCTTTTAATGATGTATTTGCAATTTTTTAATTATTGATTTCCATTATCGTAGTATGATTTCTAGTTGCATGAAAATGTCACTGGATCTAACACTGCCAATAAACTTCATTTGCAAATCAAAATTTACACCTCAGATTTAATAGCAAATACACATCACCTGGTAACAGAATTGAAAAGATGAGAAATTGGGCCAATAAGTAAAAGACACTACAGAAATGGAAACAGGAGAGAAGTATCTCCTAGCCATTAAACCACATTAAATGCATCCCACCAATATTCAAACATGATTTTCTATTGAGTGTGGTTTTTCCACCTATCATTGCATTTGGGCCAGAACAATTACCAAACCAAGCGCATAATATCTATTCCATTTGCCAAGACCAATGCATCAAAAGGACCTTAATTCACCTCAAAGACTTCAAAACATGGTACCAAAACGCATTTCAAAACTCCCTTGTGTGGTGAAACCTTGAGTATGCATTCTACAGCTCAAATGAACTTGTCACTGCTCAGAAAGGTAAAGTAACCTTATATTTGAGTGTCTACGAAGTGTTCCATGTAACTTGCACCAAATCTCCCAATGAAAGAATTTCTCTAGGCCTTGGCCCTGGTGAGTAAAATACTGTAAAATCAGCCCCTAGTATGTCCTTGCTCTGGACACTAAAGCATCCTGTGCCACCAACCTAAACCAGAGTTGAAAATTTTCTTCACTTACCAGGAACTATGATAAGTAGAATGAGAAGCCTATGCAATCGAGAAAAACTGAAGTGAGGAATATCATATCTACAATATACCAGTGGCATAATTTGCGGAAATCTGGATGCCACTGTATTTAAAATATGGAAATGGGAGTGAAAATCATCTAAACAGGAGGAATAAAAAACCAAAGCAAAACAATACAGACTATCTTGCATTATGCCAAAAGAAAATATCAAAGTTCATGTCATTAGCCTTCAACAATACAAACATGGTTATAACGAAAAAGAAAAAAAAGTTGAAAGTAAATGCTAGAAAATCTTATACAAAGCTTAACAAATTAGAAATGTATATAAAACCAGATGACTATAATGCCCCCTATAATTGCGATTTGGGCACCAAATTTTAGTCAGAAAAAGTTTCATTAGTCACTCACGGAAGATACTAAATGAGAAGTACTTTCCACTCTTGTGCGCCACTTAACAAGCTTGTTCTAATAAAACATTAGCCACTTTTTATTTATTAGCTGTTATTATATTTAGTACCCTGAACAAGCTTAGAAAAACACACTATTATACAAAAGATTTCATGACTTTGCACAACGATAATCAGAAATTTAGGGTCATCATAGGCTCCGATAAAAGACCACTACATTTCCCAAATACTTAGAACTTTACAGAGATTTCAGAGGCTCTTGCATATCACAACACTCTAAGCTGTGCAAGAAAATCTGCGCACAGGTCAAGAAAGAGTAAATGTGGCCCTTGAACCCTTTGAAGATCAAGAAGATATTTGTCCTCTCTAGTCTTGTAAAGCTACAACACAAGAAAAAAATATGAGTATTTGGGAAAATAGCATAAATGAATCTCAATTAAAATTTTGATTTTACAGGCAACACCCAGAATAAATACAAGTATTTGGGAAAATAGCATAAATGAATCTCAATTAAAATTTCGATTTTACAGGCAACACCCACAATATTATCAGCTGGAGATTGATTGTGGCTGGAAAGAAGAGATCGTGGGGAAAAAGTTAAAACTTGAAAGGAATCATATTGTCAAGGAGAGAGATGAAACACAAACTCACCTGCACTTCAAACTTCACCACATTTGTGGGAGATCTACAACTTATAGCATCATTTTCAATTGCATCTTGCAAAATATGGTTTCCATGGTTGTTGATGGAAGAATCTATATTCCTAGATAAACAAGGAAACCATCTGCATTTCATATTGTAATGTCCTATCTTCTTCCATCCAACATCCAGCTCTTGAAGTGCTTTCAGGACCTCTGTCATAATCTCACGAGGATGAGCTCTTGACTGCAAAAGAGAAATTAACAGTTAACAGAAGAAGTAACATTCAATAAGGACATATCTGAAAAGAAACTCGTGTAAATTCAAAAAAAAAACACCTGAAGCCCTAAAGCCCACTTCCTCTCAACAGGAAATTGGGACCTTGAAGTATTTCCCTGCTCAACAAAGCCAGGCACTCTGTGTCTTGCAGCTGGAACTGGATGATCACTCGCTAAAAAGCGTGGTATGCTTTCCTGAGCAAGATAGAACATTTATAGACATGTATGACAAACAACAGACATCAAAAAGATTTACATTCAAAATTTTATTCTATTGTGTGTCAGGTGATGCAAGGTTTTCAACTACACTTGAAAGAAGGAATCAAATTACAATAATACAAAGCTGATTTCGATCCCTAGCCAAGATCATATGGACTAAGTTACCATGTTAACATGTACTTACTTTCATCCATACACATAAGTTCATGCACACACACGAGTGACATCAAAAAGATTTACATTCAAAAGGTTATTGATATTCTATTGTGTGCCAGATGAGCAAGATAAATGAACACACATGAAAGAAGGAATCGTAATGCCTTAATAATAAAAAGTAGATTTCCATCCCTTGCCCTGGACTAAATGACTGTTATCACGTACTTGAATGTTTCCTTACACATGAGTTCATGTACACATGCATACAAGTGCATGGGAATGCGTGTAAGCTGTGTCACGAATCTCACAATTGTGAAGAGAGAAGAAAACATATCAAATCATCAGAAATGCCATGGCTTGAATTAAAACTTGTCTACATAATTTTATCTCCCCAAAATTCTTTGAAGAAACCATTTGAAATAGGATATCATAAAGAGACATCCCTACATTACCATTACTTTCCTCTTTTTATAAATCGTTAAATACAATAATAATAAATGAAAATGAGTCTAAACTCCAAAACATTATTTAAGGAAAACACAGGAGTTAACCTTTGCTTCTTGAAACTCAGCCCCAAGGTAGCCATTGGAAATACGACACCGATTATCGAGCATCAAATAATATGCAACTGTGCCCTGAAGGAAACAACCACATTAGCTAGTCGTAACAAATATTGGAGCAAAAGCACTACACAAATAATAATTCCAACCAGATCAAATGGTTAGTCAACATACCTCATTTTGAATTCGATTTTTGAGAGATTCTACCAGTTGGTTCCGCTCAAAACCCATTTTTATCACTTCCTGAAGAATTTCTTCATCAAATCTGAACAACCCTGAAAGTCATGCTGGCACTCGGACAGGTCACTTACATTTACAAGGTGTGCACACTGCATCTTGTGCAAGTCAAGATATCAAGTTACAAGAAGACTTCATTCTCCAAGTGCTTCAACCTAACGGTCAATACTCCTCACGAAAGTTGCCAGGGTAAAACAACTAACCATGCAAGTCAAACTTAAAAACATTTTGTTCATTAAGGTGGGGATTGGATTTTGCAGTGTTGCATCTACTCGGCTCTGAAGATAGTAATTATAATTTGGTCCAAAGACAGCACAATACCAATTGATATTTTGGGATAGTTGGTTCAAGATTTAAGTTCAAGAATTAGAATTCACAATTATATTTGTTCATCCTAAAGCAGTACCCAGGATGGCAGAATTTATGGGAAATGAATACTAAATTGATACATTTTAGAAAAGACAAACACAAAAATATGTTCATCTTTATACTATGATTCCTCAAAAATCACCTCAACACCTCTCATGAACGAATTGTCCATATCACCATTGATGCCCAGCCAATATCAGCTCCCAGAAAATGGACCAAATAAAATCTAAAATATGCTCACTGACTGTCATCCACTTTGTATCCTTGTAAGGTCAAGATGATTAAGCTTCAATGCAGACATCCATGGCACAAGACTTACTTGCAAGAAAATGGAGTGGTACTAGGATGCAAGTCCAAATTAAAGAAGATTGCATGCATTAATCAATGGAGAGATCAGATTGATTTGATGGCCTTTAATTGGGATCCATTTCATAGAGATGAAAATGTTTTTCAGTAAGGCAATAAGTCCATTTGTCAAATTGGCACGTTATTAGCAATTCAATAGAGAGCAATATCCCCTTCCTCTATAGGAAAAGCCACTTTGAAATGAACACAATTGGTCCTCCATGAGACCTAATCCTCGTCATAGGATAATCATCATCCATTATCTTTTGCATCCACCATGAGCCCAGTGATGTAAACATGTATCGCAAGGAAGACAATAATTGGACCCTCAGTACACAGCATCCTCTGGCAGTCACCAGTTTCCTCGTTGGCAGTAACATGTTTGTAAGGGGTCCCCTACTCGTTGATTAGACATTGATCCCAAAAATGCTTATTCATCTCATTAATAATCAATGTTTCAAGCCATTTATCATGACATAGCTGTTTGATGCAGGTGTCATCTTAATTTTTCTTTTCCTTTAAAGCATTCTTCCAAAATACAAAAGGGGATACCTTCACTAAGGAATAAGCATGCACAATTAGTTGAGAAAGTCTTCAAATCCTTGTTGAACATTTCTTACAATTCTAATAGATTGGTTATTTTATTGAACATTAGATCTTCTTCAAGAAGTATCATGAAGTGCACTTGAATGTTAGAAAACATAGTTCTAAAAATCGTGATTACTCGGGCGATAATCACGATAAATCGTTTTTCACATGCAAAACAATTTATCTTTCCATAAATCGTGATTTATTTATTGCCGATAAATCAGCGATTTCCGGTGCTAAATGGAAAATTCGTGTGAAAAATCGTGGAAAATCGATCCATTTCCTCCTGCTCGAATCGTTTTTAGCTTCTGCGATTTTTTTTCGGTCCTGTTTTCTTCTGTACGAATCGTTTTTTCCTTTTTTGGCATTTCTTTCCTTTTTTGGATTTTTGGTGAAGAAAACACAAGGACAGAAAAAAATTTGCCATTTTTGGAAAGGGTCCGGGAAGATGTAGCAGCAAAAACTTGCATGTGCCATAACTTTCATTCTGTGGCTCCGTTTCAGGTGTCGTTTTCTCTAAAAGTGTATATTTTCTCGAGCTCTACGCATTGATGGCAATATTTTTCTTATTTTCATAAAATCCATTTTTGCACCTTTTTGGACCAAGCAACTTCTTGCAATCTTCTAAAAGAATCATGAGCTTTGATCGCCTGTAGACAGATTAGTAATTAAAAATACAACTATGGTATATACAACTTATACAGTATACTGTACAATGTATACATTTATATAAAATACATTATTTAATTTTATACAATCTATAGCATACGGCTATAAATTTAATTTTATTGCGTTTTGTATATATTGTATATTATTATAAATTTATAGTTAATTGTATAATATACACTATAAAATTATAATAGTGCTATTGTATAAGGATTTAACATTTAACATCATTTAAACTTCCATAACGATTTAACATTTAACATTATAATAGTATACTAGTATACAGTATAATAGTATACTATATACTGTACAGAGTCACTTCTCGCATCATTTAACATTGTTTTTATGATTTAATTTAAGTATATTTTATGAATTTAAATGTTTTTAAAAGTAGCGATAAAGTTGCCAATTAATGCCGATAAATTGCTGATTCCCGATTTCCGAGTCAAAATTTCTGCCTGTCCTGATGTAATCGCCGATAACGATTTTTTGAAATATAAATATAAACATTCATTATGACTAGCTGGGTATTTAATAAATAATCCAATAAGTAAGAAGCTGGTTC
Organism: Taxus chinensis; assembly: GCA_019776745.2. NCBI lineage: Eukaryota > Viridiplantae > Streptophyta > Pinopsida > Cupressales > Taxaceae > Taxus > Taxus chinensis. Next base: position 40,497 of record JAHRHJ020002441.1, on the reverse strand, counting down.
TCTAAGCTTATCATGTTTTTTAAATTAAAAATTTATGATAAAGACATTGAAAATCCATGAGTCATTGCTTTATCCCTAGAAAAGAATTGGCCAAGGAGGATAGCTTCTAAGGGGCAATCCTTAGTAGGTTTAAACCCATAGCTGCCACTCAAAAACGTGACATACTTTGGTGACACTATACACAAACACGTTGACCAGTATATGAAGTTATAGTTTCTCTATATCTGTTCCTGAGGCAATCTAAATTTGCCTTTTAGTAATAGTCATTAGTGTCCATATTTGTGGAATAGTTGTAGTCCAAGGATGTATAAACAATTTCGCCTAGAGTTAAATTACCATATTATCTAGGATTTGGAATTCGAAGAATTCTTAGGCATGGTAGCAAGCATCCTTCTCAACTCCTAAATGTATTCTTTGGAACATATTCCCCACTTCACATCTGTCCCAGTAATGCTTCTAGAATCATTCTCAATTTTATTTTTAAAATGTTCTTTAAATCTTCACTTGCATGTTTCATGTGTTTCACAAGGACTACTTATGGCTGTTAATCGTGTCATGAAAAATACTAAATGCATCATGGTTAACTAAATGATCACAAAAACCAAACCCCGTTTAAAAGGATAGGAAATCTAACAGAGATTACAAGTATTGTCTTAAAAACATAGTTACCTAAGTCTCGGGAACGGAGGGACAGGGTTTCCGGGACGGGAAAAAATTCCCAAAGTTTTTGGGGACGGCAAAGGGATGGCTATTAAAATAATATATAAAATATTAATATTTGAATATTTTAACTTTATTCAATGAAATTTTGGGTTTAAATATGTTATTTAGGTACTCTCAAGATTATAATTTAATGTTCTTCGCAAAAATAACAGCTTTTTAAAAGTAAAAACATAAGAAGTTTTTTGAAAGATTTAAAAAAATAAGGGGACGTCACCTCCAAGTCCCCAAGTTCCCGATTCCCTGAAACGTTTGAGACATCCTTGAATATTTATATTACAAGCATCGGTTATGCAGTTGGGAACTGCCTCTAACTGAATGTAAACTGAAAACCAATTTGTAACCACCTACTCTTATATAATAAACGCTGTCACACTTGTTTGAGTGTGCATTCAGCCTTCTCTGAATTCTTTCTTCTCTTTGCATATGCTAACATTGGTATCAGAGCAAAGGTTTGCAGTTCGAGGAAGAAAGAAGCCATTCACAGTCTGAGGAAGCTCTTGGCAGAAGAGTATAGACAAGGAGAAGCCTGTGGAGGTCGTGCAGACCTGGAGCATCCAGTTCGTGGTAAATAAATAAGTTTGTGGAGGTCTGAATTGTGCAAACTTGGAGCATCTAGTCATGAACTTGAAGATTTGAAGGAAAAATACAGTAGCGCTTTAAGGGTAAATAAGCATAAATAAAAGTTTTCCGAAAACATTTTGAAGGAAAATAAATTGCGTTTGGGCATTTCGAAAAAATACAGTCGCATGGGCATCTTTCCAGAAGTCACAGTCATTGTGTTCTCCATTTCCTAAGTCGCGAAAGGGTTTTTTTCAGTCAGTTTAAAGTCTTCGTAGATTCGTGAGGGCAGAAGTAAAGAAGAATACAGTCGTGAAGGTATCAACAGTTGCAAAAACCTAGTTATTTTGGTCACGATTCATGCAAAAGACTGTTTTGTAGGGCACAAGAATTCGTGGTGTATATTACTGTGAATTTGTGGGTGCTAGGGCACGAGATTCATGCATAACTTCTTATATATATTTTGCGGGTGTTTGCGGGTTCTGCAGACCAAACAGTTACATTGCTATTGTTATTGTTGCTCCATTATTATTATTTTGCGGGTCAGAAATAATGTGAAATGGCGAATATTTCTAACCTGATTCTGCGGACTCACAAAAGTTAACGGGCACAAATTTCAATGTATGGAGTCATAAAATTCTAACACTTGCAGAATTTCGTGATTGTGATAAAATAATCACAGGTAGTGAAGGTCGACCACCAACGAACTTCGTTGATTATGACAAACGTCATAAGGAGGCTCTATTACTTCTCAAGTTGTCGGTGTCGGATGATATGATACCGGAGTGCAGAATGCTATTGTGGAAAGCACGTTGTGGACCAGTCTGAGGGATATATATCAGACGCTAGAAAAGAGTCGGTTTTATACCTAAAGAATATGCTCTTTTCCGTGAAGTTACAAGAAGGTGGATTGTTGTCTGAGCACCTACTTCGGATGAAAGACCTCCGAGACCAGTTATCTTCCATCAACAAAAAGGTGGATGACGATGATATGGTGGCTCTGGTTCTGAACAACTTACCTTCTTCATATGAGTCATTTGTGGAGGCACTCCATTTAATGGCTGAAAGTCAAACTCTCACGTTTGACAAGGTGAGTTCCTACTTGTTGCAAAAGGAGCGGAGACAAATTCAGGCAGAATCTAGTTGTGACCAATCAGAGAGTGCTCTTGTCACACAGTCAAAAGGAAAGTGGAGACGTCATTCTGGTGAGTCCTCCACTCGGTATCAGGTCACATGCTATTATTGTCACAAGGTTGGGCACCTTAAGAAGGATTGTCGGAAGCGGAAGTATGATCTTTCGCAACAGAACAAAAAGCCATGTGATGAGGAACATGTGGCAGCAGTTGCAGAAGAACGGGATTCAGATGACGGGCATGCTCTTTATTGTCTTACGACATCATGCTCACATGACAGTAGTACTAGTTGTTGGATCATTGACTCTAGTGCATCCACACACTTTTCATGTCGCAGGGACTGGTATGTTTCATTTATTGCAAATATATGTTTTAAATCAATAGTACTAGTTGATGGAGAATCACTTGCAGTAGAAGGGATAGGAGATATATGCATTGTATTGAATAATGCTCATAAATTGTTGGTACAGAATGTTAGATATGTACCTTCTTTACAAAAGAATCTTCTATCTATTCGTCAATTAACTGAAAATCCCAATATTTATGTGGATTTCTGTGGGAAGAAGTGTGTTGTCTCTGATGTGAAACAAGACGGATGATTGCCCTTGGTATTGGGCAAGGTGGCCAATATCGGCTTGTTGATCCTGCTACAATCAACATGAATGCACGTGTGGAGGACAACTCCACCATACAGGATGTGCAGGAGGCTGCAATGCCTTGGGAGGAAGCCATTCCTCATAGATCTGTTGACTTGGATATAGTCAACCTACATACACTTATTGTGGAGGGAACATCCACTATACCAGATATACCGAAGGCAGACATGCCTTGCGAGGATGGATTTCCTCATTCTGAAGAACAATTTGTTGTGGATGGAGACTTCACTATTCCAGATGCACTGAAGGTGCATGGTGAGATGGCATGCCAAGCCACTCACTCAGAGGTACTTGCTCGAAGGATAGTAGAGCATGAACAGTTTGCTCATTGTGTTGTGAAAGACCTTTCCCAACAGAGGGGGATAAATGAGCAAATAGATGAGACAAAGGAGGAGTTGGTTCTCACTCCTACTACTACGGAGATGGTTATTTCTCCCACTGCTGAGACAGAGATGTTTGTTTCTCCTACTATTGCGGAGTTGGTTCTAACTTCCACTACACAGATGGTCACATTTCTCTCCTTAGCAACTCAATTTGATTGGAAGGCACTTCACCATGCTTTCCTGAAAAGGTTGGATGAGAACTACATGGTGTTGCAAGGGCATGATCGAGGTGACTTAGATTGCAGGCTAACAGAGTCTCTGTATAGCCTCCAACAGGCTACACAAGCCTGGAACAAATTTCTCAATCCACCTCTCCGAGTTTCTGATTCCAGCACTCTGGAGATGGGGCTGACACTCTCAGCCATTGATGATTCATTGTTGGTCAATGAATCACGTAACGAAGAATCAGTGGACCACTTGCCATATCCTTTGTTCACACGACCAAATTCTTGTTTTGCAGTCCTCCATTCGACAACCGCAACACAACAATGGACTGCTGATTTCAAAGTACCACCTATGGCACAGTCTATAGATCTAATGACTAAACATATGGGCTTTAGGACATTTGTAAAATTTCGGGACAAACTTGGTATTGTTTCCGGTTTAGTCATTAAGAGGGGGTGTTGAATATTTATATTACAAGCATCGGTTATGCAGTTGGGAACTGCCTCTAACTGAATGTAAACTGAAAACCAATTTGTAACCACCTACTCTTATATAATAAACGCTGTCACACTTGTTTGAGTGTGCATTCAGCCTTCTCTGAATTCTTTCTTCTCTTTGCATATGCTAACAATTTGTCAGCTGTTGGTATAATACAAAATGAAAATTATGAATGCAACCAAAAGTGGCAAAGAACATATAAACGGGAATTCCATTCCATGTCGGTGCAACAGCATGCTGTTCTGCTGAATATCTCTGGAAGAAAATGCTGCACTTCAAAGAAAACAAATGTTTGAGTGTCCAATCCTTGAAGACATTAGGGGAAGCAGTGAATTCATGTAATGGGCGGTAATTGTCTGATTTGCTTCCCTGGTTTTTGCTTGGCAAATCCCTTTTGAATGCTGAAGAGGGTACTCAACTCTACAACACAGACCACACAACACAAATCCAGAGTACAACCACCACATAATTACAGGGAGCATGCGGGCCTGCATTCGAACCTGGGTCATGTGTGGCCATAAGCACTCCAATTTACCGCCAGATGATAATGTGACAGATTCTGATTTGATTCTGTGTTGATCTAGGATTTATTCTTTAAAAAAAATGATATACATGATGTTGTTTCTCCAAGTCCCGACAGCCTTCAATTTGAAAATTGAAAATGCGTCTGAGCACGATGGAATCATGGAACATGTTGCATGTCTTCCATTGCAAATTGTCAAGGAAAGGAAACCAATATTTAGTGTCCAGCCATTAGAGATTGAATTATTCACTTATCAAACAGGTTATGATTTTCAAATTTGGATAAATCCAGGATTTCTATTGTATGACAAAATATACAGGTTACTGCTTCTCCAAGGGCCTATTACTCTTCAATATGATACAAAATGAGGGGAAAATGGGGTACACACTACAGTTCTGACAAGTGACTTTTCCTTGACATCTAGAAGAGCAGCACTACGAATACAAAGACAACTTTAATTTGTCATAGCCTGAAGGAAGATTGAATCACTTATAGTTAAGGATCACTGTTGCAAAATTGTTGAACCTGGATGTAGGATCAATTTTCTGGAAGATGTTATTGGAAAGAGTTGATTCTAATGTTGGCATGGGCTGCAGTGTGTCAAAACTTGTAATTGACTTCACCATTCTTTCCAAGCTATCTGTAAACAATACAAACCATTCAGATCCAATGGTCAAAACATCTTCAACTTGTTTAGTCGGTTAGCATTTCCTTTTATGATTTGCCAAATAAAATGGAACTACATAAATTTCTGGACTCGTCCATATTGTTTTTTGAGCATATTTGAATGTGTCTTGGTCTTGTGTCTTTTCTTCCTTGGATTGTATTACAATTCAAATCTTCTTAAAGTGCCACATGTACACTTATATATCCTGAAGGCAGTCTATCGTGGAGATGACCTATTGGAAAAGCACAGGCAGAAAATTAGGATCAATTAGTTTCAGAATTATTATCCTAGTTTTGTGTCCTCTCTGCTTTGGATTCCATTCGATTCACTGCTTCTTAAACCACCACATATACACTTTTCATATATTCTGTAAGGCAGTCTATCAATCAGAAGCGCCATTTGAATATTAACTTCAAAAAAAATCTGACCAGTACGTACTTGCAAAAGTATTATAATATATAAAAATTTCCAACTCAATTATCATATGTTCACTTTTTAACTGCTTCTTTGAAGAGCTTCAGTATTTATGTGCAGTGAAAAATAAACTGAGCGTTTCAAGAAACGGGCTTAAAAATCATTGTTTCTCCCGACAGTGAGATTGCCAAGCAAGTAGAAATGTCAGGATGTTGCTGCATTGATTAATTGCTCTTGGAACTATTGGGACTCGATAACAATTAAATCTATAAACCCATAGGAGTTGCACCTAAATGGTTCTAGGAGATGTTTTACAACATTATTTGAGACATAATGGCAACTTTTCATGGAAAGATTTGACTCTGCAAAGGAGAAATTGAATTAATTTGATTCTAGGCTATTTTTTAGAAAAATAATTAAATTGGAAAATCGGAAGAGCTGGAGCAAAATGCTATTTTCCATAGACAGAATCCCTCCCGATGAAAAGATACAGAATTAATTCTACTTCAAAACAATAGTTTAGAGATTTTTTTTAAACTATGAATGACTTGAAAACTAATGCAGCCCTAGATTTTTTTAAGCCAAAACTATTTACTAAAAAAAATATAAACTTATCATGGGCGCTTAACTGGTGGGTAATAAACTTGTTTTGTGTTTTTCTGCAACACCTCATGCCATTCATGTCCCTCTTCCTTCTGTTTGAATGCCCATTCTGAGGCTGCTCAGGTGCATCATTCATTTCTGCTCTTTCAAATGCATCTGCTATTTTTTTCTTTACTTCTAGATGCTATTAATCATGAAAGCACCTCTCCCACACCTTCATCAGAGGCATCTGCTGTTTTTTCTTCACTTCTAGGTGCTACCTATCACAGAAGCGCCTCTATCATGCCTTCAGTCTTAGGAACACAAAACCGCAAGAGCATCTACAGGTTTCTTTGATGCAATTTATTAATTAGGATGCCTTTGCAAAAAAACTCTTCATACATCCCGATTGCTGAAGTCACACCTCTGGTTGTACAAATCTGCTATGCCTCCCACACTGCACCTAAACTTGCAAATGCACAGTGCGCCCTCTAATCTCTTGTTGGGACGCCTCACATAGGCACTTGGAAGTGTGTTTCTGCTCACATTGGTGCCTCTTATCACACAAAAAGAACAGGAAAATAAACATGCATTTGCAACAGATTTGAATGCTACAACCTTTGTTCTTTACACCAAACCACGTCCCTCACAGGTAAACACTTCTAGTTTACGTTGAAATTTTATAGCTATTACATATTTAACTTATTCTTTTGCATTTAAAAAAACCGCACTTGCTCTCTTGCTTACACCTCTAATTGGATAATGATGCAATAAAACAAAATACCTTCAAATAATCATTCATCTTTTTCTTGGGATAATGTTGTACAAAACTTTGACGACAAAGAATCAAATGAACATTCACCGTCATTTTTTTCTGAGCACTTTTCACACACTTTCACAAGTCTTTTCCCTGCTCTGATACCAATGATGAATTCCTTAAGCGCGTATCAAGATAGTTTTAATATAAATATCAGAAAATATATATACAAGTGTGAATTAGTTTGTAATCCTGTTATTTAGGATACAAAATCTATCCTCCATTAATCCCTCAACCCAGACAAATCCATTATACATACTTGAAACTTCCATTCTTAGAATAGTCTAATCACTAACATGTGAACGGTAACAAAGTATTCCTAACAATATCATCGAAAAATACATGCATGACTTCATATAGGAAGGTATCAAAAAAATTATTCATTGCAAATTGGAAAGTTAGGGGTGCATTTGTTAACCCAAATGGCATAAACTTAATTCATAATGACCTTCTGAGTTTGAAATGTCATATTTTGAACATCCTCTCCTTGGATCTTGATTGTAAATCTATTTTTCAAAAAACATAGCACCAATATGTCTAGGAACAAAACCAAAGCCTGTTCTCAATTGTTCTATCTTTAAGTCCCCAAAAACCGATACATAGAAGATGCAACCCATATTTTTCCCTCACCAATATAATTGATACAAAGTAAGGACTCTTACTGGGTGTAAGAACGCCAAGCAGCACAAATTATTGCACCAATCTTTCGATTTCAATCTTATAGTGATGAGGATAGCGATATGATTGAATATTATTATATTAACTAGAGTTGATCCATTGGATTCTCGATTATAAGCTACACACACCTATTCGGTGGTATTTATACCTGAAACTTGTTGAAAACATTTGCATGTTTACCAATGATTGTTTTAATTCAATTCTTCAATATCAGCATCTAATTCTTATTGTGGTAAAACGATTGCATAGGATTTATCCATAATTGTTGTTGCTCCTTACAAAGTATACTTTTTCCTTTCCCATTTAAAATTGAGGAACCTCTTCCTCTAAGTTACACTGAAAAAAACTGAAAGGTTCTGACAATTTGGCTCCCACAACCACATCGTCTCCTCCCAAGGATATTTCATAGAAATTGCTTCGATATTTATAATCATCCATGCAAATCTCAACCTTATGAAACTTTCCTTTCCATGATATGAGATTACTAATTAGCATTTGCAACCATAACTTCAAATCCCTTTGTTCTGTAAATAAATAAGTTTAATGGTTTTTCCACTTCTAAATCTACAAAATTGTGAGCACTCTTATTTGGTTCTTAATATACCCCTAAATTTTAAACGTTAGAGGTTGAGTAATTCCATTACTGACACAACTGAGATAGTCGGTGGAGCATTATCAGGTGATATGTTTACTTCTATCTCCAAGTCACTTTCACCATCAATACTACTAGCATCAGAGTTACTGTCTTTAAAATTTGTGCAGTGACAACTATAAACTTTCTTTCCAGTTTGAAGCTTTTGAAAAGCATTTTCCTTACTTACCTCCTGCTTTTCTTGGCTAAACAGAAAACAGTGTGGAAGTTTATATTTATCCTGTTCCTCTTTAGATTCATTTCTAGAATCATTCTGGGAAGAAACTGTAGAGCTTTTCTTTGTTTAATAATTATATGTTCAAGTTTGCATGCAATCGTAATTGCATCTTAAATTGTGAAAATATGCAACACTCACATTTCTTCTTGAATTTTATGATTTTAATCTGCAATGTAGGAATCAATGTCTCTCTCCAATAATATTTGATATTAGGGCTGATAACATTTCTCATTTTGACCTATATTCATCCAATAATCTCTTTTGACAAGGAAGAGTTAGTTAAATGAAAGTCAGTTTCAAATGGCCCAAATATTTTGGAAAAAAAAAATGAGAAGTCCATATCAGGATTGGGTAAAACCTTTTGTTTTTTTTTTAACCACCATGTTGATTTCACTTTTTTGAGAAGTGAATCTTTCATTCATTTTTAAGTTTTTGATGTTTTCATTAAACATACATAAAAATGATGAATATTTGTTACAAGTGGATATTTTGATTTAATTAACTTCTAACATTAATTTCACAAATTAGAATAATGCTTTACAAAGTGATTATTGACCTAGTCAACTATCAAAACACAAAGGAGAAATTAGTGTACTTAGTTGATTTTGTGTGGATCTGAAGGAGTCTGGGTGATCTAGATGTAGGAACAGGCTAAGACTGGGAGCTGAAAAATGCTTCATTGCAAGAATATGGCACCTAAGACTGAATCTGGTCAAAAACCGTATAAATCAGGTCAAAAGCTGTCTGTATGGTTCTGACTCTACTATACGGTCTTGGCCCTTCTTGGATTCTAGGTCTGCAACTTCCTGAGTGCTTCGCCTGCTTGGAAATGACTGTCGTTGCGTGTCGGTCTTCTTCGCTCACTTTTAGAATGGCTCTGTAAACTCTGCTCAAACCCTATAGTGCAAGATGGAGTTCCTCCAAAACAAAGTTAGGTGGGTTGTGGGCACCCCTGTGCACCACCGATGTTGCCACTACTCCAAAGAGGGCTCAAACCACACATCATTCTCCTAGCATGTGATATCTACCATCGTGCAATCAGACTTGACAATCGTGCTTTGACAATGCTTCACTTGAGTTTCACACTTGTTCAAATACTTGGGAAGAGTCACTTTGCTTGCTTGTTGGATGAAGATGGAGACTCCTAGACTTGGAAGGAGACTTTATACCAATATATGGTGCTTTCTTAATGGATATGCATCAGTTATTTCATTGTTTAGGGAGCTTTGAGTGCCTTTAGTGCTTGCTTTTACATGAGGAGTTCATAAAGTGCCAGGTTACCAAATGAGGTGTGATTTACTTGCTTATATATGCTTCTCAAGGTTGTTATGTCATGAAAGGCCGACCAAGGGGGGATATTTTCTCATAAAAATATGATGGAATTGAAATAATTAACTCAATACATGTCGGTCCAAAACCGTACATTAGGGTCAGGATTGACATTTTACAATACCGACCACAAAGATGTTTTTGGACCGGAGGGAGAAAAATACATTTTGACTTTCTGGGAATAAAGCATGATTGTTTTTAGATGTATTTTCTATGCAGTTAAACTTCAAAGAACTGACGACAGAGAGGTGTGCCAAGTTAAGCAAGTGCATGAAGGTCTATCAAGGTGTGTCAAGCAAAAGTGAGGAGAGTGCATTTGTCCATGCAAGTGTGCAATGTCAAGATCAACGGTGTCAAAGGATGATTGCCAAATTTGAGTGTCTACACATATAAACCATTTGAACGCCATTCCTTCCAAATGCAAGGAAGTCACTTCTATCACTTCCTCATTAGTTTTAACTGAATTTAAATGCAAATACTAATTAGTAATCACTACCAATTCAACAATTTTTCCTAGAATAAAAGCATATAATATTTATACTAAATTGCCAATACGTTTTGGATATGGGTACGGATACGAAGTATCCGATATGCGGGTAAAGCAAAAAAAAATTGGCCTCGAATACGGCGTTGGATAATGCTGTATAAAATATATATAAATTCTAGCCTAATAAATAGGAATTAACTTCATATTATGCATATGAAAAACAAAACAAGCTAAATAACCACAACAATCTACTCATACATTTCATAATTTCACAAGCATCATCCCTACCATATCTAGTTGAGGTGTTTATTACATTTATCTCATACATGCTATTTTTGTCCTTGTTTTTTATGGCTTCTGTTGGGTACCTTCCATAGAATAATGCTGCTACAAAAACTGTAATTCCTGTTGCTATGATATATTAAATTTAAAGTAGGAAAAAAAAATTAATACTATTTTAGGCCTAGAAACGGCTGGGCGGGTCTAGGTACGTCTGCAGACATACCCTGTCGTACCAAGACACGCCCAGCCGTTTCCAAGGTGTTTCCAAGCACGTATCCGAGTCATACCCTATCAGGTGCCCTTACCATTTTCCCCTCAAACATGTACATCTACAGTAATAGGAGCCTCCATCAAATACAATGGACCAATAAACATAGCCAAAGATGTTCTAAAGACTAAATAGGCAATGGATTTAAAGCACCAATCAATAACTTCATCTGGGTTGTTGACACTAAACTTTGGAAGGTCACTTTTGGCATTTGTTTTATTACATATATGATTCTATGAATGTCTATGTTCATAATCAACCTGTAAATTGTTCCTTTTTCTTCAACAAAAATTAGTAGCGGGATATCAGCATGACTTTGTTCACTAAAAGGACTACTAGACTAATTTTGGTCAAGAATAATTGCCTGTATGAATTGAATTATCGTCATTTCTAGATTATTTAATGATTGTTTCATCCATGCAACTTTGTTTAGTAAACCCACCAATTTCATGTTTGAAGTATCAACATTATAATTCATTGTTCGTAATTTATTGGTCATAGTTGGTTATCTTGGTGTATTATGTGAATATCTCTATCAAACATGTGAACATCATTTTGCACTGGCTCAACAAAGCTTTGAAGTTGTGTTATTTTTCTTGGATTTTTGCTTGTTTCTTATACTAGGAAGATTTTTTTTATGATTTTGAACTTTTTTAGGGTAATTGGAAACATCACTGATCTAGAAGCATAAAGGAAAAAACAGCAAGAAGATAGAGATGCACAAAACTGCACTGATTCGAATGACTTAGGCAGGTGTATTTATCATTAGGAGAAGTAGCTATATGATCTTCAGTTACAACTATTTACAACCTCCTAACTGTTTAGAACCATACAGGTTCATTATATATATTCAACACCCCCCCTTAATGACAAACCTCGAAACAACACCAAGTTTATCTCTAAACTTGACAAACAACAAAGGACCAAGAGGTTTAGTCATTACATCAGCAGGCTAATCTGCAGATGGACAAAAATGCAGAGAGATTTCACCAGAATCAACCAACTAGCGAATATAATGATGATGAATCTCAATATGTTTAGTGCGGGCATGATAGATAGGATTCTTCACCATTTTTAGAACACCTTGATTATCACAAAAGAGTGAAAGAGGTGTTGCAGCAGCCTGGGGAAACTGAAAGTCAGTCAGAATCCGACGAAGCCATATTGCTTCGCAACTGGCACTAACAACAGCCTTGTATTCTGCTTCCGTAGAAGAGATGGCAACAGTAGGCTGAAGTTTACTTTGCCAAGAAACAACTCCTGAACCAAAAGAGAAGATATATCCTGTGGTAGATCGTCGAGTATCTACAGATCCTCCCCAATCAGAGTCAGTATAGCCAATCAACCTGAAATCTACAACTCTCTGATATAGAATGCCAAAGTCAAGAGTTCCTTTGACATATCGTAGAACTCGTTTTGTTGCTCCCCAGTGAATGAGTTTCGGTTTAGATAAAAACCGAGAGAGATAACTGACAGCAAAACATAGATCCGGTCGTGTAGTTGTTAGATAGATCAAACTACCCACCAACTGTCTGTATAATGATTCATCGACCGGTGGTGAATCATCATGAGCTAAGAGTTTCAGCCCTACCTCCATAGGTGTAGAAGAAGAATTACAATCATACATTTGAAATTTTTGTAGCAGGTTAGTGGCATACTTAACTTGAGATATGAAAATCAAGTGATCAAGTTGCCAGAATTCTACACCAAGAAAATAGTGAAGGAGGCCTAAATCAGTCATGTCAAAAGCAGCACATAAATCTGATTTTACCTTATGAATTGCAGCATCTCCACTGCCGGTGATGGCAAGGTCATCAACATACACAATAAGAATCACAATGTCATCATCATTGCTTTTGACATAGAGATTCGGATCAGAATGACTCCGTGTGAAACCTGAATCTCTGAGATGTTTATCTATTTTTATGTACCAGGCTCGAGGAGCCTGCTTAAGTCCATACAAGGACTTAATCAATCTGCATACCAGATGCTCACTACCACGAGCCCGAAAACCCTCAGGCTGTGTCATATACACCTCTTCCTCCAAATCCCCATTCAGGAAAGCACTTTTGACATCCATCTGATATACTTTCCAACCAAACTGAGCTGCAAAAGAAAGAAGAAGTCGAAAAGTGACCATCTTTACAGTAGGAGCAAATGTTTCTTCATAATCTATCCCCTCCTGTTGCGAAAAACCTTTCGCAACGAGTCGAGCCTTGTACTTATCCAAAGTACCATCTGCTTTGCACTTGATTTTATACACCCATTTACAGCCAATGGTGTGTTCCCCTGGAGGTAATGGCACCAACTTCCAGGTATTATTTTTAATCAAGGCATCATACTCTAGTTGCATGGCAGTTTCCCATTCCGGTATGCCTCGTGCTTCAGAGTATTTATGTGGCTCATGAATATGAAGAAGATCAGAAGCAAGAGCAAATTGAGCGTGCTCAGAATAATCAATTTGCTTACCAGTTCGTCGAGACCTTCCATCTAAGAGAGGAGACAATTCTTCCTTCCTCAAATCCTGAATAGTGGAGTAAAACCACTTAGGCCTCCGCTGAACTGAAGATGTGGTGGTTGGTTGTGGTGTTTCTGGAAGAGAAGCCAATGGAAGTTCCGGAGGAGAAACCAACGCAAGTTGATTTCCTGGAGACTCAACAATCTCAGTGGAAGATTGGCCAGACTGTCCTGGAGTCTGTGGAGGAGTATGAGAAGAACCAGATTCATGATCAGGCAAGGAAAGAGTACCAAACTCTGTTATGACACCTTGTTGATCGCTGCCCCTTGGCTGGTCCCCTTGCTGATTACAACCAAAGAAAGACTTTGTTTCTTTTACATCAACATCTCGACTAATAATGATCTTATTAGTGGAAGTATCAATCAACCTATAGGCTTTAGATTGATCACTATAACCAGCAAAAAAATATCTAGAACATTTGGAATCTAATTTACTCTTATTTTCAGGAACCAAAGTATAAGCAGCTGAACCAAAAACACGAAATGTTGATACCTCTGGTTTGATGGTGGACCAAGCTTCCTCCGGTGTGATGTCCTGCAAAGCTTTGCAAGGACTCCGATTGAGTATATAAACAGTTGTGTTAACAACTTCTCCCCAATATTTATAGGGCACTCCTCGACTGTGCATCATGCATCGAGTCATCTCCATGATGGTTTTGTTCCTCCGTTCTACCACCCCATTTTGCTGCGGGGTATAAGGGGTTGTCAACTGGCGTTGAATCCCTTCTTTACTGCAGAAATCTGCAAATTGTTTAGAGGTAAACTCACCCCCATTATCGGATCTCAAAGTCTTGATCCGCCGGCTGGTTTGATTCTCCACCAAGGCCTTGAACTTGACAAAAGAAGCAAAGCAATCAGACTTCTTCTTCAAAAGATAGACCCACATCTTCCGAGAATAATCATCCACCAGCAAGAGAAAATAACGTGCACCAAGGACTGTGGGAGTCTTCCACGATGGCTCACATAGATCTGCATGTACAAGATCCAAGAGCCCCTTTGCACGCCAAGCACCTTCAGAGGGAAAAGGCTTCCGCTTTTGTTTTCCTGCAAAACAACCAGCACACATGTCTTGTTTCTCCTGAATAGGAGGCAAACCAACAACCATGTTGGCTCTATGAAGGCGGGCTAAATACTGAAGGTTGAGATGGCCATATCTTTCGTGCCATAAAACACTGGTATTGCCTTCCACAACTAAGGCATGCAAGTTGACCGTGGCAGGATCAACAAGTCTATATAGACCACCATGCCCAATTCCCAGGGTAACAACCTTATTTTGCTTGATGTCTGACACAATACATTGTTTACCAGAAAAGTTTACAGAGATATTGGGATTATCAGTTAGTTGACTGATAGATAACAAGTTCTTATTCATGTTAGGCACATATCTAACATTTTTTACAAGCAATCTGGTATTATTATTTAGCATAATACGAACATCCCCAATACCCTCTACAGCATGTGATCTTCCATCTCCTAAAGTAACTGAATCAGAAGAACAAGAATTAAAATTGACATACCAGTCTTTTTGACATGTGAAATGTCGTGATGCTCCAGAATCAAAGAACCAACATCGAGTAGGGCTGCCATTACCCGTGCAAGATGCCATGAGAGCATATTCTTCTTCTGACTCGTGTTCAACTGTAGCCACATGTGCCTGCCCCTTCTGCTTCTTCAGGGCATTGAGTCTTTTCCGACAGTCTTTCTTCACATGACCAAGTTTATGACAATAGTAACATTTCACTTGATATTTAGGAGAGGAAGAGGATGTCTCAGCCTGTCGTTTATACTTTCCTTTAGATTGAGCAGCAAAAGCGCTCTCAGATTGTCCAGAAGTGGACTCTTGAACCTGTGTCTGTCTTCGTTCCTTTTGCAACAGGTAGGAACTCACCTTGTCAAACGTAAGAGTTTGACTCTCCGCCATTAAATGAAGTGCCTCCACAAATGACTCATACGAAGAAGGCAAGCTATTTAGAACCAAAGCCACCATATCATCATCGTCCACCTTTTTATTTATGGAAGATAACTGGTCTCGGAGATCTTTCATCCGAAGTAGGTGCTCAGATAGCGATCCACCTTCTTGTAATTTTACGGAAAAGAGCATATTTTTCAGGTATAAAACCCGACTCTTTTCTGACGTCTGATATTTACCCTTCAGACTGGCCCACAACGTGCTTGCCACAGTGGCATTCCGCACTTCCGGTATCATATCATCCGATACCGACAACTTGAGAAGCAATAACGCTTCCTTATGACGTTTGTCATAATCCTCGAAGTTCGTCGTTGGTCGACTTTCATCACCCTTGATTATTTTATCACAATCACGAAACTCCGCAACCGTTAAAATCTTATGACTCCAAACATTGAAATTAGTGCCCGTTAATTTTTGCGAGTCAGGCAGAATAAGATTTGAAATATTTGCCATTTTATTATGAAAATAATAAAAATGGAAATAAAGTCTTTTGCCCACCAAATAAAACAAAACCACTTTATGCCAATACGTGGTAGAAAGTAATTAAACAGCAATTTATGCAAATACGTGGCAGGGAAATCAAATACTTGCAAATACGTGGCAGGGGAACAAATTATACAAACAGTTTGTATAATATTTGTTCCCGACTTTACCTTCCTTTCTGGGCACGTTTTTATCCACACGACTTTAAATTTGCGAACTGTCTGGTCCATGACAGCAAACTGGGCATGTTTTCTCCACGAACTTTCCAACGACTTCAACAGCAAACTGGGCAATGATGGGCACGTTCCAACAGCACAACGACTGAGTCTCCTGAGCAGCAAAACGATTTTTGCCTGACTGCAGTCAAAACGCTGGACTCCTTTTCGTTCGATTTTTTCAGACACTCAAAAAAAACGTGTTTATCTTCTGCTTGCGTCAACCACACTGTCGACCCCTCCTTTCATTGATGCCTATGCTCTGATACCACTGTTAGATCTAGAAGCATAAAGGAAAAAAAAAGAAGAAGATAGAGATGCACAAAACTGCACTGATTCGAATGACTCAGGCAAGGTGTATATATCATTATGGGAAGTAGTTATATGATCTTCAGTTACAACTGATTTACAACCTCCTAACTGTTTAGAACCGTACAGGTTCATTATATTATTCAACAAATCGCAACTGAAATTGATGACTATCTGTGAATGGAATCTATAAGCACGTTCTGTTCTCTCGAACAGAATTTATAACTAAATTGAAACCTTTGCAGCAGAAAATATTCCTAGGCAAGAGAGAATAGAATAATGGAAAATATATTATATATAGATTAATATAAAATAAAATAAGATGAGATGATAAGGAAAGTTCAATTAATGAGTATATATAAACAAGGGAGATGTGTGTATTGGGACGTCCCCCAAAAGATAGTGGTTATACCTTTGCAAACTGATTAGGATTATAACATAGGAATTGTTTTACAAACTGTTTGGATTATATATATATATATATATTCCTCTTTATGTTTGACCCCATGAAAAGATTAGGAGTGACACTAACCTACCAATCCACCTGCACCCTCAATAAAAAAGTGTGCGTGAGGATTGAACACTTAACAACTAAGATTTGCAATCATGTCTTAAGAATGTAACAGTATACTGTACATAATCCAAGGTATAGGCAATAAACGTAATAATAATATTTTATATTATCATCACCTAGATACATTAGAAGCTGAACAGTCATCTTGAAGATGAACTTAACAGTCATTTCACATTGATAAATATGTACTTTGTATCACATTTTCAAATGAATGAGAATTGGGTTTCACTCTTTCATTTCCATTTCTTGGCCTTACATTGGTATCAGTCTTCTAGAGCCATGGCTCATTCAATCCTCTGTTGTCCTCCACCCACTGCAAATAATTCCTAGCCAAATAATCATACCTCATTTTTTTCCTTTTCATAGGATTTCAACCCTGTGCAGGCTGTACAGTTCTTCAAAAACAATAAATTAATCTTTTGAAAGTGGGGCATGTGTACCATAGCTGGCACACAAAAGTTTTCAGCACTGTTATTTTTATTTAAGGGCTGGAAATGTGCCAGTGTCATTGATAGGACAAAACATTTTCACAACTACCTAAGTACCAAGTACCACTCAACTCACACGTGCTTTAACGTCTCTTTCATGTACTGACGAGTATATTAAAAGGATGAACTTCTTCCACATAACGATAAGTATATCGGAAGGGCGAGTATATCAATAGGTTTAGTATATCGGTATGGTGGTATATAGAATGGAGAACCTATTGGAGTGATAAAGATCCAATCCATCTCCCTTTGTTAGCAAAATGCATTCAATCACATCAATTGTTGGTATAATCACTAACTTAGAATGGTGGCAAAGCAAGTAGAAAATACTCCGATATTCAATGACTTGCAGCTTGACATTTGTAACGGAGACATGATTAGCTGAATCAACAACAGAGCCAAAATTACAAATCTAGAAGCATAAAACTTCCACAGCATTGGCTTTGATAAGGGCCTTGGTCGATGGAGATGTGTTTCGTCACATAAAAGCGTGCAATAGTCAATGGGAAGCACTATAGAAATTCAAAGATTTGTATGATTCCCATTCAAAACTAAAATCTATCAAATTGCAGTTGAAGTTGTTCAATCTTGAGCTAAAAAACGGTGATGTTATAAGTTTGGCTTCACAAATCCGAGCAATCAAGGATGATGTTGAAGTTGTCCATGCAAAAATTGATGTATATTTGACTGCTGCCATAAAATTTATTCTTCCCATGTACTCAACCTATTTAGAGTTTTTATAGGCAAGCAATCTGTTGAAGATCACTATGTTTTGATCCTACATTGCCAAGATACGGGTACGGGTATGATATGCAGATACGGCAATTTTAAAAAACCTTTGGGTACAATACGTCCGTATATATATATATATATATATATATATATATATATATATATATATATATATATATATTCATAATGTACATCTACTCATTTTACTCATTTTTTAGTCCATAAAAAACTGAAATAGTAATACAAAACTTGAATCAATGTTCAAAGAATCAAAACATTCAATATACTTAAGACTTTGCATTTTTATTGATCATGTGGCTGCCATACATATGATATACGAATATCATGTGAACATGAATACGAACAAAACTTGAAATTTGAAAAATATACTAGGATCCATGTTCAACTTTTCAAAACATACAATATACTTAAAATTTTACATTTCATTGTTCATGTGGCTGCCATACATATGATATAGGAATACAAACAAATCTAGAATATATCATCTAGATTTTCCTCAAAATCAAGTTCTTGTGTGCCACTTGCGCTAGCTCCACTCTCATTATCTCCACTCTCCGCTCCTTGCTTTATAGCTTTTTGTGGTGATTAGGGTGGTTTATTTTATTCATTTTATTTTCAAGGTTCGGTTTTAGTGATTAGAAAAATCAAAAAATTAAAAGAAAAATGAATTAAAACCTTTAAAAGACGTATTTAGGAAGGGATACGCCACGGATACCTTTGGGTACCTCCCGGATACGTCACGGATACGTGATGATGTATCTAAGACGTATCCGGGAGCTACCCACATGTATCCATGGCGTATCCGTATTCGTACCAGATACGTATCAAACAGGATTCATGGGGGGTCAGGGCATATCCTGGCAACGTAGTTTTGATCAATTGGATGACAAGATGGTAGAAAGAGAAAAGGCCTTTGTTAGAAAGAATGAAACCACAAGAGAGCATTAGCTATGCTCAACAAAAGGGCAACTCTTCCAAGGCTTCCTCTTGTAAGAATGAAGGAAATGATAGAGGTAAAGTAAGATATAGAGGACAAGGAAGCAAAATTAGTAAAAACAATGGTCAACATCAGCAAAATGACTGATAAAATTTGTTTTGCAAACAATGTGGTAAAAAGGGAGTCGTGATGCTCACGAATGCAAAACACCGTGGGACAAGATTGAAGCCTATCAAAAATAAGAAGTAACAAATAAGGAAAAGAAACAAATCACAGAATCAGACTCGTCTTAGTTCACAAGTGAAGGTTTGCTTACAATTTCAGATGATGTCAACTATGCCTCAATGAATTCAACCTGGTTCGATGCTTGCCTCCTAGATACTAGTTTGGTTGCCACACCACGAATTTCAGAAGGGACTTCTTTAGGGAGTTTGTAATGTCCCTTTTGGGCTCAAATTTGAGGAATTTGGATTTTCCCGAAAACCCTGATGGAACATTGCTGGAAATGATGACAGCCACATGTAGAAAATCTGATTTTTATGACAGCAATCTGATTTTATGCAATAATTAGGGCAGTGAGCTGTTTTAGGTCCACAGAACCCTAAGCGACCTAGGTTAAATTCAGATTTTAGTATCTCCGACACACAAATCTTCAAAAATACATTAACAACATGAAACCCTTGATGAAATTATGCAAATAAATGCTTCAATAATAAAATACAGATAGTTGTAATTAATTAATTGCTCAAAAACAATTTAACTTCAAAAATCCATATCTTCATAAATACTTGGAGATAAAATGCAAATGATAACTCAAAATGACCACAAAAATGGCAGCTATCAAACAAAATTAGATTCCAATATTTCCAACCACCAAAACCCACTAAAAAGTGATCCTGAAATCTCCAAATAGGTCGCTCAAGCTGAAAGTGAGTGTGGCAGCCCCAAAAAAGTGTGCTCTAGCTGGAATTTGTGCCCTAGCACTGATGGCAACCCTTGTTCTGAAATTCGGAATTTGAAACTCACTTGTGACTCCCGGATGAAGCCATCAATGCAACAAATAAGGGTTTTCGTCCTCAAGTGTTGTAACTATTGAGGGTTTTTGTCCCCAATAGGATCCAATGAGCGATTTTGTCCTCAAAGGCTGAAAATGAGAGCTCAATGCTCCAATTTCCAAGAGAAAAGTATTAAGATTCACCAGATGATCCTTACAATGAGCCCCAACATTTACTTTTACAACATTTTTCTTTATTTCTCTTGTGTTGCACTCCATGTGGGACACTTTATTTCCTTTTTAACATTTACTTTTCCCACTTAAAGAGGGACTTACCTCCCCTTTTAAACATTCTTTTTCTTTAGTATTTAAAAACACTTTATTTTAATAATAATATTATTAAGTTTCCCATAAATAGAGTTTTTTGGGTTCAACTTAAAAATATTATTAAGTATTTTTAATTTAGAAAAGGGGACATTATAGAGTTTCATGAAAAAAGACATAATCATGTATACTTGGCAAGTAGAGCAAGTTTGTTCCTTGAAGGAAAAGGAACAATTCGCCTCAAGTCACCTAGACTTCCAAATTCCATGTCAATGTCAAGCCAAGAATGCACTGAAAATCAACAGATGAATTTGGTGCAAGCCAAAGTTTATAGTCATTTAATTAAACAATGAAATGACCATAAAATAAATAACATGTAATGTGCCCTTTTCTAAATTAAAAATAATTAATAATATTTTTCAGTTGGACCCAGCCAATTCTTATATTGGGACAACTTCATATTGTTATTATAAAACAAAAAGTATTTTTAAATACTCTTATGAGGCCAATCTTCTTAAGGGAAGATTAAAAAGTGCATTGGGCTTCTAATTCATCCTTGGCGCCAAAAAGGAGGATATAAAGGTAGATCGAATGGCCTAAGAAAGGTTATGCATGTTTATTTCAAAGATTGATATCTTGGGTTCGTGCACGGCGTGCCCTACACTCCATTGAAGACGAAGACATTTGGTGTGGATTAACTTTGAGGACAAAAAGCCTCATTGGATCCTATTGGGGACGAAACCCTCAATAGTCACAACACTTGGGAACGAAAACCCTCATTTGTTGCATTGGTGGCTTCATACGGGAGTCACAAGTTGACTTAATTGGTGGAGTTTTGGAACAACAAGGTGTTTATCCGTGCTTAGGGCACTCCTACTTCAACTAGGGCACTTTCTAAGGTGTTGGCACCCTTCCTTCTTTGGAGTGACCCACTTGGGAAGTTCGAGATCAATTTTGAGAGGGTTTCCATGGTTGGAAAATTGTAATTTCGTTTTCATTGGATAGTTGGTCTCTTCAAGATCATTTTGAGCATTGGTTTGTGTTGAAACTCCAAGTATTGATGGAGTTATGAATTTTTGAAGTTTCATTTGTATTTGCACTTGAAATAAATCTACAAAATACACATTTGCTGCAGATTTCATCTTGTTGGATTTATTGAGTATTTGGGGTATTTCTATGTTAATTTTCAGCCCATATTGCATGTGAACGATTGTTCCTTAGTGTTGGTACAGTTCACTGCCCTAGAGGGATATTAATTAATGTTCTAAGCTTATTTTGATACCCTAAAAGTGTAATTTCCAGTTCACTGCTAGGGTTTCTAGTATTGTTGGATCTGTTATAAAAATCAGATGATTTTCAGTTGGGTGTTGGTGTATTTTCAGATCTAATTCTTAGGGTTTGTGGCCAAAACCTTATTTTTCGGTTTAAGCCCTAGAACGGGACATTACATAACCAACAATGTGACTGTTGAATTCATCTTCAAGACGACTATTTAGGTTCCACATGAGAAAAAAAAATACTACACCTAGGATTATGTACAATAATATTACATCCCCTTTATCTATATGGATTACAATGAGACCAAGCATGCCCCTGAATTTTTCAAATTTCTCTCTTCCAAGCATATTTGTTTGAGTATTCACTTGTTGCTTTGTAGTTGGACAATGTAGCAATTTGACGTTGTCAACTTTCACATAATTCCAAATCAATTGGAATTTGGTGTTGATGTGTTTGTTTAAACGTGAAATATTGGATTCTTTGCCATTTGAATTGCAAGGTGTTATCAACCATGGGTGGTGTTGATGAAACATGTTTTACCTGTAAATCTACAAGAATCCTTCTGAGCCATAGTATTTCCCCAGCTGCCTATGAAGCTGCCATTTATTCTACCACTAAAGACTTCGTTGGCACTTACTGCTTCTTTGAATTCCAAGTGATGATTGTTGATCACAGATTCATCAAGTAACCTGAAGTCATTTCCCATCTTCAAAATCGCCTCCATAGTGTGAATCCAAATATCCAACTAGTTTGGAGTATGCTGCCTTGGAGCAGTTTAACCCAAAATTCAGTGTTCCCTTTATATGTCAAAGAACTCTCTTTGTTGTTACTCAATCACTTTCTCTAGGTTGTTGCACGAATCTAGAAAGAACACCACAGGCAAAAGAAATGTTTGGTTTAGTTGTGGTTAAATAGATAAGACTTACAATGAGTTGTCTATACTTAGTTGTCTCTACGAACTTTGAAGTATCATCTGATGTCAACTTTAAATTTTGTTCCATGGGCGTGCTGAGTGGTTTGCAATATGTCATTCCAAAATTGCTCAGAATTTCACCAAAGTATTTTTGTTGTGTGATGAAAATGTACTTTGATTTTTTAATCCTTCACTACTATCTATTTGAAACCCTCATTCACTTCTCATTCCATAAACTCAAGTCTTCGCCCAGTCAATACCTTGGTTGGTGATAACTCTAACACTGCAGAAGGGAACAGGCTATCACTTGGGCAATACTTTTTGTAGAGGATTGTATTTCAAAATACTTTTGAGTAAATTGTGTTTTGTGACATCAATTTGAAAGACGATCAAGACCTAGCAAGGAGATGAGGCTTTGTATCAAGAAAATGAGGCACCAAATACATAGAAAAAGTTCCCAGAATGGGCAACACAATATTGACTTCACAACTACCCCTATGGATTAAGAGGGGAATGTGACAGTATTGTACATAATCCTAGGTGTAGGTAATACATGTAATAATAATAGTTTATATTATTACTACCTAGAAAAATTAGATGCTAAACAGTCATCTTGAAGATGAACTTAATAGTCATTTCATGTTGATAAATATGTACTTTGTATCACATTTTCAAGTGAATGAGAATTGGGTTTCACTCTTCCATTTCCTGGCCTTATAAAGAATACTTAAAAGTTAAAACAGTGAGTTACATTCAAGTATAAATGGAGATTGAACATCAGTCGCTCCTTAATAAATATGACAGCATATTAGGGTTGTGCTAAAATCTTATCCCTCAAGAAATATATGTTATCTTCTTATATGAAGAATAATTCAAGAATGCTTGCACTTCATATTTGGGTGCCAAGTGTGAAAGAATAAGTGCTATGATGACCCTATCTTCTTCATTTATGTCATATTCTTTTCAATTAATACATGAATCACTTTTCTTGCAAAGGAATTATTGGATATTGATAGTTATAATTTATTATCTCCTCGACTAATAAAAATATTTATAATACAGGCATATATTGTAATGTGATTTCCAACCAGTAACTACAATGATAGGAAGCACCTTTAACACGGTGAAAAAGGAAAAAACTATATAAGTAATATTAATCATTATTCAAATAAATGGTCCTAAATATAAACAAAACAAATACTTCAAAGTGACCATAAATGCCCATCTAAATGGTCTGTCAGATATACTACCTTGAAGAATCTAGCTAAGTACAACTAATTGAAACAATTTGATTTTAAGCAAAAATTAAACGGAGAACGATTTATGCAAACACTAAGACTACATTGAGTAGCTTGCAGGAATGAAAAATTCTAGTAAGAAGGTTGGCAAGCAATAAATCTTCAAAAAGGTTTCCAATGGCCATAAAAATACTTGAGCAGATCTTTGATCTTCAATGCACCTTCAAATGTTAAGCAAATCAGTCCAACGAATGGATATAAGGAGCAAATATATTCCATTATAGACTTGAATGTAATGAAACCTAATTTGTGGACGACTATAGCCTGAGGTGAAAGAACTTCTCAAGAGCATTACCAAGAAAACTGCTCTAGGAATGACAAAAGTCAAGAAACTAGCTATGCGGATCTGCAATTAACTCAAAGACAATCCTATGACAATGTTAAGTTGCAAGGCAATATTACTTGGCACGAAATTTGTTTTATATATGAGCACCAAGGCTATACAAACTGAGTGAGATTCAAGTGGGTGGTAAAAAGTTAACAGGAGGGATGTCAAATGAATGCAAGTAGACACACGTACAAATGCTAATGATGCACAAGTATAAACCGACTTGCTATAAGCAATCATGTATGGTCTACAAAACATGCTTTACTCTTGTATCATAAAAATAAACACACACTTAGTCACATGAATGTATGGGTGTGTGCACATGCACATGCAAGTGTATGGGTATTTATACAACAATAGTTGACTGTGCATAGCCAATCTACAAGGAAATCAACCCAAGTACCAATATCAAATCATGACATTGGTGTAGGTTCTAGTACTTTGCGTAAGTATTTTAAGAGTTGCTTAAACAACAAAGATCTGCATCTCTGATCTTGAGATTGGGATTATTTTCATGGAGTAAAATGATAGAAAAAAAGCATAATCACCCAGAAACTTGTCCCCTGACCCATGGTGCTCGTTTCCCATATCAGAAACGCGTCCCTGTCTCAGAGACATGTATGAGAATGTCTTTAGACAGCAGGGAGCTTGAGGTAACATCTGTAGAATCTAGATGTCTCTGAAACATATTTTTAAAACTAGTAAACCTTCTATAGAAGACTCTTAAATGTCATAGAAGACAGATACACAAGCAAAATAGGTATGTATTATTTTTCTTGAAAATATACAGGCATATTTTGCAGCAGAGCGTTTTATAATCCAGGTTCAACGTGGTACTAGTAAGAAGAGAAAACAATAAGAGGCATTAAGAGGTTCGCATATAGAACTTTCATCCATTGATCTATGTGTGAAACAGCAGCACCCCATGTTAATAGCTTGTGCTACTAAACTAGAGTGTTTCCTAATTTGACTTTGCAAAAAAAAATTAATAAGAAAATACAGGATAAAGGAATTCTTTATAGTATTCAGCATATGCCAAAAGGCCTTCAAGTTTATCCATCTATTGTTTGACCATTTAAATTAAGTAGGACTATTGCATACAACGATGTGTGGGAGCAAAGATTAAATAATTATTTTGAACAATCCCAGACATATGATCTCTAGAAATGTGGATTAGAGCTGTCTCCAGCTATGTTGCCAGGAAACGGAAACGGAAATGGAAACGGGTACGAAACGTGGAAACGGCAATTTTCAAAAAACCTTGGATACGAAACGTCGACGGAAACGTCCGTACAATATATTATTAAAAAATAAAATAAAAATATATATATATGCATAGTACTCATTTAGCAAGAGAAAAATGAGAGTGTGATTTAGAATGGACCCAAGAGGTCATTATATAGCTTTTAGGAAGTGTGTTTAGCAAGTCTAGGTAGTTGTATTAGGGTTAGGGTTCATTTAAAGCAAGGTTTTTTTATTTTATTTTTAAAAAAGTCATTTTTTAAAAGCAAAAACCGTTGGAAACGCCAAAAACATTTCCGGAAACGTTTTTGGCGTTTCCCCCCCGTTTCCCCCGCGTTTCGCGTTTCCGAAACGTTTCCAGGCAGAAACGTGGGCCCTTTAGGCGTTTCCTGGTAACAGAGGTCTCCAGTAACCTTATGGAGTCCAAAGGTTTTATTATTTGATCTTGTTTGATAAACCTGTTAAATCGGCTAGTTCTAATGTTTATTGACCATTCATATATTGGGTTTCTCATTTATAAATACTTTCAATTTTTTATATAACATATTGCAATGTTTTTATTTAGAACTAAAGTTTATATACATTTTTAAATATATATATAGTTGCACTTCCATTTACCCTTGTATCCTATTTTTTGAAATATGATGTTCCAGTTGCACCATTCCCATAGAGTATCCTGTACCCATTCCCATGTCCTGTACCAGGGCCTGTATCCCATCTCCGGGTGACTGAGACAAAAAATTAAAATACTCAATCTTAGAGATTTGAAAATGTTTCAAACTAAGTTGAGAAAAAATTCACATGTGAGTTACACAAAAATAATAGAAAAGGCATGTTTTAAGAAATTATAATAACTCTAGCCCAGCCTACTACTTTTAACTATTAATTAGTTTGATTTGAGTATAGCTTTAATTGAAACAGATCAAAAAGAAAACCTAAAACCACATTAAATCAACACTTAACTACTTTATTGACACATTGCAACACTTCATGCAAAATGACGATATAGAACTTGGACATGCTGTAGCAGTAATTTTCTGTGTCCACAACTACAGTTGATGAAATGTGGTGGCATAACATTCACTGTTAAAGAATAAAAAGGATTAGATTGGGATCCATGCCCATACACACATTGAGAGGTGCAAAAGTTATTCATCCTCAATGAAGAGATTTACACATACATGATGAGTTTAAAAAATTGTTGCAGTAGGAAGGCAAAGTTTTGCTTATGTTGAGATGTGCTTCATTGTGGTTGTTAAAACTGTTATTTGTTGTAGAATGTTAAGTACGGCTTTTACAATTTGTCAAAATACGTATATTTCAATAGAAACACAAAAATGAATATATTATGAATACACATCCCATATCTTTGCCCTGTAAGGTAAAAATTTTGACTTCTTCAACACAATTTATTCACTTTGCAGGACCTTCTGAGAATGATACAAACCCTCCTCCTTGAGCACAGTTGGGCTCCACTTTAGGTGAGATTTCCATACAAGACCATGAGGGACCACCAACTCCCAAGCCGGCAACTGCACTGCATTTTAAAGTGTGGCTGGTTAAAAAATTGGCAAGGAATGAGTTTTGACTTGATTGGAAAATGGTGAACCACATTCATTGCTTAACTTTTGGTACTAAGGAAATATATGGAGCTTTGTAGTATTTCCTCTCGTTAGTCTGTTTTAAATACAATTAAAGTTACACAATCCCATTTAAAACGATTGAATACATAATTATGGTACACCCCTTTTTGTTATAGAAGTGAGACTTTGTATAATCATCTTCCACCTATCACTTCTATTGCCCCATGTTTGAACAAAGATAGTTGTCGCAGAATATTGAACATCATTGAATCAAACCATGTCAGGCCATTTATATGGTTCCAATAGAAGCAGACAGTGAATTCTTGGTTGGCCAGTTATCTATCAAAGCTTGACTGTTAAAGCTAGGCTAGAAAATTCAGGACCAACCAATGGTTCTTGTTTGATTTATCAAAACGAAGAACTGATGTATCATGTTTCTGGCACTGTGGAGTGATAAAGAGCATTCTGCATTTAGATTATTATAGAATATAGCAATTTATTCGTTGGAATGCTGTAATGGAAAATCATGCTACTGATGACACAGCAATGTTGGAAAGATATTTGAAAACCTGTTAGGTTGCCAGCACTTCCTTTCTATGGATACATGGTGGTTGTAAAATCATTGATGGAGATCCCTCGAGTTTACATTTTACAGATATTGAAGTTTGTTGAGCCGCTTCGGCTTTCATATGTTGAATATATAATGTACTATGCAGTTTGTGAGCAGTTAGGAAATTATACCTGCCATTACCGATAGCTAAAATGTAACTATCATCCCTACGAATAAATAAGACTCTGCCTGTGACATTTGAAACAGTGCAATTTTTGCCTTCTCATTTTTCTTTTCGCTTCTTCTTCTACTAACAGTGGTATCAGAGCACTAGTTAGTCACGTTGCCATTGGAGAAAGTATGTGAGGTCGATGGTAAGGTCGACTCAAGGTAAAACTGTGGCCAAAGTCGAAGATTATCTGGTCGTGGGCTTTACAGTCGCAAATACCAGACGCGAGGGTAGAGAAGCGCGGGAAGAGAAGATTGCATTTGCAAGTCGAAGGTTACCAGTCGCGAGGGAAGAGAAGACTATTTTTCGAGGGCAAATACAGTTGCCATGAAGGAAAACAAGGACATTCGAACAACGGCAGAGCCAGTCACGAGAGAAAATGACGACAGAGTCGTGAGGACACGGCTCTTGTTTCATTCCTGTTTAATGTTGGCGTTTCTTGTTTCATTTTCCTGTTCACGAGGGAAAAAATACGTGGGATAGAGTCGTGAGGGCATCCTGTTTCATTCTTGTTTAATACTATTTTTAATATACGCCAATACAGTTCGAGGGCAGAATACACAGTTTTGAAGGCAGTTCGAGGGCAGAAGTTCTTTCATTGAAAGTCGCTGAATAATATTCATTTTCAGTAACAAAGGTATTCACCTTGTGATTTGCATTTGAATAATCAATTTCATACTATTTGCTGGTGTGGGCAACATATATTATTGTATTATTTCCGTTACTTCGGAATAATAAAATGGCAAATATTTCAAATTTGTAGTCATTTATTTACCCTTAATACCTTTACTAACCCCAAGCGCGTTCTTTATGTGAGTTTTGTGAGACAATTCCGCCATTAATGGAGGATGATTTGCAAAAGTAGAAATACATTTACTTATTTAAAGAGGTAGAAAATGCAACTAGCAAATCTAACATTAGTGCACCACAAAAGCTAAATAACATTGTAAGAAGCATAATAAACTGGATTTGAGCCATGATAAGTCATATAATATGAGGGTTTACACCCTTAAACTAGAATATACAAAACGAACCCATATATATATTGATTTAACATAGTTCACGTAGCCACATTACAGTCAAGAGGGGTCATCTTAGACCATATACAATAAATGGCAAGGACCTAACTTCTACAAATCCTTCCCCATATGAGACCCTATTTATACCTTTCCCATTTTAACCCTTGTTACAAATCCTAGTGCCATACAGAGGCTTAGAGCGTCCCTAACAACCCTTAGCACTAAGTGCTCTAAACCCTAGCATTACTACAGCACTTTGTTACTCTTCTTCTTATTCTTTTTGCATTCTCTAACTGTCTATCTCTTGCCCTCCATTTCGTTCATCTTCTATCTTATATCCTTCTGCAGGGCTCTAGCCTGAGCATCTCTTTTTATAGGATCAATACCCACTGCCATGCCTTCTCTCCTGAACGAGATCGTGTGCCAAGTGTCGATGTGGTCCTCCAATGGTGAATGCTTATCCCTTTTGCAAACCCTCCACTTTTTGTAATGATGTCTTCTGGGAATATTCCATGCGTGGAATATCTTTTTCTTGACCTCTAAGGTTCCAGGCTGGCACCTTATCCACTCATCACGCCTAGTCGGGTCCTCACGTTTTTCCTCAAGTACCTCTAGAATGCCAAATATCGGCGAAGTCTTTTAAACATGTGTTCTGCTTCCCGCACGCACCTTGGCTTCACTTAAATCCTTCTTAAACCCCTTTTGTCCTACGTGCCTTCCCCTGAGCGCCATTCTTCTTTGGTACTGAACCTGCACGTGCGCCCTTTGGTACTTAGCCAATATTTCAGGGCCCAACAAAATCTAATTTTGTTGGACTAGGAAAAATTAACGGCCACAAACTTCAATGTATGGAGCCATAAGATTCTGACACTTGTAGAATTTCGTGCTTGTGATAAGATAATCACGGGTAGCAAAGGCAGACCTACTGCAAACTTTGCAGATTATGAAAAACGTCGTACTCTTTTGCTTCTCAAGTTGTCAGTGTCGGATGATATGATATCGGCAGTGTTGAATGCCATTGTGGCAAGCACGTTATGGGACGAATCTGAAAGACAAATATCAAACATCAAAGAAGGACGGGTTTTATACCTAAAAATGCATTGTTTTCTTTGAAGTTACAAGAAGGCGGATCACTATCTGAGCACCTACTTCAGATGAAAGACCTCCGAGACCAGCTATCTTCCATAAATAAAAAAATGGACGATGATGATATGGTGGTGTAGACACCTAAAATCTACTTACGCAACCTTTAATGCTAAGATTGCACTAATTATCCTCTTTCTCATCATTTCCATAATAATTAGCATTTTTCGGCTAATTACCTAACATTCCTCTTCATATTAATTAATTAACGACCTTTTGTTAATTAATCAACCTTCCTATCATTAAAGATGTCAACGACCTTTCGTTAATTAACATCCACTTCTACCTAGTGTCAATTAATTATTCTTAATTAATTTCGACTGCTAACTTAAATCAATAAATAACCGTTTATTGAACCAATTTCCACTCTTAAATCCTCTTAATCACACTAATTTTCCTCCAACTAGCCTAAAAAGTTTATTCTAGTCTATTAATTAATCACCTCTAATTAATTATATACGCCCCAACTCCCATAAAGTGTTAACTAAAGTGTTAACTCACATGTTAGCTCACCTAGCTTTAGTTAATTAAACTAAAGTTACTTTATCATTTATCCCACCTTCACCAATTTGCTAGCCTTGGATGTTCATGCAAGCTATAAAGAACCCTCCTCCTACCTTTCTTCTTACACCTTACATTGCATTAGTCTAAGACTATAAGCATTTTAATCTTGAGTCATTCCTCCATTAGTTTGAGCTAGCCTCTCTCATCTTGCATTCATCCAATCAAAGTTGAGTAATATGGGAAGATCCAAAATGGCCTTGTAGCCATTCTTGGTGAGATTCATTCTCAATCCTTGAGATCAAGCAACAATCCACTTTGATTGCTAAATGATCTATCATAGGTTCATAGTTTTAGTTAGCAATCATAAAGAGTAGGAAATGACTTAGTATGTTAGTTTGATTTATTTCAATTTTTCATGCATTTGAAGAAGTTAGTTTCCTATAGGCTCTTATCTTGATGGTTCATTATTTAATTAGCATTTGCTTTAGAATTATGTAGGTGTTAGTTTAAATTCATCTAGCATAGTTAATTACACATGAGCACACATTCAAGGGACTCAACAATCTTACATAATTTCCAACTTGGCTTATGCATTGTCCAAGAAAATCACCTACATGGACTCAAAATGGGAATTGTGTCTGTCAGTCAAGAATTCATCGTTTTTACTTGTCGTTGTGGAACAAGGAGAGAAAGAGTCATTTTAGAAAAGTGGATGATGCATTTGTTCTCATGTTGATCGTATAACTTGATAATGATTGTAGTATCCCCATTTCAAGAGAGGCTAAGACATCATTGTTGAGTGGGATGATTGGTAAATTCAATTCCTCGCTTTCATTACAATATTCCCATTTAATGAGAACTTAAGAAAGTCGTTGTTGAGTGGGATGATTGGTATATCCAATTCCTCACTTTCAAACGTTTGGGGCTCTAATTTTGGTAGTCATCCTTATATGTCGTTAAGGTTGAAAGTAATTGTGACTCTAATAGAATGTGATACAATTGGTCAATGTACACTAGTATTTGTTAGAAAATCGCAAGAAGGGAGTTCAATTCCCCATCAACGTTGGTTTGTATACTTATAAAGATGTCCAGAAGGATGACCAAGTAAAACACACTCACCTTAATTCTTTGGGAGCCTTTACTATTGTATATGATCGAGATGCACAATAATTTATGATTAATGTAGTATATATGTGTAATGGAAGTACTTCAATATAAATGAAGATATACCAAAACATATAAAATAACTAAGCCACTTCTAGGGGGCAACCTCCACAATCTCAAATAAGACAATAATTCACAACATAATCCATATGGGTGTGTGTGTGTGTGTGTGTGTGTGTGTGTGTGTGTGTGTGTGTGTGTGTGTGTGTGTGTGTGTGTGCACGCACATGCACATGCACGCGTGTGTGCGTGTAGGGTGACGCCCCTTCATCTTAAGTAGGCCTCAAGGAATAATTAACTAATGAATGTGAAAATAAATGGTAAAGATAAATGTTATGTAAGCTATAAGTCGGTCCACACATATCACTATGCATGATAAAGGTTAAGAGTGCAACAATATGATTAGTGGCCATATAAAGCATTCACATTCAAAATACTTTCGACCAAATGTTAACTATGTTACTAGTATTCCTTCTGAGTCATGTTCTTCGACCATCCAAATCTCATGTACCAATAAGAATCCTCCACCCATGTCAAATATTTTGCATCTCTCCCTCCAATGTCCCCATTTTTCAGGACAAATATAACAATGTCCTTTGTTGATAGTTCCACATCAACATGATTGAAATGAGTAGAGCAACTTGCTAGAAAAGGAAGGCCTTAGATATGCATCATAAAGGCAACCATCCCCAACGTTGAAGCCCCTTATCTCAACATATATGGGGAAGAAAACCCCCTAAAATGTCAAGCAATTCTTCCAAAATTATTTGCATCAAGCATGGATGTTGACTATCATGTGCATGATATTATGATCCCCAAACCCAATAGAGTAGCATTGATCAGCCAACTCATGCATACATAATTAAATACCATGCAATAGCTGGATAAAGGATGGAGATTCTACAGCAAATTTGAAGGTTAAGTCGATCGACTTAGACATTATACCAAATAAAGATTCAAGGCTTTCATAGTCCATAATATGAATACAGGTTTTTTAGGAAACCTACATGAGATTTTTAATTGACATTTTGGATAATGGAATGGGGTGATCCAAAATGTGAATTAAAAATCTCACACAAATTTCTCAAAAAAAAAAATTGTTCTCTTTATATTGAATGTCTCCTCATGCATGTCAATACAAAGAAGGAACGAGATCCTCCCAATATCTTTGGTATCTTCATGGATAAATATACCTTTCCCCAAGTTGCGGAGATTGGTCAATGTAGACATGTAATGAAAGAATGGTTGAAAAAATTAAATTCATGTGTTGACTATTATTGAAGAAGTCGTCAAATAATGTCATAAGCTCCAACCCTAAGTTTCAAAAAATGGAGTTTTCCAAAATGTCATCTGATGAACCCAAAATGTGGGGGAGAATTCTCTCAATTGTTGTCAAACGTCTAAGATTGCTCTCAAAGAACTTGTCGTAGTGAACATAAAAATTTGTTGACAAGTACTACATGGATGCCTTTCTCTCAAGATTTAGTACCCTTTTTACCATATAGATAAGAGTGCAATGAAAGCTACTAAAGTCAATTCTTAAAAACATATCAAAGAAAGTTCATGATTTTAGTTGTGTTTCCATTTTAAAGGTTGCCAAGAGAAGGGTTAGATTGTTAGCCTACACAAACACAAAGTCACCACCAAACTATAAAAAATGGGATATGAAGCTTTACAGCCATCACTTTCCCAAATGTTGGATAAAGTGCATGAGGTTGTGAAATCTTTTAGAATTTACAACATGAAGTTGGAT
This sequence comes from Taxus chinensis, assembly GCA_019776745.2. Classification (NCBI taxonomy): domain Eukaryota; kingdom Viridiplantae; phylum Streptophyta; class Pinopsida; order Cupressales; family Taxaceae; genus Taxus; species Taxus chinensis. The sequence continues at coordinate 6,898 of JAHRHJ020002441.1, read as the reverse complement.
GATTCAAATTTTAATTTGAACCTAGTGGACAACGCACCGATTTGCAAAAATTAGTGTTATAACGTAATGAACCAAATGAAATAAATGGAATAAATAACAACAGAGTACAATGTAATTGAAGCTTTATTGAAGCAAAAAATAGCGAAAATAGAGGAAATAATCTATGAGAAGGCATGTGAAGTGTAGCAATCTCTGCGAATCTATGTGAAGCTAGAATGTAGGTAGCAATCTAAAGAGAAATATGTAGCTACAATTTTTTGTATTTTTTCATTAGATTATGAAATATCTTATATCTATTTTTAGTAGGAAATGAACAATCTCAACAACCATAAACAATACAACCTTACTTCTGAAGAGTCATATGACTAGCATTTTTGTAAATAGTTGAGAAGTTTCTCATAGTCTAAACTCAAAAAAAATACAAAAATACATTTTTACCATCTTTTAAACATTTTTTTATGTTTCCATATTTTGCATTTTTTAATCCTTTTAGATCATTTTCGGCCATGAAACCTTAGTCTTGTTGCCTATATGGCCGTCACATGCATATGCTTAGGGAATCTACACTAGACCACTTCATGAGTTTTACTATTTTAAGTATTTTTCTACATTTCTGTATTTTGCATTCTTTAACTCCCTTAGGGTCAATGTTGGCCTTGAAAATCTAGTCATGTTGCTTATGTGGCTGTCGAATGCATGTGCTAAGAAAATCTAAACAAAACAATGAATTTTCCAACATGTACTATGATTTTGAATTTAAAGCCCCATTCAACATCAAGTCTGAAAAGTCGTGACATTTTCTCAAATAGTTGAGGGGATTTATCATAACTAGAATCTCAAAAATAGCAAAAATACACTTCGGCCATTTTTAAGTATTTTCCTAGGCATTTTTGTATTCAGCATTATTAAATCCCTTTGGAGCATTTATGGCAATGAAACTTTTGTCTTTGTGGCTTGTATGGCTGTCAAACGCATATGCTTGCAAAAATTGATCTTCTACTTAGATGCTACAAAAATAGGGTGTGGGGACCCTATGAGAAGATTTTGAGGCTTTCAGCATCAACCATTTCCCAGAAAAGAGAATCAAGTGATGACAGGGCTTGCAGCAGTGGGGGCAGGCAATTTTGACATTGTAGAGAAAAATTCAACCAAGACAAGGTACAAACAAACATCCACAGGATTGTGAGTGGCCTGCAGGACGGAATAACGATGTCAATTGGACAAGTAGTATTTGAGAAGACAGCAAATGTCATCACTTCTTGCAAGAAGAAGCTGAGTTTCAGCTAAAAATCAAGAGAGTTGAACACAAACAATCTGGTGACCAGGTGATACGCTGCGAAACTGACAGTGCCAAGGGACTTGTCACCTGGAGTCCATTTTAACCCCAATGATTGTTTAGAAGGAGAAGAAAGCAAATAATGCAGGTCAAGAGGGAAGATTCGGTATCCATCTTGGTAAAAGAGAACAAGCAACTGCAAAAATGGAAAAATGACAACTGAGCAAGAGAGATTGAGTCATACCGCTTTGTCAAGACTTCTGACGTGTTGCTGGAGCTATGAAGACTTGACGGGCTTCACTCCACAACTTAGCTAGACCCCCTTTCTTCATAACACGAGTGGATCCAAAGACTAAGCCTGTCAGGCAGAGAAAGAAAGAAACAGAGACCAGTCAATCACACAGGAGCCTCTCATGAGGACAGCATTGGACACTGCTGATATGAGTCAGAAATTATATTCCCAATCAAGAATTTCTAGTTGGGTGGCCAACTAGTTCAGGTCAGAAAGAAAAGTGGAGAGATCAGGCTATGTGTTGACTTCCGAGACTTGATAGCGCCTCTCTCAAGGACCATATCCACTCCCTTGAATGGAGCAAATATGCAGGTGGTAGCTGGTTCAGAACGGTTTTCGCTGCTTGAGGGGATACTCAGGCTTCAATCAAAATTATGGATGAAGGAGGAAGACCAGTTCAAGACAGCCTTCACAAACAAATGGGGCACATATGCTTACAATAAGATGCCCTTTGGACTGTCGAACCCCGGAGCAACATTCCAGCGAGCTATGGATATGGCATTCAAACGCTGATTAACAAGATAGTGCTGGTTATACCTAGAGATATCACTGTCTTCTCAACGAATGCTGCAGACCATCTCTTTCACAATAAGAAAGGATTTCAGAGGTGTTAGGAAAGTTTGGAGTGTCATTAAATCTAAGAAGTGCAGCTTTCTTGCACATGAAGGCAACTCTGGGCCATATTGGCTCCAAGAATGATTAGCAATTGATCCAGAAAGGGTTGAAGCCATAAGAGATATGACCATTGACCAAGTCACAAAAAGATCTTCAAAGTTTACTGGGAAGATAAACTGTGTTCGGAGAGGTTTTGTCCCCAATTTTGCAGCCTTGTCAAGCCCATACCAAAATGTTAAGAAACAACAGGGCTTTCTCAAATGGCGCAGAGGGCAAAGGAGAGTTTTGAAGCAATTCAAAGAAGCCATACCCAGGCCCCACTCTCATCAACCCGGGACTTTCCAAGGATTTCATAAGCGATGCATTTGGGGGTGATGACACTATTGCTGCCATTTGGTGTGTTGCAAAAGAATAAAGATAATGGGATGAAACAGCCAATTGCCTTCTTAGCCAAATCCTAAATGCTGTGAATTGAGCGGTACTCTTTTATTGAAAAAAAGTGCTTGCCAGTAGTCAGGGAGCTGAAGAAGTTCAAGCCATTTAATCTCAAACAACAAGGTTCCGTTGCTGGTCTCCACAGCTGAGGGTTAATGACTTCCGCCTCAACAAGGATTGAATGAGAAAAGGTCAGGTATGGATCACCCTTGTATGGGAGTTAGAAATTGAGATCCAAGATCACCAAGCTGGTAAGATTCAAGGGTTGTGTGAGAAGTCTCGCTTCCAAACAACTCTAAACAAGCCCGAAGATAAAGAAGACGATCCTGCATTTACAAAATGATAAAAACAGGAAATGATGATTGAGTCATTCCATGTTGGACTCAAAATATGATACATTGCTACAGACCGGATGTGCCCTCTAGAAAATGAGGCAAAGCAAAGAAGAAGACACTTCAGTTTTGCAGGGCTATTACATATACACATTGATGGAATTTTATTCAAGAGGATGTCAATGGATGTGCTGACTGAGTGAGATTGAATAACATAGGCAGATTCAAAGGGTATTAAAGGGTTTCATGAGGACCAGATGGTTGGCCATTTTGCACCAAGAGTGCGCAGCTTGAAAATCATGAAGCTGGTGATTATTGCCAAATCTTTGTGATGCTATGCAGGGATCAAGAAATGTAAGAATTTGCATTCTTCACAGAGGAAAAGAGAGAATTGCAGCCATCCATTGCATCCAATTCTCAGGACCAGCCAGTCATGCCCAAATGAAATGGGGTTGGACTTCATGGGGGGAATCATCAATCCCAATTCGAGCCAGGCACAAAGGGATGTTGCAGCCACAGACTACTTCACAGAGGACAGAACAGTGGCACTAAAGAGGCGAATGAGTCTAGCACTTGAGACTTTAACGAGGGGAAACTACCAGATTGGGTAGGTGACTGCTACCAAGAGTCTCTGATAATGCATTGGCATTAATTTGGATCTAAAATTACTGAGTGGGCTGTCCAGAACTGGATCGACTCAGCACTTCATAACTATTACCTCAGGGTAATGAGCCAGGAGAGTCTACAAACAAAAAACTTGCTGAGGATATTAGAGAGACTCTTGATGAGAATCAGAAGCTGGCATACAAACGAAGTAGCCTTTATGGGCTGATAGCGATAACTCCCAAAACGGTCACAGGTAACTCTCATTTAGGATTGTCTACGAAAGAGAGGCAATCTTGACCCTGTCACTTGAGTTGCCAACGTTGGTGGAACTCATGAAACAACTGGAATGCTAGAGTTTGGACCATGAAGGTGGGGAGATATGCAGAATTGATGGAGCTGCAAGAAAATCAGAGAGAGCCTTCCAAGCAATGGAATAAGATCAGGCTTTGATCAAGAAGACCTTTGATAGAAGGCAAAAGATAGATCTTTGCAAGTAGGAGATCTAGTATTGAAATGGGATGTGGACAGAGCAAAACCCGGAAGGCATTCAAAATTTGATGCAATTTGGAGTGTGGCCCTACATGGTCACAAAGTGCAAGAACAACAATTTGCTTACAATTGGCCTCATGGGATGGTGAAAGAACTGCAGATTCCAGTAAATGGAATCTATTCAAGCGGGCTTCTAGAGGGAGTTCATAATCTGTAATACTAGATTAGATTTTCCATTCTCAAGTGCTGGTGCACATTGTTTTGCTTGAATAGTTTGTTGTCCCTGAAAGGGATTGGCACAGCCCTTACTGTCTATGAAGAGATGATGCACGGTCTTCTGCTAAAGCAAGGTCAATTCCATCCTTCCCTTTGCACATGCTAAGTCAGTTGGATTCTAACAGAATATTTGATGACTCCATGCCAAATGGATGGCTTAGGCAACTGGCCTTTTCATTCTAGCAGGCCAGAATGATCCCGCTGAGCGCCAAAGTGTTCCAAAATTCACCCCCCCAGGAAATTTGATATAACATGCATCAGGATGTACCAAAATTCCAGAAAAAATGACTGATTTAGAGCAAATCAGGTTTCTAGGGTCCCTTCAGAATCTTTCTAAATTCCCCAGGCTGAAGAAGGAGAGATGAAAGAAAGGAGGAGCAAGCTTGAGAAAGTGAGGAGAAGGTTTGCAAAAGCAAGTAGTATTGGGCCAGTAAAAATTGTGAAAAGCGGTAAGTCCTGGTCAGCCACAAGGTGGGACAAGTGGGGGACAAGGTACGCGAACCGCCCGACCGGCCGAAATTAAGGTCCAGGCGGCCCCCCAAGCAAAATGGGACAAGTGGGACAGACGGAAGAAGCGGCGGGCGCGAAAGCCGAATCCAGCGAGTGAGAAAAATTGGCAATGCTGAAGAGGTAGCATTCGGGAAGAGTGGAACAAATGGACGCAAAATGCCGAACCGGCCGGATCGTGCGAAAAACAGACAGGAGCCCAAAAGCAAATTGGGAAAGCGGGCCAGAGAAATGCACGAACCGGCCGAAAACCGGCCGAAAAGACACAAAGAGTCAAGTCAGTCGAAGCAAAGTGGGACACCAACAAAGCGGGCCAAAAAAGCCCGAACTGCCTGAAACGGCCGAAAAAGGAGCCATCATAAGGGCCCCAAAATCAAATGGGACATCCGGGGGAAAAATGGAGGCGAAGTACACGTAGGAAGCCGACCATACGCGAGGGAGAGGGAACCAATCAGAAGCTGCCCGGTCCTCACAAGAAAGAGAAAAGTCAAAAAGTCAATGGCGCGAGTTTTCGAGCACCGATCCGAACCAATGGTCTGATCGTCCATGTGTCCCAGCTAGGGCCCACAAGGAAAATTCAAAAAGACAGCCGCCGAAAGTAGAAGAGAGAGAATAGTATTCATGGACTCAGAGCATGCCACGTGGCCATCCAAGTGGCAGTGCGCGGGAAAATATTTCAAAACCGTTTAGCATGTTCCGTGCCTAAAATCTTCAGATCGACATATCTTTCGATCCAGAGCTCGGATTTGCACGTTCTGATATCAACGGAAAGCTTATGAGATTCTCTACACATTTCCAAGGTCAAATCTTGCATTTTGGTTCAGTTTGGAGGATAAAAATTGAGAAACGCCTCTGGTGCGAAATACAAGACCAGAGGTACGGCTTCAACAACACTTTATGCAGCAAACAACCCGCCGCTTTGTTAGACAAACCGCCGCTTGCCAGAAACCTCACCGCTTCGCCATGAGGATGAATTAAATGCACAACCTAGAGGTGGTTTGGGACAGATTTCGAATCCTCTCTCTTGCTTCCATTCTCTATAAATTGTAAGGAGGGGTTCCTTTTAAGTGGGACATTCCGCTTTGCCACCCCTCCCTTCTCTCCTGTCATAAGAAGATTTGTGGAGTTTTCAAAAACCTCCCATCTCGATGTAACACCGTTTTTTGCCTTTTGGCCATGCAATGTATTGAATCTATTCCTTGAGCAATTATATATGTGTCTGTGGTACTCTAAACGTCGTACATATTTATACTATCATTTCTGATCTTTCATTTGCATTTTTGCTATGGTGCATGATGTTGTGGGACATCTAATGATCTGTGTTAAATTTGGCAAGCATATGTTCTTCATCCTTGGTTGCATCACCTTATTAGCTTAGATTTATTTTATGCATCTTCTTCCTGTCTCCTTGGCAATTAGATTAGATTTGAGGAAAAAACCTCTGAATATCGTATGCACCTGAACGAGGAATAGACCAGCCTCTTCTGAGAGATTACTTGTCTACTCTTACGTCCACACTTGGAGAAAGGATTCAATGTGATGCAATACACTGGATATTAGTAATCAACCTAGAAACCTGATCAATACCCAGGGGTGCTGTGATTTTGCACTAACAATAACTTGTTGGAGGGAAGAAATTTGGGAGAAGCTCGGCTGTGATCTTCTACGAGCTAACCAGAATTTTTACAGGAATGTTAGGCTCTTCTCTTTAAACCGTTTTTGCTCTTTGTTAAGACATGCTTTATTAAAAGAACTATGCTTTTATATGGGTGTTTTTGTAATAATAAAGAAGTGATATGTTTTGATGTGATTCTGTTTGAGTTGTATTTTGAAGATAAGCGATTTGGGTATTTTCTTGATGCATACTAGAGAACACATGTATTTTATTTATTGAAGGGTAAATGAAATGAAACTATCTTGCTGTTTTAATTTGACAGAAATGGGTATTCAGTTTTATCGCCCATTATGGGTTTGATAGATGAAGGCAAGAGTGATTGTGTAAAGTGTTCCTAAGTTTGTATGTGCAATGGTTTTGAAAAACAGTGAAGAATGTTAGATAGAACTATTGTG